>ML661893.1:9256074-9338362 GCA_007570785.1 Antilocapra americana
TCCCATTCTAGAAAAATAAACAACCCAATTAAAAAGTGGGCCAAAGAACTTAACAGACATTTCTCCAAAGAAGATATAAAAATGGCTAACAAACACATGAAAAGATGCTCAACATCACTCATTATCAGAGAAATGCAAATCAAAACCACAATGAGGTACCACTTTACACCAGTCAGAATGGCTGCCATCCAAAAGTCTACAAGCAATAAATGCTGGAGAGGATGTGGAGAAAAGGGAACCCTCTTACACTGTTGGTGGGAATGCAAACTAGTACAGCCACTATGGAAAACAGTGTGGAGGTTCCTTAAAAAGCTGCAAATAGACCTGCCATATGACCCGGCAATCCCACTGCTGGGCATATACACCGAGGAAACCAGAATTGAAAGAGCCACGTGTACCCCAATGTTCATCGCTGCATTGTTTACAATAGCCAAGACATGGAAGCAACCTAGATGCCCATCAACTGACGAATGGATAAGAAAGCTGTGGTACATATACACAATGGAATATTACTCAGCATTAAAAAAAAGTTCATTTGAAGCAATTCTACTCAGATGGACGAAACTGGAGCCCATTATCCAGAGTGAAGTAAGCCAGAAGTAAAAACAACAATACAGTATATTAACGCATATATATGGAATTTAGAAAGACGGTAACGAGAACCCAACATGCGAGACAACAAAAGGAACGCAGATGTATAGAATAGACTCGTGGACTTTGTGGATGAGGGTAAGGGTGGGATGATATGGGAGAAGGGCATTGAAGCATGTTAATTGTCATGTGTCTAATCAATCGCCAGCCCAGGATTGATGCTCGGGACTGGTGCAGCGAGATTTCCCGGGGGGGAGGGAGGAGGGAGGGGGGTTCCGGAAGGGAAGCATATGTAAACCCATGGTGATATCATGACAATGTATGGCAAAAACAATAAAAAATACAGTGAGAGGGATGAGCAATGTTTGGGATGGTCAGAAAAGGGTCATTCAAAAATTGGAGATGCCCGTGCTTGAGGATAAATAGGGATTTTCTAGGAGAGCAAGGAGGAAGAAGCAACAGAATGGGTATAGGACAAACTATGGGACATTTAGCAGACCACACCTGTACCAGCTCAACAAGGATTTGCTGATAATACCTTCAAGTATTATCAGCTGGTTGAAATTAATGCTGGTTAAAATGCTTGTCTGCACATCAGTTTGCTATACCAATGCATTACACAACAGGCTCATGTAAACAAGCACAGAAATCAGTTCTGATGTTTCCTGCCACTGTACATCCTCTACATCATTTTTTAAGTTAATAAGTTTGTACAATTCAGCATGAGTAATGCTGTTCCCTTTCAGGTTCAGGGGAAGTATGCAAGTATTGGGGTAGTAGGAAGAACAGTAGACTTGGAAGTTCCTAGGAAGATACTGCTGTGAACTTGGGAAATCTCTTAAATCTTTAGAGCCTCAATTTCCTCGTCTTCAAGAAGGTAATAACGTCACATCCCTGGCCTGTTCTCATTTGGCTGTTGTGAGGATCAGATGGACCAGTGGCTGTGCTAGTTTGAAGTGTAAAGATCTGTTCGAATGTAATAATGTGCTGTCATTATTACAAAGAATAACCAGCACAGTCTGCTAAAATACTTCTCTTCTTGTGAGCTTATATCCTTTAAAGGATATTATTATCTACTTGAGAAGAATAAGCTCTTGTGAGCCATGCCCAGAAAACTCATTGAGGATATTACTGCTAAAATTAACCCACATGACTGAAATTTATCATCTTTCAGCATCATCCAGAAGTCTTTTTTTTTTAATTTACATGTAACTGACATAGAACAGTGTGTAAGTTTAAGGTATACAACATGTTGATTTGATGCTTGTATATTACAGTATGATCAGCATCATAGTGTTAACTAACACCTCCATCATGTCACAGAAATTATAATTTCTTTCTTGAGGTGAGATTGTCTTAGATCTCGTCTCATAGCAACTTTTCAATATATAATACAGTATTGTTATCAATAGCTGTAATCACAGTACAGCTTTGTATTGTATATTCATTTTTGTACCCTTTGACCAACATCTTCTCAATTCCCTCACCTCAACCCCTAGTAACCACCATTCTGCTCTCTGTTTCTCCAAATTTGGCTTTTTCAAATTCCACATGTAAGTGATATCACACAGTATTTGTCTTTCTTTCATCTGACTCCTCTCATTTAGCATAATGCCCTCAAATTCCATCCAGGATGTCACAAATGACAGAATTTTCTTCTTTCTTATGGCTGAATAATATTCCATTGTTTGTGTGTAAGCATTTATACCTTCTTTATCCATTCATCCACTGATGGACACTTAGGTTGTTTGCATATCTTAACTACTGTAACTCATGCTGCAATAAACATGGAGTGCAGATACCCTGTTTTCATTTCCTTGGCTTATATATACAGAAGTAGAATCACTAGATCATATGGTACTTGTATTTTTAATTTTTTGAGGAACCTCCATGCTATTTTCCATAGTGGCTGCACCAATTTATATACTTTCCCATCTAGGTTTCCCTTTTCTCCACATCCTCACCAAACTTTATATTTTGTCTTTTTGATAACAGCCATTCTAATAAGTGTAAGGTGATATCTCATTGTGGTTTTTATTGCATTTCCCTGATGATTAGTAATATCAAGTACCTTTCCATATATCTGTTGCCCATTTGTATGTCTCCTTTGGAAAAATGTCCATTCAGTTCCTCTGCTGGTTTTTTAATCTGTTTCTTTTTCTGTTAGTGAGTTGTATGAATTTTTTCTGTGTTTTGGATGTTAATTCCTTTCCAGATATATGTCTTTCAGGTGTTTTATTCCATTCTGTAGGTTGCCTGTTCATTTTGCTGATTGTTTTATTTGCTGTAGAGAAGGTTTTTAGTTTTGATATACTCCCACTTGTTGACCCTTTGCTTTTGTTGTCTGAGCTGTTGGTGTCATATTCAAGAAATCATTGCCAGAATCAATATCAAGGAGGTTTTCCTCTGTTTTCCTCTAGGAGGTTTACATCTTTCTGTTCAGTTCAGTTCAGTCACTCAGTCATGTCCAACTCTTTATGATCCCATGGACTGCAGCACACCAGGGTTTCCTGTCCTTCACCAACTCCTGGAGCTTTCTCAAACTCACGTCCATCAAGTCGATAATGCCATCAAACATCTCATCCTCTGTCGTCCCCTTCTCCTCCTGCCTTCAATCTTTCCCAGCATCAGACTCTTTTCCAATGAGTCAGTTCTTTGCATCAGGTGGCCAAATTATTGGAGTTTCAGCTTCAGCATCAGTCCTTCCAATGAATGTTCAGGACTGATTTCCTTTAGGATTCACTGGTTTGATCTTGCTGTCAGAGGGACTCTCTAGAGTCTTCTCCAATACCACAGATCAAAAGCATCAATTCTTCGGCACTCAGCTTTCTTTATGGTACAACTCTCACATCCATACATGGTTACTGGAAAAACCATAGCTTTGACTAGATGGACCTTTGTTGGCAAAATAATGGTACAAGGGGTGAAATCACAATTCGAATCAAACCCCATACCAGCCAGAGACACTCAGAGGGCTCAAACAAAATCTTGCGCACACCAGGAGATTCCACAGAGACTGAACCAGACCTGCCTTTGTGTGTCTGAGTAGCTCCTATGGAGGTACAGGTCAGCAGTGGCCTGCCGCAGGGGCAGGGGCTCTGGGTGCAACAGACCTGGGTGGCATAAGCCCTCTTGGAGGGCTTTAACCCCAACTTAGAGGTGCAAGAACTTACACAGACAGGCCTGGGGAAATAGACTTTTGGAGGGCACAAACAAAACCTTGTGTGCACCAGGATCCAGGAGAAATACAAGAGACTAACCCAGACGTCTCTGTCAGAGGCGTGGGTCAGCAGTGGCTAGCTGCAGGGTCGGGGGCACTGAGTGCAGCAGTGTGTGCAGGGGACCTTTCAAAGGAGGTCACCATTTTCTTCATGACTTCCACCATAGTTGGGTCTCAGGTCAAACAACAGGGAGGGAACAAAGCCCTGCCCATCTACAGAAAATTGGATTAAAGATTTACTGAGCACAGCCCCACCCATCAGAACAAGACCCAGTTTCTCCCACAGTCAGTCTGTCCCATCAGGACACATCCATAGGCTTCTTACATCTTTAAGTCCTATGTTTAAGTTTATAATCCATTTTCACTTAATTTTGGTGAGTGTGTAAGAAGGTGTTTAATTTGATTTTTCTGCATGTGATTATCCAGTCTTCCCAACATCATTTATTGAAGAGGCTACCCTTTCCCACTGAGTATTCTTGGCTACCTAGTCAAATATTGGTTATCCATATACAGGGAGACATTATTCTATTTTATTCTACTGTCCTATATACCTAATTTTATGCCAGTACGATAGTGTTTTGATTTCTAAGGCTTTGTATTATAGTTTGAAATCAGGAAGTATGATGCCTCAAATTTTATTTTTCTCCACAAATTGGGTATAGAAAGTATATACCTCAATATAATAAAGACCATGTATGAGAGACCCATAGCTAATATCATACTCATTGGTAGAAGGTTGAAAGCTTTTTAAGATCAGTAACAGACAGATGTGCCCACTGTCACCATTTTTAATCAACATAGTACTGAAAGTCCTGTTACAGCAGTCAAGAGAAAGAAATATAAGGCATTCAAATTGGAAAGGAAAAATTAAAACTGTCTTCAGTGGCAGATGATACAATCTTAAATGTAGGGAATCCTAAAGACTCAACCAAAGAACCAGCAAAACTAAGCAATGAATTTAGTAAAGTTATGGGATATAAAATCAACATACCCTAATAAAGTTGCATTTTTACATTAAAAATGCATTTTACAGTGAAATATAAAGTAAAGCAAATAAAATGACCCCATTCACAATAGCATCAAAATCAATAAAATACTTAGGAATAAATTTAACCAAAAAAGTGAAAAATGTATACAGTGAAAACTATTAATATTAGACTTTGATGAAAGAAATTGAAGAAGATGCAAACAAATTAAAAGATATTCCAAAAGAATTAATACTGTTAAAATATCCATACTACTCACAACCATATATAGATTCAATGCAATCTCTTTAAAATTTCTCAGATTACTAACAATTTGAGGTACTACTTTCCACATGTGTAGTAGTAATTAAAATTTACTCTTCTGTAAATTGCCTTTTTGTATCCTTTGCCTACTTTTCTGTTGGGGTTACTGCCTTTCTTTTGTTAATTTTCAGGAGTTACTTGTATTACTCATGTAGTAGGGTTTAGACATTTTGAGTATTCTCATACTTCCTCTGTGTAATAAATGCGTCTGTGATGGCTTTGAACAGGAAGACTTGATGTAAATAGACTCAAGTCATCAGTACTTTGCCTTATGATTTGTACTTTTGAAATTTTATTTGAAAAGCTTTTCCTTGCCCTTAGATCACCAAGATATTTTCTTACATTATGCTCCATTAACTTTATAGTTTTACCCTTTTCTCTTAGGTCTTGAATCCATGTAAAGTTCATGTGTCTGTGACATATGAGACAAAGATCCAATTTTATTTTGTCTTTACAGTGAGCCAGTTTTCCAGAGTGAACTGCTAGAAACTAAATTATGATATCCTTTTCATCATATTTAGGTTTCCACATATACAGATCAGTATCTGAATGCTGTTGTATTTTATAGGCCTACTTGTCTGTTGTTGTTGTTGTTGTTGTTTTACCAATTTTATGTTATTATGGCTTTGTTTTGTGTTTCTTGAAGAAGGAAATGGCAACCCACTCCAGTGTTCTTGCCTGGAGAATTCCATGGACAGAGGAGCCTGGTGGGCTACAGTCCATGGGCTCACAAAGCGTCAGACATGACTGAGTGGCTAACACTTTGTGTTTCTGCATCCAGTAGGGCAAGCTTCCTTTCTATTCATGTTTTTTTTTTAATTAGCCATTCATAAACTCTTATTCCTCCAAATAAATTTTAAAATAAGTTGTTATCATGTTCCTCAAAAAAGTCGAAGTAGAATTTTTGTTGGAGTTGTGTTAAATTTATCAATTAAATGAGAGAATTAATACCGTTATAGTATAATATTATCTCATCCCAAAGCAAAGGATTCTTTTCATTTATTCAGATCATCTTTTATGTCCTTCATTAATATTTTAAAGTTTTCTGCTTTCTCTGTATATACACTGTTCATTAATTTAATTAAATCCTGGATGTTTAACAGATTTCTTGATAGAGAATGATATACTATTACTTGTTATATTTTCTGATGGCTGTTTCAAATGTTGAAAATGTTGTAGTCAGTGCTCTTACTTAGTTCTAGATTGGTTCTAACAGTCTGTCTTTTGAATCTGTTGGTTTTTCTAGATAAATGATCATATCATATGCAAATGAAGATAATTTTATCCCTTACATTCTCTATTGGGGCTTCCCTGGTAGTTCAGTTGGTAAAAAAACTGCCTGCAGTGCAGGAGAACCAGGTTCAACCCCTGGGTCAGGAAGATCCCCTGGAAAAGGAGATGGCAACCTACTCCAGTATTCTTGCATGGAAAACCCTATGAAAAGAGGAGCCTGGCGGGCTACAGTCTATGGTGTCACAAGAGTCGGACACAACTTAGCAACTAAACCTTGACCTTGATTCTCTATTAGTCAGCTCTCACTAAGTTATACTATGATAACAAATGTTCCCCAAATCCCAATGACTTATAACAGAAAAATTTATTTCTCACTCATATAATGTGTTGAAATACATGTTGGCTGCAGCTCTGCCTAATCAGGAACATTCAGAGGAAATGCACAAGGCAGCCAGCTAATCCACACAATGGCTATTAAAGCTTCTGCACAGAGCTGGCACAGCATCAAATCCATTCATATTCATTGGCAAAAGCAAATCTCATGGTCAAGGCTGGTGACAACAGAGTTTAAAGTTTCCTCCACCCAGAGAAAGGCTCTACAAATTACATGACAGAGAAAAGGATAGTAAATAATTGTGAACAAGACTATAATCTACCACCCTTTCTAACCTTCATTCTTATTATTTCTTTACCTTTAGGTTTTTTTTTCTTTAGCCAAGACTTCTAATGATAATAGTAAGCATTCTTGTCTTACTTTTATCTTAAAGAGAATGAATCTTGAGCTTCTACAGGTAGTGTAATACTTACTCTAGGTTCTTAGTATAAATAATTTTATCAAGTTAAGGAAATTCTCTGCTATTTTTAGTGCTAAGAATTTCATACATAAATTTGAATAGAATCTTATCAAATGTATTTTTATCTTGATTGATATCATAATACAATTTTTCTTCATTAGTATGTTAATACACTAACATATATAAATACATTTTCTCTGTTGAACTATCCTGTATGTCTGAGATAAACTCTACTTGATGTTAATGTGTTATTATCAAGTTTACAGTTACATTAGCTAATACTTTATTTAGGGTTTTTGAATCTATGTTAAAATAAGTAAAGTTGGCCTATTATTTTCTTTTTATGTGTTGTCCTTATCTAATTTTGGAATAAGACTATGCTAGCCTTGTAAGGTGATGTGTATAGATATTTCTCTTTTTCTATTTTCTAAAGCTTTGTATGAGGTAGAAATTAATATTGCTTAAAAATTAGATAGAGCTTTGCATTCAAACCATCTGAGCCTAGAGTTTTTTGAGGAAGACAAGTCTTTGTTCATCATTTCAAATTATTCAGTACACACTGATGTGTCAAATTCTATAGTTCTTCTTTATACTGATTTTGGCACTTCATAGTTTATGTAGGAATTTATCCAGGACTTCATCCATTTAACTAGGTCACCAAAATTATTGGATTATAACTGATCATAAAACTTACTAAGATGATAGCTAGAAATACAGCAAAATGCTAGAAATGATCTCCAAGGGTAGAATTAAAGATAGTTTCTATGTTTTAATTGGTTCCATGTTCTTTTCATTATACTTTACATGCATAGGGTATTGCTTTTATATAATCAGAAATAACCTAGGGGTTTTCATTTTGCATTGAAATTAATTCACAACTACCTAGATTCAGAAGATATTTTCAGACACTCATGCCCCATTGGGAGGTGGATCTTGGTGAAATCTCAGGCACTAAATTTATCTGTAAACAAATAGAAGACTATCAAGGGGAGACCATAACCTCTACATGGCCCTCAATCTCCCCGTGTACTTCCAGTATTTATAAATAATAATAATTAACAAGTGCTATTTGGCCTTCTTGAGTTGAAATCAGTTTATTTTATATAAAAAGACATATTAACATAGTTAGTCATGGGTACATTTTTTTTTTTTTAATTTGCAGTTGAACTCATGGAACAACAACTGTTGGTCCTGTTTGTCTTTTTACTGCTTTCACTCTACACAGCGAGCTTCCCAGGTGGCTCAGTGGTAAAGAATCTGCCTCCAATGCAGGAAATGCCAGAGATATGGGGTTCAGTCCCTTCATTGGGAAGATCCCTTGGAGAAAGAAATGGCACCCACTCTAGTATTCTTGCCTAGAGAATCCCATGCACAGAGGAGCCTGGCAGGCTACAATCCATGGGTTCCCAAAGAGTCAGATGTTACTGAGCATGCATGCATTTTCGACTCAAGTATGGGTTTTGTTAAGCAGTGTATATTTCACTTAAGGCCTCAAAAGTTACTTTTTGAGGAAAAACCTTTGATGGTATCTTGGAGTGAATGGTACCTTATTTATACTTGGTTTTTAGTGTGTGTTGTGTGTAGGTCCTGAGGATTCAATGAATCTACTTCTTTTGGGTTTTTTTTGGAAAAGCTGTTGGACAACACATCTTAAATCTAATAATTCAATAGACACAGACAAATTCAGCTAGTTAGCATACATTTTAAAACAAATGAAAGAGAGAAGTAGAGAGAGTATGTATAAGGGGGGCATTTTTACCATCCTCCTTTTTCAATTAAATGTCTTTAGTTCTCTAGACATACATATTATATATATGTATGCATGTGTATATAGGTATTATACATACCTATGTACATATGTAGTATACATGTTTTACATATATGTATGTGTATATATACATATATATACACATATATTTGTGTGTGTGTGATACGTCTTTACCTCCATATTTGTCTTTCAGTCATAATGAAATAAATCTAGGTGCTCCCATACTTTTTCTTGACAAAGGAAGCCAAATGTTCCTGAAGTGAATTAATTTGAATGGGGATAGAAACCACACATTCACAGACCTCTCTGCCCTCATTTTCAAAAAGAGAACATGGTTTGGGAATGTGGCACATAACAGATGTGTCCAACTCACCATTAGATGGATATATAAAATATTAAAGGAGGAAGAGTCTGAAGGCACAGGCTCAGTCAACTTTTAGCCCAGTGACCTTGAGCAAAATACTCAGTCTCTCTAGCTTAGGTCTTCTAATCTACAAAATGAGATAATGACAGCACCTAACTCATATGGTTGCCATAGGGATTGACTGAAATAACCTGTTTTCTTAAAGTTTTTTAATTGGAGGGTAATTGCTTTACAACGTTGTGTTGGTTTCTATGATACAACAACATGAATCAACCATAACTATATATGTATATGTGTGTATATATGTATATCCCCTCCCTCTTGAGCCCCCCTTCTAGCTGTTTTACACATGGTAATGTAATATGTCAATGCTACTTTCTCAATTAGTCCTACCCTCTCCTTTCCCTGTTCTCCATGTCTGCATGCCCATTCCTTTCCTGCAAATAAGTCAGTCCCGTTTTTCTAGATTCTATATAGATGTGTTAATATACGATATTTGTTTTTCTGATTTACTTCACTCTGTGTAACAGACTCTAGGTTCACCCATTTCAATTCAACTAATTCACAATTGTTCCTTTTTGTGGCTGAATAGAGCAAACCTATTAAGGCACCACATTTTATATGGTTATATTGCATAGTTATATATATGACTTTTGTTTTTTTCCCCAATAAACTTGAGCTTCATCAGAGCAAGGAACTTTGTGAGTTTTGTTTACTATTAAATCTCCAACGACTGAAATATTGCCAAGGATATAGTAGGCTTTCAACAAAAGTATGTGTTGAAAGACTGCTGAATAAAAAGAAAGAGCATTTACTAACTGAAATGTACCTGGCAAGTACCTAATAAATAGTACGGGATGACAGTGATTGCAGGCAGTAGAAATGGTGGTGGTCAAGCTGACAATGATGGTGCTGTGTATGGTGGTGATGATGGTAGAAGGCTGATGGTGAACTGCAGTGGTTCAGAGTAAAGGCTTTAGGAACCTGTGGCACATGTTGACTCTTAGAACACTAGCTCTGAACTGTAACCACTTTCCTCATTGTAAGATGGGTATAATAATAGTATCTACTTTATATGGTTGTTGTGAGGATTAAACTAGTTAATATTTTAAACATACTTGGAATAATTCTAGCTGATATTGTCATTATTACTACCACACCTGTTACTTACGTAACTGATCCGTAAATACTATTATGGACCATAATTTTAAAGGAAGGCATTCAAAGAAATTACCTTATCAGTATGGTGCTATGTGAAGGCAGGACTGACCCAACAGAAAAATCAGTAAGAGAATTGAAGATACAATTATAAATGGCCAGAAAATATATCAATTTGTCTACCGAAAATGTTATTAAAGAATGGTAGTTAAAATAATGAAGAAACACATTTGACCTATTAGAATGGCAAAGATGCAAGCAGTGATAACACATAGTATTACCAAGGAGTTGGAGAAACAGGCACTTTTGTATTAGATTGGTCAAAAGTTCTTTGAGGGTTTTCTGTAACACCTTACCCAAACGAACTTTTGGCCAACTCAATATATACCTGGTAAGAGTATATTTTAGGATGTTTCTAAAGGCCAGTTTAGCAATATATATATCAATATCCTTAAAAATCTCTTGGACTGGAAACACTAGTTTTAATAATGTAGCCTAAAGAAATAATCAGGCTAATGTTTTGTAATACGTATATATAAATTATAATCATATGTTGTATATAAGTAGCATTAGAATTTGCATAAGTATGGAACTAGTTAAAATACATTATCCATACATTGGGATAATTTTTAATCATTAAATAAGTTTTTGTTGACATGGAAAGATACTTGTTGAAAACAATCATACTAGAGGACAATTGATGATATGATCACATTTTTATTTTACAAGCTAATGTGCACATTGATTAAAAAAAAGCCTAGAAATCTGTATCTTAAATATTGAGCTAATGTTAATGTGTTTACCTCTGGGTTATAAAACTACAGGTGACTTTCATGTTCTTTTTTATTGTTATTTGTATTTTCTGAAATTTTAAAAATAAGCATCTGTTATTTTCATAATAGAAGACAGTCAAAAGGTCATTTCCAAATTGTGGGAAAGGGAGATTAATTAAGTGTCTGGTTAATTTGATCACTGAGGTCAACCAAATTAAAAAATTTGAACCTCAGAGTCAGTTCTATGACCTGAAACAGCAGCAGCTAACAAGTCACCATTTTTGTGACCATTAAACTGAAACTGTTAGTCACTCAGTCGTGTCTTTATGTTTGCGACCACATGGACTGTAGCCTGCCAGGCTACACTGTCCATGGGATTTTCCAGGCAGGAATACCAGAGTGGGTAGCCATTTCCTTCTCCAGGGGATCTTCCCAACCCAGGGATCAAACCCATGTCTCCTGCATTGCAGGCGGATTCTTTACCATCTCAGCCACCAGGGAAGCCTGCTAGTTAGTGACTATTAGTCTTGCTCTGTCCCAGATGAGGAGGATGTGGTAGAATCTTCCAATGCATTTTATACTATGACTCATCTAAAGTAAGCACATGAGAATATGCATGGCCAAAGGCTGGGCTTGGCCAAAATGACTTGAGTACTTTCAGAGATGACCAAAGAATGAAATGCATTCTGCCAAGGGAAAAACTAGCAAAGAGGTGCCCTCTGTCTTTTCTGCAAGTGCCACCTTTTATTAATACCTCTTTTCCCTTGGAATGGTATGTTGGTTCATTTGTTTGTTTAACCCAGTGATTTACAAACTTCTGTACATCAGAATCACCTAGAAGATTTGTGAAACCACAGATTACTGGGCTCATCCCCTAAAGTTTCTGATTGCTTAGGCCTGGAGAATTTGAGTTTCTCACAAGCTTCCAATTGATGCTGATGTTGCTGGTCCAGAGACCATGCTTTGTGAACAGAAATGAGCAGCTTTCATATCACAAATGTAACCATATGGATTATTCCCTTTAAAAATTACTACATGGCCAAAACAAAACTAAAATAATCAGTTATATCCAAAGTTGAAATTGCCATAGCCTAATTTCCTGTCAAATCCAAGTTTTCATTTCCATTCCCTTCTGAACTTTGTCCTTGTGGACATTAGATTTTTTTTTTCATATTTGCAGTAATCATAGATAACAGTAGGAAAAAATCATGAAGTTTTAGCATATTGTTGGAGAATACATTCTCCTTATCTCCTCCAGCTAACCACGGGTGGCCTGGTTTCTGATATAAATCCTTCCACAGCTTCCTCTGTGCACATACAGACATATGTGAGAAATAGCACAGGAAGAGGTCAAGGGCTCTGGCTGCCATCCAGATTCAAATTCTGGTTAATCTCTTAGCAGCTGTGTGTCCATAGACATCCCTAGGCCTTAGAATCTTTCTCCTGTCTGTATCAAAATAACAACACCTGCAGTCAGATGCCTGTGAGATTCAAGTTAGTTAATACATGAGGAGCACTTTGCATGCTTCCTGGCATATAGTAGATACTAAATGTAAACCATTATTATTTGTGTACATATAGAGGTTATTCTTACATGCATTTCTCTGAGCATTATTTTCCTTGCAGCACTGACCTTCCTCTGGGTAGAAGGATAGAGCTGTGACTAACTCTGCAAACTGGTTAATATTCTCCGATAGCAGGGATGCATCCCTTCTTAGTGAGCCATTCCCCAGTTGATGAGCATTCTGCTTGGGTCCAGATTTTTACCACTACAAATGCTTCAGCAGCATCCTTATCCCCCTTAGCCCTTTAAGGCAGTCTGTTCTGCCCTTCCCCTTTTGCATGTTAACTGCCCCTTGCCCCAGACCCCTCCTCAGTCAAGGGTTTCCTCCACAGGTCACCTCCACCTTGCTGCCCCCTTCCTCAATTCCTCCCCTGTCAGGCTGGCCAGACCAGAGCAAAAGCCCTCTGAGTTCTGAGGAGAACCAGCTGGCTGGTGAGTTACTGGGGGCAGAGCCCCAAGACACCCTCATCCTGAAGTTATGCTGCTGTTATGATGCCAGGGGTGGGAATGAAGGTGGAACCAGCAGAAATGTGCCAAGATGAGTAAACAAAAAAATACCCAGGCAATCAGTTTGTGGATGTAGCAATCAGTTTATAGATGTAGCCCAGATGTTTTAATCCATGACCTGGAGAACTCTGGCAGGGACCCCAGCCACAGATTTTACCTGTTTCAGGAATGAGCTGTTTCAGGAATAAGGATGCTTCTTATGGGCAGAAGACTCATATATTGTTGGAAGAATATCTTGCTCTGTTGTGTCATTATGGGTATTTCTTCTGGGTTAAGGGACCCCATGGCTTAGGTCAACTGAACTGCGATTTAGCAGTGGTGTTAAAGTTTGCTGAAATACTAGATTCAGCCACCTGTGAGCCAGGTGTTCATGTTGTAAGGCAGTTCAAAATGCTACCTTAAAACTCCCATGATCTCATCCAGGTCCCCCTGGAAATGGGAACTAAGAGTGATGGAACGTGGGTGTGCTTGGTGCCATTCAAATGTTATCTGACACATAATTCTCCCTGAAACCCAAAAACCAGTATCCCCATTTTGCAGATAAGGCCACTGAGGCTCAGAGCAGTGAAGCAAACTGCCCAGGGTCACTTACCTGCTCAGGAGTAGAGCTAGAATTCAAGCCCAAGTTCATGAGAATAAAAAACTGTGTCTTCCCCTCCATACACCCACCTAAACCACCAAACCATAACTCAAAAAAAAAAAAAGAAAAAACCATTTCTGGAACATAATAAGGAAAAAGCCATTTTCCCATACTTGACTAGGCTTAGATCAGTTTGGAACATCTATTCAAGGAGTTCTGTCAAACTAGTTTGTACTCCTACCCAGGCAGCTACTTGTGAATATGGTGATATGATAAAGATGATGATGATGCTGGTGATGGCAGCAGCAATGATTACTTTTGTTTTCTGTACCAGTTACTTGGATGCTCACACTGACCCTTGTCATTCTTTCAACAAGCCGCAGGTTTTGTGTTGTAAGGCAAACACACATACACATGCAAATCCTGTCCAAATATCCAAGCATGCACAGCCAGAGCACGGCAGGCCTGAGAAGTGGCCTCAGGTCCCTGACTCCAGAGCCTACTTGGAACCACATCACTGCACATCATCTAACACAGAGTACTGGTAAAAGAAAACAGACATTGGAAATCCTCCACGTGTTCTCACTGCTCTGATAGCCATTCTGAGATTTACATACTGTATTCTGCAAGGTTCAGATATATTTAGACACCTTGTGTTAATCAAAACCAGTCACACTTTATTTGAGCTGTTCATTGTCAGCCAGCAGATGTGGACTTCAGGACCCAGGCATCCTTTGTTTGTATCATCGTTTTTTATCACACAACCGTCACAGTAATAGATGAGCTCTATAGCTAGCAAAAGGCCGTTTTTATGGAATTGAAAATAATATAGCTGCTCAGCCTAAATTAAATGAGTATTTGCCTCAGTCTTTTTGGTTTCTGTCATCATGGGCTTCCATACAGCTCAGCCGACAGTCATGGCTAAAATGACAGTGTCCTACAGGAAATGGAGAAAGAGCAGAACTGAATTCTGCTCACGGCCCACAAACTCCCAAACCTGAGCTCTAAATCTGCCCATGACTTGCTTCCCTTAGTGGAGCAGAGCTGCCACTTGGCTACCTGATTCCTCACCTCATGATCAGAGGCCAAGAGTACAGTTGATGTGTGCCTGCCATGTGCCAACCATGTTGGCAGCAGCTGTGCATACCAAGAGCATTGTATTTCTGCTGTCCTTGACAGCAGGCTTTTAGACAAGAAGAATTGTAAGTTCTTATTGGCAAAGTTGCACACAGTCTCAACTCTTTTATCTCACTAGAATCACAGTGGGAGCCAGCTACCAAGACCAGGAAGTTTAACTTTTAGTTGGCAATTGGGGAACTTGACTTTCACTGAGATGAGATCATCCTTCCTGATTCTGCCTTTTACCAACCTGTGTTCCAGAGGTGCTCTCTGCTATAGGATGAGGCAAGGAGCCAGGAGAGAAAAGGTTAAAAGCAGGTGGAAACTCACTACACTTGCTTCTCCCCTTTTAGAGATTCTTGGTGGGAGCTGACATATCAAAACCTCTGAGGAGACCTGCAGTATGGACACCCATTAACTTAGTTTTCTCTGGTGTTGCCCAGCCTTATTTGGGTACCCAAATCTTTTGCAAAATGGAAGTTCATGTGGCTCTAAAACCACATTCTCCCAAGTGTCCGTGGCCCCTGGATTCTGGGATCATGAAAATGAAAAGACAGCACTCAGACAGAGGCCAGTGGAATTGGGGAATTGTAGAGAATTCCATTGACTACATGCCACCCCACCTCCTTCTTGAGAATCCCACAACATACTGACCCAGAAAGGTTTTCACAATGATCCAGGATGAAAACAAATGCCCACCGTCTCCTCCAGCGGTAAGTTCCAACCTGCTCCTAACTGACCCTGTCTTGATGACATGAAACTGGGGAGGAGGAGGCAAAACTTACCAAGAGAGATTGAATCCCTCTCCTGTTAGGTCTCATCTCTTCTTTTAATGTTGCATGGAGGCCACAGCAAGGCTCCTTGGAACCCGTACTAGATTTCAGAATACTGAGTTTATAGGTAGATGGGGAAATGCATTCTTATCCTTCCTCACCCATATTTACAGAGGCCTAAAGTCCCAACCTCTATAGAGGAGTTTGTTTAACAGAAATATTCTCAGGCAGTTAAAAGAAAGGGAAGCTATTGGAGCCATCAGAACCACCCTGGCAGGGATTAAAGATGGGAGGAAAGTTTAAGAATTTTCTGCTTCCTCTGAGTTTACTGCTAATTCTATTTCAACTTCTGATTTCTGTTGGATTAATAACATTAAAACTCAACAAATACCCACTGACCCCTGACAGAACACAAATGTTTCATAGAACCCAGTTTGGGGAATGTTATCGTACCTTATCCAGGACTTGTTTAAAGGTGGAATGTTAAGGATTCTTTAAATACTTAAAATTATTTTTATTCCCCAAGTAATACACATGACTTAATTCTCCTTTTAAAATATGAACGTGTTGCCAATAAAGATAAGATCCCCTTTGGCCAGTCTTCTCACTCCCGGTCCCATCTCCCTTGTCTCAGAGGAAAAGAGAGTGTTTTGCCCCCTATTTGTATATATATGGCACACCCATATACTTGGGTGCACTTATTTATAATTTTTATAAAATACATATATAGAATCAGATTTTTTATAGTAATGGTATCATATGTTTGTACTTTGCTTTTTTTTAGTGCAAAATGTGTTTGGGAGATTTATTGTAATGATACATATCCAGTCATTCCTTTCAAGTGTTCTGTGGCATCTGCTCTTATGATTTCACCATAGTTTCATCTATTTCCATTCTGTTGGACCTAGAGGTTATTTCCACAGTGGGACTGTTCTAGGCTATTCAGTGCTGAGCATCCTTGTCTGTGGTCCCCTGGGCACAATCAAGGGATCACTGGGGTAGATTCCTAGAGATGTTACTCCTGGGTCATGGGTCACATTTATTTTTAAATAGTGTTGCCAAGTTGTGAGCAAAGCATTCTTATTTGCAAGAGGGTCAAGGGAAGGGCTCTCCACAGGGACTCAAGAAAGTAAAAAAGGAGATGAAGGATGAGAATGTATTAGCTGATTTTGAAAATTCTCTGAGATTTTTTTTCATGCCAGTAGCCCCCCAAACCAATTCACTGTCAAGACTAAAGCTGTGGTGACTTTTTCTCAATCAAAAGGCTGCCTTCTGCCTTTCTGGGCTTTTCTCTTTCCTTCTAGATTCTCCTTGGTGTTCTTCTTAAGTAGGTATCTAGATCTAACCTGCTGTAGACTGTGGGTGAGGAAGATAGACATGTATTATCATTGAATGTTTACCATTGAATTAAAACATGACATTGAATTATGTTTGAGGGAAACTAAAGAATTCTTATTTAGTAAGAAAGAATTTTGATAAGTGACATCCAATTCACATACTGTTAAACTGAGAAAAAGAAAAAAAGAATATACATGTCACAATGATGAATTTTCACAGATGATGGATTTGCACTGAAGAGCAATAGGATGTTTACAAGGAAGAAATTAATAACCTATTTGTAGTCAATTATGTTTTCTAAACTCAAGAACATTTAAACCTCAGACTTAAAATTTTAAATCTAAATTAAAAATTTAAATCCATAGATAATTGTAAGCCCACCACTCCTGATAGTTGTCTCTTGCAAAACATAGGCACAGAGGTCTTATGATGATGTGTCATATTATGGAACTTTAAAAAATGGGTAAGCAAAAGATAGATAATCTACAGGTGTTAAAGGTTCAAGGAGACCAAGAAAGACTAATGCCTCCTCTTTCATAATACAGTTCTTTCTGTCCCCCCACCTCCCATACCACCCCTTCCACTCCAAACTCCCCCCACAACTCTGATCCCAAACTAAAATGAAGGAGTAGAATTGTGACATAGCGTCTGTCACTGAAATTAGAGCAGGGGACTTTTTGCAATTACATCCTAGAGTATAATTTCCTAGAGGATGGAAACTTTTAAGATTTGGTAATAGGAGTCAAAGAGGTAGGAACAATGGTTTATGACTTTTTTACTTTCAGCTGAGAGTATTGTTTGTGGTCTGTGCTTTGGCATACCCAGCCAGCAAGGATGGAAAATGGTATAATTTAAGGGGCACCAAAGGGCCTAAAGTATGACAACATATCAGTGTCTGAAATTCCCGCCATTAACTTCACCACCTAAGGGCCTAGTAGAGACATGCTCGTGATATTTTAGTATTAGTTTTTAATTTTTAATTAATACATACACAAGATTATAAAGAAAAATATTTAACCTTACAGAAGCTATATGATTAAAGCTATAATTCTCTCTTCACTTCCTTTAGCCTAGAGTTCCATACTTTAAAAGCTACCACTGACCTTTCATAAACCATATATCCTTTCAGAAATCAGATAATGTATAAAGATAGATATATAGTCAGATGTATAAATGTTAGAGGTAGCTTAAAATAATGCATAAAAGGCTTTCAAGCAAATAATATCATCTAATCTATACCGTCTATACCTTACTTTTTCACTGAATACATTTTGGACATCTTTCTAAGTCATTACTTTTTTTTTTTTTCTAGATAGCATTTTATTTTTATTTTTATTTTTTTTATTGTTTTTGCCATACAATGTCATGATATCACCATGGGTTTACATATGCTTCCCCTCCAGAACCCCCCTCCCTCCTCCCTCCCCCCCGGAAATCTCTCTGCACCAGCCCCGAGCATCAATCCTGGGCTGGCGATTGATTAGACATATGATAATTAACTTGTTTCAATGCCCTTCTCCCATATCATCCCACCCTTACCCTCATCCACAAAGTCCACGAGTCTATTCTATACATCTGCGTTCCTTTTGCTGTCTCGCATGTTGGGTTCTCATTACCGTCTTTCTAAATTCCATATATATGTGTTAATATACTGTATTGTTTTTGCTTCTGGCTTACTTCACTCTGGATAATGGGCTCCAGTTCGGTCCATCTGAGTAGAATTGATTCAAATGAATTTTTTTTTAATGCTGAGTAATATTCCATCGTGTATATGTACCACAGCTTTCTTATCCATTCGTCAGTTGATGGGCATCTAGGTTGCTTCCATGTCCTGGCTATTGTAAACAATTTAGCGATGAACATTGGGGTACACGTGGCTCTTTCAATTCTGGTTTCCTCGGTGTATATGCCCAGCAGTGGGATTGCTGGGTCATATGGCAGGACTATTTGCAGCTTTTTAAGGAACCTCCACACTGTTTTCCATAGTGGCTGTACTAGTTTGCATTCCCACCAACAGTGTAAGAGGGTTCCCTTTTCTCATTACTTTTTTTATCTTTCACATTCTTTTAAGCTGTATGGTATGTCAGAGGTCCATAGACCATAACTTAGAAATCTGGTCCCCCACTTATAGGCATCTGCATAATTTTAATTGCTTTGCTATTATAAATAATATGGAAATCAACATCCTCAAGTATATGTAATTATATCTAGAGCTGAGTATATTTATAAAATTATTCTCAAACAGTGGCATTCCTGGAGCAAAGAAAAAAGAAAATAAGCCAGAAGCAAAAACAACAATACAGTATATTAACACATATATATGGAATTTAGAAAAACGGTAACGAGAACCCAGCATGCGAGACAGCAAAAGGAACACAGATGTATAGAATAGACTCATGGACTTTGTGGATGAGGGTAAGGGTGGGATGATATGGGAGAAGGGCATTGAAACAAGTTAATTATCATATGTCTAATCAATCGCCAGCCCAGGATTGATGCTCGGGGCTGGTGCAGAGAGATTTCCGGGGGGGAGGGAGGAGGGAGGGGGGTTCTGGAGGGGAAGCATATGTAAACCCATGGTGATATCATGACATTGTTTGGCAAAACTAATAAAAAAAAAGGGAAAGAAAAGAAAATATGCATTTTAAACTCATAAACATTACCAAGTGTTTGAAAATGTTTATACCAATGGTGTACAAAAGTACCAATATACCCCTGCATCTTCGTTGATAGTGAGTTTCATCAAGCATTGTATTTATTGTCAGGTTAGTAAAAATGACTTTGTTTGATATTTTTTTGTCACCCTCGTGAGGTATGTTGCTTTGCTTTGTGTTTCATTATGATGAGGTTGAACATCTTTTCATGATTATTAGTTACTTTTTTCTCATGAGCCTCTTGTTTGTAATTTTTGCTCATTTAAACATTTTTCTGTTTTGTACTGTGTAAGCTATCTCTATACAAAGATAACCTTTATCATGTGTGCAGCAAATTTGTATTCCTAGTTTGTTTGTTTGTTTTTTCACTTTATGGCATTTTTATACTATAGAACTATTTCATTTATGTGGTTTTCCTTTATAAATGCTGGGATATATTCATTTTAGTCAGACATTTGATGATATCTCCTTCTTGTGACTTCTGATAATAGAATCAGAATGTTGTGATTATTAAACCAAAATCAAGAATTCAGAATTCTCAAATCATGTGATTCTTAGCCCAAATTTGATACTTTTACTGACTCATATTTTAGTTAACATCTATGTATGTGTGTCTGTGTGCATATTAATCTCTCCAACTATATGAAAAGCCACTTGAATGGCTGAAGGAATGAATTGCATTTTTACATTTCCCACTCCACAGTGTCCAATACCTAGAAAGGGAAAAAGTTTAAACCTGGGGGAATTTCAAATGAGAACACCACCAAGAAGAGTAGTGTGGGAATCTAAAAAGTTATTGGTCCAAATTAACACACTGGCCCAAAGAAGTAAGATTTCCCCAAAGAAGGTAGGAATGATTCCAAGGGAAACCTAGCCTTCTTTCTCCTTTTGCCTAGAATAGAGGTAGTTCTCAGTTTCTCAAGATCTTGCTCTACCTACCTTCTCTTATACTATTCTTTCCCTTATTCATTTTATCTTACTACTCTTAGCTTTTAGCTGTGATTCAAATATTCAAGTTATCTGTCACTTAGGGACTTTGCCTGGTGTGTTCTTCTCCTTGACTTTCATGTTCCTAGCTCCTCCTTGTCATTCAGACCTGTGGCAGATTAGATTTTCCAAAGATGGCCACACCACTATATAACCTACAATGTAAGGATGACATACCTCCTTCAAGAGATGGGGTCTCTGTTGCTCCCTGCTGATCTTTTTAATTACCTTAACCAATAGAGCACAGCAGAAGAGACTTACAAAGCTGAGCCACAAGAAATGATAGTGCTTCCACCTGGCTCGCTCACTCACTCACTTTCCCAGGACACTCAGCCTTGGAACCCAGCCACCATATTGTGAGGCGACCAGAGCATGTAGAGAGACCCTGTGGAGGTGTGCTGGCCAGTAGTCCCAGTTAAGCACTCGGCAACCACCAGATATGTGATTGAGCAAAGCCTGAAGTGGTTCCAAACCCAGACTTTGAGTCCTCCAGCTTCGGCCCAGACATTATGAAGCAGAGACAAGCTGTCTCCACTGTGTCTTCTAAAAATCCCTGACCCAGAGAATCCATGTGTGTAATAAGCTGTTGCTTTAAAGCTACTGAGTTCATGGTACTTCCATATGCAGCCATAGTAGCTGAAATATAACCTCAGCTTAAATGACCTCAGAGAGGTCTTCTCTGACCACCCAATCTAAAGCAGTAACCCAGTTATCTCATCACTTTCTTTAATAAAAGTAAATGATGCATGGCACACTCTTATTTGGTTGGCTTGCTTGTTGTCTGTCGCCCTCTGCTAGAAAGTAAACTCCATGTGTGCAAGGACCTTATCTTTCTTGTCCACCTCAAAGTCCTCAACACCCACAATAGTGTCTGGCTGTAGGTAGGTGATCAACAAATATTTACTAAGTTAATAAATGAATGAATGAATGAAACATTCCTAGGTAAACAGATTTCTCCATTAGACCTTATTTTTCCTACTTGATATAGCTTTTACTGAGAACTTAATCTATTCTTAGGGGATATTTATGATTTCCTATTCTGTGGCTATAAGTGTGCTTCAAAGAGTGATTTAATGCTAATAGAAGTAAAAATAGTAATAAACATAGCAATTCACATAATCAAATTTTTAAATTGGGTTTAGAAATAACAGAAGTAGGGAAGAGTAAATTAAAGGGAAATAAGGCAAGATCTTTGAACATTAAGGAAAATAAACAGAACTTGCCAAAGAAAGTGATAGTTTTCAGTCACTAAAATGATTTGCAATTTTCTAAAAACAGTGCATTTTTTTTTATTTATTCAAAGAACACTACCACGTTGGTCATAGAATTTACTGGACAATATGGGGAAAGTAAGCTCCTTGAAATCTGATTCTTTCTTGCCAGGTAGTATGGTAACCAAAAGCTTCCCTTCTCTCACTTAACATTTTTTGCCCAAAAGAGGTTGGAACCAGTGACCAAACCAATAGAAGAGTGAGAAAATCTATAGTGCATGGATAGATCTCAGGCTTTTAAAAAAGTTTAAGTCTAGATTGCTCTTAGAAATTGTTCATGAAGTAAGTCTGGTTTAGCCAGGTACTTGGAAGTTTCTTCCTAAGACAGTGAGTTTTCTTCCATTGGACAAATATATTTACATTTTTGTTTTCAAAATCAAAACCACCTTTGCTGTTTTATAAAATGTTGGAGCCAATTTAACAGTTCCATTGGCCTTACAGAAAATATTAAAATATCACAAGGGAGCATAGAACAGAATATTATGAAGAGTTGCTAGGGTAAATATGTATTTTTTATGACATCCTTGGGAAAATGAACACCTAGCAGCCATAAACCTGCAACTTGTTTGTATCTATTATAACTTACAACTTACAGTGATGACTTCTTGTCACTAAAAATATTGTTAAGTTCCTTGCTAGACAAAGCGTAGGAGATGAGGCATGGCCTGTTTGAAGTTAACTATCCTTCTAGAATAATCATATAGTGCATAACAGATAATACTTTCCAGAAGATGCTAGGGTTGAAATGTGAGATGCTATAATCCTCTTGATCCCTTACCATCTGACAATTAACGATTATTCCATGGCCTTTCATTATGTACTCACAGAAATACCCATGTTGATATTACAGTTGACCTTTGAACAACACTGGGCTTAGGGGTTCTGAATCTCTTAACAGTAGAAAATCTGTTTATAGTAGGCCATCAGTATTCAAGGTCCCTCCATATCCTCAGGTCAGCATCCACAGATTCAGCCATCTGCAGATTGTTGGAGAAGACTCTTGAGAGTCCCTTAGACTACAAGGAGATCAAATCAGTCAATCCTAAAGGTAATCAGTCTCGCATATTCATTGGAAGGACTGATGCTGAAACTCTAATACTTTGGCCACCTGATGCAAAGAACTGACTCATTGGAAAAGACCCTGATGTTGGGAAAGATTGAAGGCGGGAGGAGAAGGGGACAACAGAGGATGAGATGGTTGGATGGCATCACCAATTCGATGGACATGATTTTGAGCAAGCTCCAGGAGTTGATGATGGACAGGGAAGCCTGGTGTGCTGCAGTTGATGAGGTTGCAAAGAGTCAGACACAACTGAGTGACTGAACTGAACTGATAGTATTTACTGCTGAAAAATTCTGTGTGTAAGTGGACTCAAAGTTTACATCCATATTGTTCAAGAATCAGGTGTACTTACAACTACCTATGCCTTTTCTTCTGATTTGGTACCTGCTCTGTAACTTTTTTCATGAATCTCAATTTAGGTAAAATTCTTCATAACCATCTTTTCAAATACCAGTTGAGAAAAGTGAATTCAAAGATTATAAAGTAAAATTGCTTACTCCTCCCTCCCTATCATCTTCTGTTAAGTCAGAAGGCAGTTGGGGCTCTGACCTGAAAACAAGGCTATAACCAATTATTAGACAAAGACTTAGTGAGACTAAAATTGTGGATTCAGCTCTGCACATGGGTTAATTGTACTTACTTTACAAGATGCCAGAATTCCTCTAGTCTTTTTATATGTCCTTGAAAAGGCAATTAAATGAGGAAAATGTAAAAATTCATCAAAAATCAGCAAATGTCTGCTAAACAGCCTTTGGAAATTTGTGTTCCAACCTGAATTTACTATCTTAGCTTAAGCCAGGTCCCTATTCCCTCTTATGAGTTGAATGTCAAACAGATGGCTGCTGCATAGGAGTTAACCCAATTGCTGCCTTCCCAATCTTGGAGCTTACCTTAGAGCGAGGAGACTAATTGAAAGCTCGTTAAGATATTTGTTACTCAGGAAGTTGATTCACAGACTAGATTTTCTGCTTTCAAACTTAATGTTCCTATGCATGCCATTGCTTTTAGCCCAACCATCCCTGACTGTTTCTTAATTTTCCCTTCCAATTCTTATGTCTGTTCTATTTTTACAGCATAATTATTAGGAAAAACTTGTTCTAGGAACAATCAGAAAATAATCCAAACCCATCAGTTGAATAACCACAGTCATTATCATCATCATCCTTATAAGACAGTGGCAAAGGTCAACTTGGTTTCAATAAACAGATTCCAGCAAGTTTAAAATTCTTGAACCTTCTTTCTGAGTTAAATTCAAACTGAAAATTTTACATTATTTTTATTCCTTTTACTAAACTCCATATCCTAACTGAATAAAATAAGCTTTCAGGAGTGTTTTCTTTTAATGATTTAAATGGCAAGTTTAAAAATCAAATGGTTTTGATACAACATTAATTAATGCATTAACTGATGCATTGACTGTCAGTAAATATACCACATGGATGAAAATCTTCCTGAAATGCATGTGTGTGTGTCTGAGAGTAGAGCACTTGGGGCAAAAGACTTTCCAAGCTTTTCTAAAGTCCATATATTTGCAAAACTTACTCGATGCATTTTAAAAACTGATTCCAAGTCTAGCCTATTTCAAGGTCGAAGAATTTCTGATCTTTTTTAGACACCTTCCTTCTTTGTTTCTATACAAGTACTTTCCTTTTTTTCTTTTTCTTTTTCATGTTCATCAGTGAAAGAAAATGTCCAGCTTCAGAAACAAGTTGCTTATCCATACTCTGAAGTCTTCAAGCAAGACTGGATAAAAGAGAAGTTGAAATTCATTTCCAATGGAGTAGCTGATATTGGGCTACCCTGTTCAACTCTAGCAGCCCACCATTGCTCTGGAAATTTTTTGTAGTCATCCTATCAATTCATATGGAGTTTAGGGTTGAGTCTTTTCTCCTGAGCTGGTATCAAGCCAAATTTCCCCAGACCTACAATGGAAACCATCACTGAATTTTGAATTTAAATACAGGTCTATATTGTTATCCTCATTAGCCTTCATCTTGTTGGTTTTGATTCATTGCTTTGGTATATTAAGATTATTCTGAATCCTAACTCAGTCAGACATTAGGAGGATGTTACTACATTTTACAAGAAGATTTGAGTCTAATATCCATACATTTAGTGTTTAATCTGTTATCAGTGATATTCTAGATAAGACTCAGAATCCTTCTCAGTGATCCAGGGCCTGCTACTAATTACTCTGAGTTGGCATTTGAGAGCATATCTATTCACTGTGCCTGATTTAGGTATTCACCTTTCTCTTCATTGGAATTATTCACAAATAGGAGTCGAGATTACAATCTTTAGTAACCTACATCTCTTGATCTAGATCTCTTGGAATTTCTTCCATAACAAGCCTGCTCAGGTCATTTGAAATCTATCTCCAAAACCTGGGACACAAAGCTGAGTCCTTCGAATCACCTAGTTTTAATGGCAGGTTCACCTTCTCCCAGGTTCTCATCCTTTACACATCACCAATCAGTGGCCATTTGCTCATTGGAAAATCAGTGTGAACTTCTTGTGGGGTTTTTCCCCATATTTTTTGACTGATAAAGCTCAAGCAAATCGAATACTTGTCAAGAAAAAATAAAAAGCAATAGACATTCGTTACCATTTCTATTGATAGAAGGCTAGGTGAAAAACATGGAAAATATTTACTTACCCAGAGACTATGTAGACCGAAGGCAAGAGAGGACTGTGTCCTCTGTTTTATATTCCATCCAAGAGTCTGATAATATCCATTGCATTATCAACATCTGTGAGATAACTCTTGCTTTCCTATGTTCCACTATCAACTTGATCTTGTTCATCACCTTTAAGTATTTGTATACAGACAGTAAATTTAGTGAAGGTTGGAGTTTTGACTTAGCTCCACAAGCCAAGACTGAGTGTGGTACCTAGTATATCCTAGACCGCCAGTAGTGGTTTGAATGAATGAATGAACACGAGCGTTTCACAATTATTTATGCTTTTTCTGAGTACTATTAACTTTTTCCTATGTTACAGTTTTATATAAAAGCAATTTAAATAAAAATGAACAAATTTCTATGTTTCAGTTCAGCCGCTCAGTTGTGTCTGACTCTTTGCAACCCCATGGACTGTAGCACGCCAGGTTTCCTTGTCCATCAGCAACTCCTGGAGCTCGCTCACACTCATGTCCATGTCCATCGAGTCAGTGATGCCATCCAACCATCTCATCCTCTGTTGTCCCCTTCTCCTCCTGCCTTTAATCTTGCCCAGCATCAGGGTCTTTTCCAGTGAGTCAGTTCTTTGCATAAGGTGACCCAAGTATTGGTGCTTCAGCTTCAGTCCTTTCAATGAATATTCAGGACTGATTTCCCTTAGGATTGACTAGTTTGATCTCCTTGCAATCCAAGGGACTCTCAAGAGTCTTCCCCAAAACCACAGTTCAAAAGCATCAATTCTTCGGTGCTCAGCCTTATTTATGGTCCAACTGTCACATCCACATGTGACTACTGGAAAAAACATAGCTTTGACTAGATGGACCTTTGTCAGCAAAGTGCTGTCTCTGCTTTTTAGTACACTGTCTTGGTTTGTCATAGCTTTTCTTCCAAGGAGCAAGTGTCTTTTAACTTCATGGCTGTAGTCACAATCTGCAGTGATTTTGGAGCCCCTAAAAATAAAGTTTGTCACTGTTTCCATTGTTTCCCCATCTATTTGCCATGAAGTGATGGGACTGGATGCCATGATCTTGGTTTTCTGAATGTTGAGTTTTAAGCCAGCTTTTTCACTCTCCTCTTTCATTTTCATCAAGAGGCTCTTTAGTTCCTCTTTACTTTCCACCATAATGGTGGTGTCATTTGCATATCTGAAGTTTTCATATTTCTCCTGGCAATCCTGATTCCAACTTGTGCTTCATCCAGCCCATTATTTCACATGATGTACTCTACAAAGAAGTTAAATAAGCAGAATGAAATATACGGCCTTGACGTACTCCTTTCCCAATTTGGAACCAGTCTGTTGTTCCATATCCAGTTCTAACTGTTGCTTCTTGACCCACATAAAGATGTCTCAGGAGGCAAGTAAGGTGGTTTGCTGTTTATCAATTTTAATTTTCTGGATGTGCTGAATCAGAAAGATTTACTTTGAAATCAAAAATTGGAGTTACTGATTTTCAATTTCTCTCATCTCCTTTCATCTCTCTTCACCTTGAAACACACACACAGTGGAGGCAGTTTAGTGAGTATGTCAGAGTACTTTGTTTAGTAACAGAAATGGAACTATCCAGACTGTCCCTTGGATCCCTCTCATGTACAAGAATATTTTGGGGCTAAATGGATGTTATGCATTAGGCCAGAGCTCTGGATCAAAGAAGAGCAAAATGCTTCCCATAAAAGCACAATCATCAGATTAATCTTGCTTAGCCAGGTCCCAGTCCAGCTAACCATCCATTGACAATCTTATAACTGTCTGCATTCATCCACGACAAACAATGCAGTTCCTGATTCCAAAGGAAGACAAGGGGAAAATGAAGTATTTCTGTCTCATTTACTTTTCAAACAAAAGACAAAATGTAAGCTAGGATGCAATACGAAAAGCACAGGTTTAGTAAGATCACAGAAGCTAAGTCACTTTGGGTACAAAGTGTATATTTTTGAGTGTACCTGGTGCTTTCAAATCAGGACATTATAATAACTGAAAATTATAGGTCAGTGATGGAACCTCATGGTTAAGAGTACAGCCTTTGAGGTTTAGCAGAACTGAGTTTGAGTTCCTGTTTTGTCACTTTCTTTCTGTGTGCCTTGAACTAATTTCTCTGTGCCTCAATTTCCTCAGCTGTAACGGGGACACTAGCAGCTTCTATAATATTTAACAGGGTGGGTATAAAAATTAAATGAGATAACCCAGATAAAGTCCTCACAGACTGCCTGGCACAGAGAAACAATGAATGTTGGTTATTATAGCTATGTGTCTTACATTAATCCGAGAGAAATTAATTTGGTAGGAAGGTTGATAGATTGACTAGAAATAACACAGAAGTGTCTTATCACTGAGAACATAGCCTTTCTGAGAAATCAGCTGCCCAGCAAGGCCAGTAGCTTAATTACAATTCATTTGAAATGAAAAGGAGACAAATACACCATTGTAAGAATTGGGATGGAGAATTGCTAATGAGGATTGAGACAGTGGTTTGAGGAAGAAAAAAAGGCCAGTCAATCTATTTGCTGTGGACAGAACCTCTGGCCAGTGGCCCAGAACAAGAACATATATCTGAAAATCTTCATGATTCCCTCTCAAAGCTGAATCAGAGTCCTTAAAAGCTAGGTCTTTGGTAGCCAACCAGGGATGCCCTGTGAACTGATGAAAACTCTCTACGACATGCTGAGAGGGAGGGTCAGGAGGCACGTTGCGCCAGCGGGTCTCTGGGGTGCCTGAGATAGGGGTCCAAAGCAGCAGTCTTGCTGGTGGAAGCTGACCCCACTTTGATTCATTCCTTTCATTTGAGATCCTCCAGAGACCTCCATCTGGCCTCGTGGAGCTCACAGCTTAGTGAGAGGGTGACTGGATTAGAGCAACAGAACAGCATGATGGGTACCCTGGCAGGGATATACGTAGGGTATTTGTGGAGCTGAAGGAAGAACCATGTAACCAGTTTTCTTGGAGAAAATATCTCAGATGGGACATGAAGAATGAATACAGTTAGAAAGACAGTAGGGCTCACAGTTGGGGAAGAGGAGAGAGGAAAGCATGGGCAAAGGGCCAGATGAGGAGCAAGAGTGTGGTATATTTGAAGGATTAAAAAATGGTCTGTGCAGCTGCAGCGGGGAGCACATTCATTTTGGTGATGGATATCCAACATTAATTTGCACTTACTCTGTGCCAGGCCCTGTGACAAGCAGACCCATTATGAGTATTGGCTCATTAAATCTGCACAGCAACCCTCTGAGCTAGAGACCGTGGTTCACCTCGTGTTACTGAAGGGGAAACTGTGAATCCGGAAGGTTAGGATTCATGATATTAAACCTGAACCAAAGACCCCACCTTTTGTAAGTAGGCTGAGATTTCTACCCAGGCTTTCTGGCATGCACACTCACATTCTTAGCCACGGTACCTCCCTGAAGGCATGGATTCCTGCCACCCCAGGCTCCCCACCCACCCCAAGAGTGTTAAGATACAGAGGGCTAGAGAATGCTTTTGCGTAGAAGTTTATGCCTGTGACTGGCCTGAAGTTGAATTGAAATAGTCCACCCTCCCACCCCCAAACCTCTCCGAATATGTTTCTGAATGATAGAAAGTATAAGCACAAGTTTTTAATTCTACACAAGTTTTACTTCTACAGACTGGAGTTCCTGCAAAGTCTTGATTGAGACTATTTTTAAACGCTTTGGGTAAAAAAAAAAAAAAAAAAAGCCTCGTCTGAGAGGGCTATTCTATCTGGGACTCAAGCAGAGTTTCTGAGTGTGCCCAAGGCTGGAATTCTATCCATATCCCAAAGGAAGGAGCTTCTAGGTAGCCCTATGGGAAAGAAGAAAAGTCACTATTTAAATATAACTTTTCTACACTATACAGTAGTCAACTAGAATACTGGCCACTGTCGGAGTCCAACAGCACCTAGCACATACCTTACTATGCAGGAGATGATCAAAGAAATGTTGGGAATGAGTAGATAAGAGCTTGAATAAATAAGTGAGAGGAGTTTTTGTTATTTGTTTCTCAGCTTTCTCCTTTCTGTTGATGTATAGTAGTGTAAAGGAGAAACATCTCTGACTAGGGTCAGAAGTTATAAGAACAGATACAATGTCTTTGACCACAAAAGTAATATCATCTTGAAAAGATTTTGCACACCCATATTCATAGCACAGTTATTCACAATAGGCAAAAGTGGAAGCACTCCAAGTGTCCATGCATGGATAAACAAAAAATATACATATACAATGAAATATTGTTTAGCCTTAAAAAAGAAGGAAATTGTGACACATGCTGCAACAGGGCTGAACCCTGAGGACATCATGCTAAGTGAAATAAGCCAGTAACAAAAGAAAAATACCGTATGATTCCACTTATATTCATATAAGTACCTAGAGTAGACAAATTCATAGAGACAGAAAGCATGGTGGTGATTGACAGGCACAGTGAGGGTAGGGGATAATGTGGATTTATTGTCTAACAGGTATAGAGTTTCAGTTTTGTGAGATGAAAAAAGTCCTTGAGATGGATGGTGGTGGTGATTGAATAGCATTATGAATGTACTCAATACCACTGAACTGTACACTTAAAATGGTTAAGATGATAAATTTTATGTTATGCATATTTTACCACAGTGGAGATTTTTTGAATGAAGACAAGATATTTTCAGGCAAAGTAATGCAAACTATTACAGTTTAATCTTTTTTTAAAAATTTTCTTTACTTTATTGTGTTGGTTTTGCCATACATTGACATGAATCCTCCATGGGTATACATATGTTCCCCCTCCAGAACCCCCCTCCTTCCTCCCTCCCGATTCCCTTGCCCTGGGTCATCTCGGTGCACCAGCCCCAAGCATCAATCCTGGGCTGGCGATTGATATCACATATGGTAATTAACATGTTTCAAAGCCATTCTCCCATACCATCCCACCCTCGCCCTCTTCCACAGAGTCCACGAGACTGTTCTATACATCTGCGTTCCTTTTGCTGTCTCGCATGCAGGGTTCTTGTTACCATCTTTCTAAATTCCATATATATGCATTAGTATACTGTATTGTTGTTTTTCCTTCTGGCTTACTTCACTCTGGATAATAGGCTCCAGTTCCGTCCACCTGAGTAGAACTGATTCAAATGAATTTTTTTAATGCTGAGTAATATTCCATTGTGTATATGTACCACAGCTTTCTTATCCATTCGTCAGTTGATGGGCACCTAGGTTGCTTCCATGTCCTGGCTATTGTAAACAATGTGGCGATGAACACTGGGGTACACGTGGCTCTTTCAATTCTGGTTTCCTCGGTGTGTATGCCCAGCAGTGGGATTGCTGGGTCATATGGCAGGTCTATTTGCAGTTTTTTAAGGAATCTCCACACTGTTCTCCATAGTGGCTGTACTAGTTTGCATTCCCACCAACAGTGTAAGAGGGTTCCCTTTTCTCCACATCCTCTCCAGCATTTATTGCTTGTAGACTTTTGGATGGCAGCCATTCTGACTGGTGTCAAGTGGTACCTCATTGTGGTTTTGATTTGCATTTCTCTGATAATGAGTGATGCTAAACATCTTTTCATGTGTTTGTTAGCCATTTTTATGTCTTCTTTGGAGAAATGTCTGTTAAGTTCTTTGGCCCACTTTTTGATTGGGTCGTTTATTTTTCTGGAATGGAGCTGCAGGAGTTGCTTGTATATTTTTGAGATTTATTGTTTGTCCGTTGCTTCATTGGCTATTATTATTTTCTCCCATTCTGAAGGCTGCCTTTTCACCTTGCTTATAGTTTCCTTTGTTGTGCAGAAGCTTTTAATTTTAATTAGGTCCCATTTGTTTATTCGTGCTTTTATTTCCGATATTCTGGGAGGTGGATCATAGAGGATCCCGCTTTGGTTTTTGTCGGAGAGTGTTTTGCCTATGTTATCCTCTAGGAGTTTTATAGTTTCTGGTCTTATGATTAGATCTTTGATCCATTTTGAGTTTATCTTTGTGTATGGTGTTAGAAAGTGTTCTAGTTTCATTCTTTTACAAGTGGCTGTCCAGTTTTCCCAGCACCACTTGTTAAAGAGATTGTCTTTTCTCCATTGTATATTCTTGCCTCCCTTGTCAAAGATAAGGTGTCCATAGGTGCATGGATTTATCTCTGGGCTTTCTATTTTGTTCCATTGATCTGTATTTCTGTCTTTGTGCCAGTACCACACTGTCTTGATGACTGTGGATTTGTAGTATAGCCTAAAGTCAGGTAGGTTGATTCCACCAGTTCCATTCTTCTTTCTCAAGATTGCTTTGGCTATACGAGGTTTTTTGTATTTCCATACAAATTGTAAAATTATTTGTTCTAATTCTCTGAAAAAGACCTCTGGTAGCTTGATAGGAATTGCATTGAATCTATAGATTGCTCTGGGTAGTATACTCATTTTCACTATATTGATTCTTCCAATCCATGAACACGGTATATTTCTCCATCTATTTGTGTCCTCTTTGATTTCTTTCATCAGTGTTTTATAGTTTTCTACATATAAGTCTTTTGTTTCTTTAGGTAGAAATACTTCTAAGTATTTTATTCTATTTGTTTCAATGGTGAATGGAATTGTTTCCTTAATTTCTCTTTCTGTTTTCTCATTGTTAGTGTATAGCAATGCCAGGGATTTCTGTGTGTTGATTTTGTATCCTGAAACTTTGCTATATTCACTGATTAGCCCTAGTAATTTTCTGGTAGAGTCTTTAGGGTTTTCTGTGTAGAGGATCATGTCATCTGCAAATAATAAAACTCTCACTGTTTGCAGATGACATGATCCTCTACAGTTTAATCTATGATACTATTATAACACGCACTTTGTATGACATATGCATTAATTATTATCATAGCTAACATCTACTTCATACACTACATTATAGTATAATGATAATCTAGCAATAATAATAATTGCTATCATTGTTTTGTTATTCAGTTGCTAAGTCATGTCTGACTCTTTTCCAATCCCTTGCACTGCAGTGCTCCAGGCTTCCCTCTCCTTCGCTGTCTCCCAGATTTGCTCAAACTCATGTCCATTGAGTTGGTGATGCCATTCAACCATCTCAACATCTGTTGCTTCCTTCTCCTCTTGCCCTCATTCTTTTCCAGAATCAGGGTCTTTTCTAATGAGTTGGCTCTTTGCATCAGGTGACCAAAATATTGGAGCTTTAGCTTCAGTCCTGCCAATGAATATTTAGGGTTGATTTCCTTCAGGATTGCCTAGTTTGATCTCCTTGCTGTTCAAGGGACTCTTCAAGAGTCTCCTCCATCACCAGAGTTTGAAAGCATCAGTTCTTTGATGCTCAACTTTCTTGATAGTCCAGCTGTCACATCCACACATGACTACTGGAAAAACCATAGCTTTGACTAGATGGACCTTTGTTGGCAAAGTGCTGTCTCTGCTTTTTAATACACTGTGCTGATTTGTCATAGCTTTTCTTCCAAGGAGCAAGTGTCTTAATTTCATGGCTGCAGTCACCATCTGCAGTGATTTTGGAGCCCAAGAAAATGAAATCTGTCGTAATTTCTACTTTCTCCCCATCTATTTGCCATGAAGTGATGGGCCCAGAAGCCATGATCTTCATTTTTTGAATGTTGAGTTTTACACCAGCTTCTTCACTCTTCTCTTCCACCTTCATCAAGAGGCTCTTTAGTTCCTCTTTGCTTTCTGCCATTAAACTGGCATATCAAAGGTAGTTGATATTTCTCTGGGCATTCTTGACTCCAGCTTATAAGTCATCCATCATGGCATTTTGTATGATGTACTCTGCATATAAGTTAAAATATATAGCCTTGACATACTCCTTTCCCAATTTTTCCATGTCTGGTTCTAACTGTTGCTTCTTGTCCTGCATACAGGTTTCTCAAGAGGCAGGTAAGGTGGTCTGGTATTTCCATCTTTTTAAGAATTGTCCAGTTTGTTGTGATCCACACAGTCAAAGGTATTAGCATAATCAGTGAAGCAGAAATAGATATTTTTTTTTAGAATTCCTTTTTCTATGATCCAGCAGATGTTGGCAATTTGAACTCTTGATTCTTCTGCCTTTTCTAAATCCAGCTTGTACTGGAATCTTGAAGTTCTCTGTTCACATACTGATGAAGCCTATCTTGAAGGATTTGGAGCATAATCTTACTAGCATGTGAAATGAATGTAATTGTATGGTAATTTGAACATTCTTTGGCATTGCTTTTCTTTGGGATTGAAATGAAAACTGACCTTTGCCAGTCCTGTGGCCACTGCTGAGTTTTCCAAATTTGCTGACATTTTGCTATTGTAGCTAACATTTATTGAGCACTTACCCTGTGCCAAATTCTCTTCTAATCATTCTTTGCTTATAAGCATATAATAATACTATGAGTCAGCTGCTATTATTTTTCCTATTTACAGATCAAGAAAGTGAGGTACACAGATGTTAAATAACTCTCAAAGGAGCACACATAATAAATACAACTGTGGTTAATCTAAAGAAATAGCTAAAGGGTGGTAGCTGCATTGACATCTTAAGACTAGGCAAGGATGTAGATCAGCCAAGCCAGAGGTCCTAGTAGGTTACAACCTCACCCCAAATTTCTTCAGCTACAGCTGATCAGTAATAATAATAACAGTAAAAGGGGCTCCTAGATGCCTGGTACCACAGTAAAGAGTTTGGCTGTATCATCTTATCTGATCTTCCCAGCAACCATAGGAAGTACCTGCCACTAGTTTCCCCATTTTACAGATAAGGAAACTGTGGCATGGAGAGGTAAAGAAGCTTGCCCAAGGACACACAATTAATAAGTGATGGAATCAGGATGTAAATCCAAGCAATCTGATGCTGAACTTTGTGTGTTGACCACAATGCCAGATTCTTAAATTATGACTAAGCTTTAACTTCCTGGTTCTTTTCATGACAATGATAATAACAGTTGATATTAACTGAATACTCACCATATACAGGGCTAAATGCTTCCACTGTGTTACTTCCCAAGTGCTCCCAAAAGGACCCTGTGAGAAAGCTGCTGTTACTGGCTCTACTATAGAAGAAGAGAACATCCCAGGGCTTCCCCACTAGCAGAGGTGGAAGCAGGATTCAAATCCAGGTGGTCTGACCCCAGTTTATACTCTGAAAGATGCCACCCTACCTACTCAGAGTGGTGACCTTGCATCATTGCAAAGGAGAGTTGAAATGCATGCTCTTGGACCCTACTCCAGACTGAACCAATGAGAATCTGCCTTTTCATAAGCTGGCAGGTGATTTGTGTGCCAGCTGAAGTTTGGGAGATGCTGGATTGCATATTGCTCTTTTCCTGAAAGGCAGGCCACACGAATACAGTAGTAAACAGCCTAGACAAAGTCCTGCCTTCCAACAGCCACCATGCTGGTGGAGGGAGGTGAAACAGACCACAGATAAGGAAAGGATTTCAAAAGTGTAAACCCAGTTGCTTCTCAGGATGTAGTTTCTGGTCTCGTCCCAAGACTTTCCGAGTGTGAGTCCTGTGGGTGGAAACTCTTGGGAATCTGCAGTTAACATGATGATTCAGATGCTCTCTGAAGTTAAGGACCACTATTCCCCCTGGTAAAGTACAGGGGAAGAATCAGAGGAGAACATTGGCATCTTTCCTACTTTTCTTATGGCCCCAGTCCTGAGGACCAGAGAGAAACATCTCCAATAGGGTAAACAACTGACAGTCAGACAATGAAGAATTGAATTTGGCCCCTCTCTGCACATTAATTTAAAATATTGAACTTCAGAAATCCACTGATACTTCTTAATATGGTGCACAAGGCTGAAGGTACTCACAAATGACCCTGGGTGATATTGACCTGTTCCTATGGAAACAGGTCTTGGTTCTGAGCCTGCCTTTGCCTATCTGCTGTATAGCCTCAGCACCCTTGGGACAGGTCGAACATAACAGGGGCAGCCAGGACCTAAGCAGACACTAACCGTGCTGTGAGCATATCCAGCCAGAAACCAATTCTCATGTGAGATGCTAGCCCAATGCAAGGCTCCTAAGGTGTTCAGTTCAGTTTTTCAGTCATGTCTGATTCTTTGCAACCCCATGGATTGCAGCACGCCAGGCTTCCCTGTCCATCACCAGCTCCCAGAGCTTGCTCAAACTCATGTCCATCAAGTTGGTTATGGCATCCAACCATCTCATCCTCTGTCTCCTAAGGTGTCTCATAAAGAAATATTTTATTAGCCTCTCCTGTTACTGAGAGCCACTAGCAGGCTTCAGTGGAGATACATAGGGAAAGAAATGCAGGCAAATTGTTCCCAAGACTTGGAATTTGAAATCATAAAACAGAAGAACCAAGAGGAAAGGAATAGTATAGGCAACCTGCCTTTTTTCAAACAGTGACAATCTTGACCAACATGTAGAAGGGCCTACTATATGCTAGGCCCTGCGTTAAGAACCAACATGCCTCATTTCATTCTCCCAATAACCCTATGAAGTCATTATTATTTTAATTATCCCCATTTGACATAGAGATGCAAAGCTGTCACTTTGGAGGAAGAGAGAAAAGAAAAGTAAGGTAGGGGGACAGAGGAAAAAAAGAAGAAAGAAGAAAGAAAAGAGCGGAGGGAGGGGGAGGGAAGGAATGGAGGAAAAGAGGGGCAAAACTCTCAGCTTTCTTCAAAGATAGGAGGAAAAATGACTGTGGAAGACCTAAAGCAAAAGAAATTCCCCTGAAGATCAGGAACAATGTGAATGCAAACTGACTTTTTACCTTAATTTGGAATGATGGAAATACTTAAGCGATTGACTTGTTTCATGTTCTATAAACTGAGACCAAAAAGTTGGCTGAATTTTCACCACCACCAAATAACACACACACACACACACACACACACACACACACACACACAGAGTGTTTGTTTTCCTAATTATGATTTCTTGGGAATGAATGGAAAATTTGGCAATCTGATTAACTGTGGCTTACAATAAACTAGCACTAAATGGGTGTTTTATATGCCCTTTGTTTCCCATTCTCCTTGGAAGATTGTCAAGGGTTTAATGAAACTAATACTTGGGGATTTAAATCTCTCATAACAAGAAACAAGAGCCTCTCCAACACTAACAACTGGAAGGAACTCAAGCTCTCTGAGCCTGTGGGATGTGTCAGGCTGAACTAAGTGCGTTGTGTACTCTGTCCCACTAAATCTGCTCACCAAACTCACAATGAAGACATGATGCATAATTTTGTTTTACAGTGGTGGTAACTGAGGCTCAGTAAGGCTGTGTAACTTGCCTAGATGTTGAGTCAAGGAACTAGAAAGAGTACCTATGCTTGGCTAATTGTCTTTAATGGTTTTACAGACAATGCCTCAGAAAGTCATCATCCCCCACTTAACAGAGAGATTTGACCTCCACCCAGGGTGCCGGGGGAATGCCTGTGATTCCAGAATGTTATTAAGGAGTCATTGAGCCACTCAATCATTCAGCCTTCTCTGCCCAGCTGCCATGGAAATACACATTCCTACACAAGTCCACTGGGCATAGCAGGTGCCTCTAGGGCTGATGCATTCATTCATTCCATAGATTTTAACCAACTAACTGCCATGTGCTGAGCACCAACCTGGGCATTTCACATGCTACTATTCTTTAATTCTCAAAAGAGCCCTAAGAAGCAGGTACCATTATTATCTCTATTTCATAGATGGGGAAAAAGAAAGTCAAAGCTGTTAACTGTAGCTGGGATTCTCATCAGGTCTGTCTGTTGATTCTGGAATGTGCTCTCCCAAGGGCTATGGAATAGTGTGCATGAAAAGATAGTCACGATATCCACCCCATAGGATCTATCACAACAGCAGAAGAGATGTACAGTAAGCCACTGATTACCCAAATAACTATTTCCTACCATTAGAGAGCATACTGGGGGCTTCCCTCATAGCTCAGTTGGTAAAGAATCTGCCTACAATGCAGGAGACCCAGGTTCAACCCCTGGGTCGGGAAGATCCCCTGGAAAAGGAAATGGCAACCAACTCAAGTATTCTTGCCTAGAGAATCTCATGGACAGAGGAGCTTAACAGGCTACAGTCCATGGGGTCACAAGAGTAGGGCACGTCTTAGTGACTAAACCACCATAGAGCATACTACCCGGTTGAAGTAGAGGACCCCCATACACGTGTTGAACAGGAGGAGTTGACCTGAGGGAATCAGGGTATTTTCCCTGACAGATGATGGTTCAGTTGAGAACTGAAGTGAGAAGGAGTTAACCAGGAGAGGAGAAAGGGGGAAAGTATTTCAGAAAGAGAGGAATAACAATATATTTGAAGACCCCGACTTATTAAGAAATAGTAGTACAAGTTTGCATTCCCACCAACAGTGTAAGAGGATTCCCTTTTCTCCACATCCTCTCCAGCATTTATTGCTTGTAGACTTTTGGATGGCAGCCATTCTGACTGGTGTCAAGTGGTTTTGATTTGCATTTCTCTGATAAGTGTTGTTGAGCATCTTTTCATGTGTTTGTTAGCCATTTTTATGTCTTCTTTGGAGAAATGTCTGTTAAGTTCTTTGGCCCACTTTTTGATTGGGTCGTTTATTTTTCTAGAATGGAGCTGCAGGAGTTGCTTGTATATTTTTGAGATTAATTGTTTGTCTGTTGCTTCATTGGCTATTATTTTCTCCCATTCTGAAGGCTGTCTTTTCACCTTGCTTATAGTTTCCTTTGTTGTGCAGAAGCTTTTAATTTTAATTAGGAAAACAGTGTGGAGATTCCTTAAAAAACTGCAAATAGAACTGCCATATGACCCAGCAATCCCACTGCTGGGCATACACACCGAGGAAACCAGAATTGAAAGAGACACGTACTCCGATGTTCATTGCCACATTGTTTACAATAGCCAGGATATGGAAGCAACCTAGATGCCCATCAACTGACCAATGGATAAGAAAGCTGTGGTACATATACACAATGGAATATTACTCAGCATTAAAAAAAAATTCATTTGAATCAGTTCTACTCAGGTGGACGGAACTGGAGCCCATTATCCAGAGTGAAGTAAGCCAGAAGGAAAAACAACAATACAGTATACTAACACATATATATGGAATTTAGAAAGATGGCAGCGAGAACCCTGCATGCGAGACAGCAAAAGGAACGCAGATGTATAGAACAGACTTGTGGACTCTGTGGATGAGGGCAAGGGTGGGATGATATGGGAGAATGGCATTGAAACATGTTAATTATCATATGTGAAATCAATTGCCAGCCCAGGACTGATGCTTGGGGCTGGTGCACCGAGATATCCCAGGGCGAGGGAATCGGGAGGGAGGAGGGAGGGGGGTTCTGGAGGGGGAGCATATGTAAACCCATGGCAGTTTACACCATAAAGTAAAGAAAATTAAAAAATAATAATAATAAAAATAAAACAAGAACAATAAAAAAAAGAAATAGTAGTATATTTGAGGGGAAGAGGACAGAAGATACAAAAATCTATTGAAACAAGCATATAATGTCCTCATCCCTTCTCCTTGTCTGGAGACCAAAAGAGGAACTAGCCTCAGGCTGAATCCACCCACTGTCACATTCTTCACTGTGTGCCCACTGCTGCCTAATACACATTCACCATATCACTAATAATGAAAGAGGTGGACAAGTGTGTGAAAACTGTTTGATCCAATGTCAAACAAATGTACTAGAGAGGGAAAAGAATCCATAAAATCAGTTTTTCATATCAGTATTCAATCTGTGGTTGGTTGAATCTGCTGTGAAGTTTATGAGGATTTTCGATTGCACCCCTAGTCTCCACCCCTCATCCCCATCCTTGTTCAACTGTATATGAACTAATGAGGAAAGAATTTTGTTTAGTCACTAAGTCACGTCCAACTCTTGAGACCCCATAGATTGTAGCCTGCAAGGCTCCTCTGTTTATGGGATTTCCTGGCCAAGAATACTGGAGTGGGTTTCAATTTTCTAGTCTTTTCAACAAATGATGATAGAAAAACTATGGAGTGTCACATACAAAAGAATGAAGTCACACCTCTCCTTTACATTATACATAAAATTAATTCAAAATAGATCACAGACTTGAATGTAAGTGTTGAAACTATAAAACTTCAGAAGAAAACATAAGTGTAAACCCTCGTGATATTAGAATAAGGAACAATTTTTTTTTACATATGGCATCTACAGCACAAGCAATCATAAAAAAAAAATAGAATTTTCTCAAAATCTAAAATGGTGATGCCTCAAAAGACCCTATTACGAAACCAGAAAACCAGCCCTCAGAATAGAAGAAAATATTCACTAATCATATACACCTAACAAGGAACTTGTATCCAGAATATAAAGAACTTTTACAATTCAATGATTAAAAGACAACCCAGTTTTAAAGTGGACAAAAGTGGAAAATGTGGAAATTGTAGAAAAGTGGAAAGTGTTAGTCGCTCACTTGTGTCCAACTCTTTGTTACCCCATCGACTGTAGCCCTCCAGGCTCCTCTGTCCATGGGATTTTCCAGGCAAAAATACTGGAGTGGATTGCCATTTCCTCCTCCAGGGAGTTTTCCAGATGCAGGGTTCAAATTCACATCTCCTGCGTTAGCAGGCAGATTCTTTACCACTGAGGAACCAGGGAAGATCACGCAAGTGGACAAAGGATTTTAATAGATATTTCTCCAAAGAAGATATACAGATGGCCTAAAGCATGAAATAATGCTTAACATCATTAGTCATTAGGAACTAGAAAATCAAAACCTCCACGAGATGCCACTTCATACTCATAAGGATGGCCATTTAAAAAAAAAATAACAGATGTTGGGCAAAGATGTGGAGATTGAAATGTACATTGCTGGTGGGGATATAAAATGGTGAGCCACTTTAGAATACAGTTTGGCACTTCCTTAAATTAGTAAACGTGGAGCTATCATATGACTAAGCAATTCAACTCTAATGAAGAGAAATGAAAATGTATGTCTACACAAAAACTTATACACAGAGACTTCCCCAGTGGTCCAGTGGTTAAGACTCTGCACATCCACTGCAGGGGTCATGAGTTTCATCCCTGGTCAGAGAATTAAGATTCCGCATGCCATGTGGCATGGCCAAAAAAATAAAATAAACCTTGTATACAGATGTTCATAGAAGCATTATTTTTTAATTTATTTTTAATTGGAGGATACTTGCTTTACAATATTGTGTTGCTTTCTGCCATTCATCAGCATGAATCAGGCTTAGGTATACATATCTCCCCTCCCTCTTGAACTTCCCTGCTAACCTGCTCCCCTACCCCACCCCTCTAGCTTGTCACAGAGCATAGGGTTGAGCTCCCAGTGTTATACAGCAACTTCCCGCTGGCTATCTATTTTACATGTGGTAATGTAAAAGTTTCAACGCTACTCTCTCTATTTGTTCCACCTTCTCCTTCCCCCACTGTGTCCACAATTCTGTTCTCTATGTCTTTGTCTCCACTGCTGCCCTGCATATCAGTTCATCAGTACCATCTTTCTTGATTCCATATGTATGCATTAATATATGATGTTTGTTTTTCTCCTTCTGACTTACATCACTCTGTACAATAGGCTCTAGATTTATCTACCTCATTAGAACTGATTCAAATGTGTTCCCTTTAACAGCTGAGTAATATTCCATTGTATATGTGTGCCACAACTTCTTTATCCATTCTTCTCTCAGTGGACATCTAGGTTGCTTCCATGTCCTAGCTGTTGTAAATAGTGCTGTCATGAACACTGGGATACAAGTGTCTTTTTCAGTTATGGTTCCCTCAGTCTATTTGCCCAGTAGTGAGTTTGTTGGATCATATGGCAGTTTTATTCCTAGTTTATTAAGGAATCTCCGTACTGTTCTCCATAGTGGCTGTATCAGTTTACATTCCCACCAACAGTGCAAGAGGGTTCCGTTTTCTCCACACCCTTTGCAGCTTTTATTGTTTGTAGATTTTTTGATGATGGCCCTTCTGACCAGTATGAGGTGGTATCATTGTAGTTTTGATTTGCATTTCTCTAATAATGAGTGATGTTGAACATCTTTTCAGGTGTTTATTAGCTGTCTGTGTGTCTTCTTTGGAGAAATATCTGTTTAGATCCTCTGCCCACTTTTTGATTGGATTGTTTGTTTTTCTGGTATTGAGCTGCATGAGCTGCTTGTATATTTTGGAATTCAATCCTTTTTCATTTGTTTCATTTACTATTATTTTCTCCTATACTGAGGGTTGTCTTTTCACTCTATTTATAGTTTCCTTTGCTGTACAAAAGCTTTTAAGTTGAATTAGGTCACATTTGTTTATTTTTGCCTTTTATTTCCATTACTCTAGGAGGCGGGCTATAGAGGATCTTGTTGTGATTTATGTCAGGGATTGTTCTGCCTGTGTTTTCCTCTAAGAGCTTTACAATTTCTGGCCTTACATGTAAGTCTTTAAGCCATTTCAAGTTTATTTTTGTGTTCAGTATAAAGAGATGTTCTAGTTTCATTCTTTTACACATAGCTGCTCAGTTTTCTCAGCACCACTTATTGAAGAGGCTGTCTTTTCTCCATTGTATATTCTTGCCTCCTCTATCAAAGATAATGTATCCATAGATGCATGGGCTTATCTCTGAGCTTCCTATTTGTTTCATTGATCTATATTTCTGTTTTTGTGCCGGTATAATACTGTCTGCATGACTACAGCTTTGTAGTATAGCCTGAAGTCAGGAAGGTTGATTCCTTTAGCTCCATTTTTCTTTCTCAAGATGGCATAGAAACAGTATTCTTAACAGCCAAAAAGTGAAAATAATCTAAATGTTCATCAACTGATGAACTGATAAATAAAATATGTTCTATCCATGTACACTTGTCCCTCAGTACCCGTGGAGGATTGGTTTCAACAACCCCAGCAGATAACAAAATTCTGGGATGCACAACTCCTTTATTTGAAATCATATAGTATTTTCATATAACCTACACACATTCTCCTGTATACTTTAAATCATCTGTAGATAACTTATAATACCTAATACAGTATACTGTTCAGTCACTAAGTCATGTCCAACTCTTTTGTGACCCCGTGTACAGTAGCCCGCCAGACTTCTCTGTCCATGGGATTTCCCAGGCAAGAATACTGGAATAAATTGCTATTTCCTTCTCCAGGGGGATTTTCCCAACCCAGGGATCAAACCCACATCTCCTATATTGGGAAGGGGATTCTTTAGCACTGACTGAGCCACCAGGGAAGCCCAAAATATAGTATAAGTGCTATGTAAATAGTTGTAAATAAAACATATATGCTATGTAAGTAGTTGCCAGCATGTAGCAAACTCCAGTTTTGCATTTTGGAGGTCTCTGAATTTCTCTTTAGAATATTTTGTATCTATAGCTGATTAAATATGTGAATACAGAACCCAAAGATTTGGAGGGCAGACTATAAAGTCATATCATACATCAGTTAGTAAAATGAAGTACTGACACATCCTATAACATCAGTGAAACTTGAATACATTATGCTAAGTGAAGAAGGCAAATCACTAAAGACCACATGTTGTATGATTCCATTTGTGTGAACTCTCCAGAAAAGGCAGATCCATAGACATAGAAAGTAGATTAGTGGTTGTCTGAGGTTGGCACAGGGATGGGGGGCGGCTGCTAATTTTAATAGGTCTGTTTCCAGAGTAATGGGTGCACAGTTCTGTGAATATATTGCAAATCACTAAGCTGTACATTTTAAATAGATGAGTTTTATAGTATGTAAATTATATTTCACTAAAGTTGTTTTTTAAAACTTGGAACTAGAACTACTGTCACAATCTTCAAATTTACTATAACTGCCTTTTTGAAGTATAATTGACTTACAGTGTTGTGTTAATTTCTGCTGTACAGTAAAGCGACTCAGTTTTTTATATATATATATATACACACATATATATATGTGTATATATACATATATACATATGCTAATCACTTTAGTTGTGTCCAACTCTTTGCGACCCTATGGACCATAGCCTGCCAGGCTCCTCTGTCCATGGGATTCTTCAGGCAAGAAAACTAGGGTGGGTTTCCATTTCCTACTCCAATATATATTTTGTGTAGAGGAATATATATATATATATATATATATATACACACACACACATGCACACACATACATTCGTGTATTCTTTTTTTATATTCTTTTCCAGTATGGTTTATCACAAGATATTGAATATGGTTCTCTGGGCTATACAGTAGGACCTTGTCATTTATCCATTCCATACATCATACCTTACATCTGCTAACCCTAGCCTCCCACTCCATCCCTTCCTCAACCCCCTCCACCTTGGCAACCACCAGTCTATTCTCTCTGTGAGTCTGTTTCTGTTTTGTAGAGAGGTTCATTTGTGTCATATTTTAGATTACACATATAGGTGATATCATATGATAGTTGTCTTTCTGACTGACTTTACTTAGTGTGATAATTTCTAGGTCCATCCATGTTGCTGCAAATGGCATTTCATTCTTTTTATGGCTGAGTAGCACTCCATTGTATATATGTACCACATATTTTTTATACATTCATCTGCCAATGCACATTTGGTTTGTTTCCATGTCTTGACTATTGTGAATATTGCTACTATGACCAGTGAGGTGCATGTGTCTTTTTAAAATAGAGTTTTATCTGGATATATGCCCAGAAGTGAGATTTATGATAACTCTATTTTTAGTTTCCTGAGGAACCTCCATACTGTTTTCCACAGTGACTATACCAATTTACATTCCCAGCAACAGTATAGGAGGATAGAACTGCTTTTTTTTTCTCACCCTGAGATAATGAGGAAAGACTTTGATTTGAATGTCTTTCCACCCCTCCATCTCCCATAAAAGCACTACTTCCAAGATTAAGGGGGAAGAAATGAAAATTAGTTCAGGTCTTCTAAACTTTCTACATTTCTGTCCTGCCCAGTCATAATCACTTTCCTCCTGATGAGCCCCGAGGCCCTGGAGAGTCCTGAATAATTCAAAGATTAAAATTGTACAAAAGTACAGAAGATTCTCTCTACTGTATCTCTAAGCCTTCCCCCAAACTCCCAAAAAGTCTGTGAACAGAAAACTTGAAATAAATTTTCTTCTTAGTCCAAACTAAGCAAAGCAACTAAAACAACAATAAAACCAACCCATTCCCCAGGAATTCTAGCTATGCGGGTTTTTTTCTATAGTTGCAGCACCATCTTTTAGGCAGATGTTGCCTACAGGGTAAGGAGTTTAGGTTACACAAAAGTCATTTTCTTAGGAGTATTTCTGAACAATGGGTTATTGAGCAAACATGTAAGTTTTCCATCTATGGACATTTTATTTGTTTTTTAAGTTTCTTCAAAGATTTGTATCTGTGGACTCCAAACTGCGGTAGGTTTAACATTCCCAGAAAGTAAGAAGGCAAACACAATTTCTTAGAGTCCACCTCCATTTCTACTACCTAGATATTTAATGGTTTCTCTTCAACTCCATCAGGCCTTGCAGTCCCTTCTCTGTTTTACTGTTGTTCATTTTTAGCTTAATAGCCACCTTATTCTATGCATCATCTCTCTGAAAATTTCAGAGAATAGCCACGTTAGAGAATTGCGCTCTGAATTTAGAACAGTACATTATGTGTATACTTTTATATTACGTTCCATTTGTGCTGCTCCAATGGCATTGTCTAAGCTCAATGGCAAACTGAAATGACTATGATGTTTTCCATTTTGAAAGGATGGCTTATTTAGCAGATACATAATAGCATTTATTTTCTTTACCATTAAACATAGTTTGGTGTCTGCCTCCTAAATCAGTTCTAGGCATCAGCCTCCCAAGTTTGAGCTATTTGTCATGACTGAGAAGATTATAACCTCAGTGTTTTTGTTTTGCTTTAAGCCTCTTAACGCCAAAGACTGATAACCTATCAGAAAATCTCTGTCTTTAAGATTCACAGAACTCCTATTTTTAATACAGACCCTAGGTGAGAGTAATAATAATAGCTAATATTTATTGAACTCTTACAGTGGCCTTGGAGAAGGAAATGGCAACTCACTCCAGTATTCTTGCCTGGAAAATTCCATGGACAGAGGAGCCTGGTGGGCTCCAGTCCATGGGGTCACAAAGAGTCAGACACAACTGAGCATGCTTAAAAGACATAGAGATAGAAAGATATCAATAATTAATTTACGTAACCCCAACAACAGCTCTATGAGACAGATACTATTATTATCCCTATTTTACAGGTGAGGACGTTGAGATACAGAGAGATTAGATAACTTGCCCAAGGTTATACAAGTTGTAGTGGCAGAACTGAAATTTAAACACAGGAGTCTAGCTCCCAAGCTACTAGGCTGTGTTGCCTAGTGAAGAAGTGAAGTGAAGTGAAGTCGTCCAGTCGTGTCCTCCTTGCAACCCCATGGACTGTAGCCCACCAGGCTTCTCCATCCATGGAATTTTGCAGGCATGAATACTGGAGTGGGTTGCTATTTCCTTCTCCAGGGAATCTTCCTGATCCAGGGATTGAACCCAGGTCTCCCGGGTTGCAGGCAGACGCTTTACCATCTGAGCCACCAGTGGGACCTTAATAAACTTCTCTGAGTAAACAGTAGTACCTAGTGCAACAAAGAAATCTGTGACAGTAAAATTCCGTCTGTTCATCTCCACCCATCTTTTCCAGGCATATGCCCTCCAGGAATCCTCCCCAGATTACTAGAAGAGAAGGGACATTGTTCTGTTGTCCCTCTTCCTAGCTCTTTCACCTCCTTCCTAGTCATGAAGAGACCTTTATAGGAGATATGTTTATAGAGAAAAAATGTGTACTTTGCAAAGCAAACTAATTCCCAGGAACCCAGTTATCAGTGTGCAAATGCATAGAGTAAATCTATTCTTTGACTCATTATCACTGTAAGATAAAACAGAATTCTAGTACAACAGAATATGGAGAGCAAAAATTCTGCAGAAACCTAGAGCTGTAACTCTGTGTGACACTGTGTTTTAACCTTGTCTATTCCCAGCATTTACGTGAGATCAAGATGGCATGGCTGGAACTAGATTTTATTTGAAAACCTCTCTCTGATTCCTTGCTAATGAATCAGACAAATTAACCAGGCTGCTCTTTCTCAGTTTCCAAATCAGAAGTCAAGATTTCAGGTCAGAAGCACTTGGCGCCTATAAAATTTTGTAGTGGTGGCAACACTCTTTGTGCACTGAACATAGCACAGCTGCCTCGGTCATATATTCAGAAGTGACAGTTAGACATATGATAGCTGAAGGTCCTGACAGAACGGCTAGACCAACACTTTTAAAAAAGTGAAGAGGAGGACTTCCCTAGCAGTCCAGTGGTTAAGACTCTGTGCTTCCACTTCAGGGGGCATGGGTTTGAGCCCTATGCAAGGGGCATAGGTTCCATTTCTGGTCAAGGAATTGAGATCCTATATACCATGCAGCATGGCAAAAAAATAAATAAGCATAAAAAATAAGAGAGATGAGATCTCCCTCTTCAAACCTGGGGATTAGAGTAAGAAAGTGTTCATGCTCAAGCCAGGAACCAACTCAGTCAGCATATTGATCATGGACTTCCCAGCCTCCAGAACTGTGAGAAGTAAATTTGTAATGTAAATAAATAAAATTAAATTTAAAAGTGAAGAGGAGTTAAACTGAGGTAACTGAGATCACAGTTTAAGAACAGAAGCCCAACAACCTTGCCTCACCTGTTGAGAAATTTCAACTAGGGCTAATTTTCAGCCACATCCTAAAGGGGATGCTGCTTTATATACATGAGCTCATTTAATCCCCCCAACAATTGTCCTACATGATTATCTTTTTATCCTCAGTACAGAGAGGGAAGTAGAGGAAGATTTGAACCCGTCTTTCAAGCTTTAAACCCCTTCCTATAACCATTTTAAATTTAATAACTTAATGTGCATCCAAGCATGAAGACAGGACCTTTGGAATAAAGTCCTTTGTTGTTCAGTCCCTAAGTTGTGTCTGACTTTTTTTGACCCCATGGATTGTAGCACGCCAGGCTTCCCTGTCCTTCACTATCTCCTGGAGTTTGCTCAAATTCATGTCCATTGAGTCAGTGATTTTGTCTAACCATCTCATCCTCTGCTGCCTTCTTCTCATTTTGCCTTCAGTCTTTCCCAGCATCAGGGTGTTTCCCAATGAGTTGGCTCTTTGCATCAGGTGGCCAAAGTATTGGAGCTTCAGCATTAGCATCAGTCCTTCCAATGAATATTCAGGATTGATTTCCTTTAGGATTGATTGGTTTGATCTCCTTGCAGTCCAGGGGATTCTCAAGAGTCTTCTCCAGCACCACAGTTCAAAAGCATCAATTCTTTAGTGCTCAGCCTTCTTTATGGTCCAACTCTCACATCCATACATGACTACTGGAAAAACCATAGCTTTGACTACACAGACCTTTGTCAGCAAAGTGCTGTCTCTGCTTTTTGAATACATTGTCTAGGTTTGTCATAGATTTCCTTCCAAAAGCAAGCATCTTTTAATTTCATGGCCTCAGTCACCATCCACAGTGATTTTGGAGCCCCCCAAAATAAAATCTGCCACTACTTCCACTTTTTGCCCATTTATTTCCCATGAAATGATGGGACCAGATACCATGATCTTAGTTTTTTGAATGTTGAGTTTTAAGCCAGCTTTTTCATTCTCCTCTTTCACCTTCATCAAGAGGCTCTTTAGTTCCCCTTCACTTTCTGCCATAAGGGTGGTATCATCTGCATATCTGAAGTTATTGATATTTCTCCTAGCAATCTTGACTCCAGCTTGTGAGTCATCCAGCCTAGCATTTAGTATAATGTACTCTGTATATAAGTTAAATAAACAAGGTGACAGTATACAGCCTTGTCATATTCCTTTTCCAATTTTGAATCAGTCCATTGTTCCATGTCTGGTTCTACCTGTTGCTTCTTGACCTGCATACAGGTTTTTCAGGAGGCAGGTAAGGTGGTCTGGTATTCCCCTCTTTTTAAGAACTTTCCACCATTTGTTGTGATCCACACAGTTAAAGGCCTTCGCCTAGTCAGTGAAGCAGAAGTAAGAATAAATTCATTACTGGAACCAACTTGACTCATTTCAGTAATCTTCTCTGTGGGATTTTACAGATAATAGAAACCCATGGACAGAAACATATTTCTCTCAAGAGTCTGGTTTCTCTGTTCTGCCCTTTGGGGGGTAAGGTATTATCTCTAAAACACCCCAATTAAATATGGATAGGAGATAATAAGATACAGGTGATGACAAATTTAAATATAGATATTGGTAAATTATTTTATATTCTTGTGGTCTTGTTTTATGACAATTCTTCTGTCATATTACACTTGGGTAATAAAATTTGGTTGTTGGTGTTTCAATGTTACATAATCCATCAGATTTCAAAATCTTTTCAGCAATATTATTTCATTTGATCATTTTAACACAACACCTTTGTGAGGTAGGCAGATAGGAGACCATTATTCCAGTTTTACAGAAGGAAAACAGGCTTTGTATTTGGATGTGGCATAGTGGCTAAGCAGTTGAGTGGGTGCTGCAATCCACCACATTTAACTCCCAAATCAGTGCTCTATCAGTTGTCACTTCCATACTGCTTCTCATAAAATCCATTGATACATGCTTTCACTCAAACATAAATTGAATTGTTCAATTATCTGCCTCATATAGCTTTCAGAGACCCAATCCATGTCAGCTTTGACAGGTAAATACTGAAAAGATTCAGTGTATTGGATACTACAGTGCTACCTGAAAGAAGAATAACATTGCAAGTAAGGATATTCATGGCATTGTGGTATAGGTAAAACTTGTAAAGTAACCCACCAACAAGAAAGCGATGACTATCGGGGTAGTCATACAATAGAATACTACACAGCAGTGGAATAAATAATCTCCAGCTAAATTCAACAGTGTGAATGAATCACAAGAACTTGAAAAATGCCAGTTGTGGAAGAATATGTGTAACATTTACATAGACTATAAATACACACAAATAATAATATATGTTTGCATATGTGTGTCATGAAAGTACTAAGAAATGTATGGAAATAGTAACCAAATTCAGACTGCTAGTTGCCTCTAAAGAGCTAAATGTGATCAGGGAGTGATAACCAGGGATTTAAACTTGCAACTGTAGTGGATACCTGAGGGTTCTGATATTTCTCTTTATACATTTGTGTATGTCTTAAATATTTTCTGTAATACCTTTTTCAAAAAGGAAAGCGAAGAAGGAAATTGTTCACTCTGTGAACACTGACTGAGGGCAGTAACTATGTCAGGCATTGTGCTGGGTGTTGGAGTCCATGGTGAAGCTGTACCTGTTGTCACAGACCCTCTAATCTGGTAGAGAATGTAGAAGAAGCAGGTTTTGTGTTAGGAAGCACAGGGAACTATGGAAGTCGATGACATGGAGACCAAATGTAGTTTAGATGACCTAGGAAATCTTCCAAGAGAGAATGAAACTTAAGCTGAGACTAACGAATAAAAAGATTCAGTTATTAAGAAAGGGAAGAACAGCCTAGATTAATTGTAGTCTAAATGTCCATGTCTAAAACTAAACATTGGAGCTAGCATGGCAGAAAGAAGCATGAGATAAAGCTGGACAGTGAGGAAGAAACCAGATCATGCAGGGCCTCATATTCATTCCTTACTGCCATTTCAACTTCTTTTCTTTGTTTTTCTTATATTGAAGTTAAGTTGATTTACAGTGTTGTATTAGTCTCAGGTGTACAGCAAAGCGGTTCAGATATATATATACATACATATACACACACACACATATATATATTTCTTTCTCGGGTTCTTTTCTCTTACAGATTATTTTAAGACATTGAGTTCCCTGTGCTATACAATATATCCTTAGTTGTCTATTTTGTATATAATAGTGTGTATATGTTAATCCCAAACACCTAATTTATCCCTACCCCCTCTTGTCCCTTTGGTAACCATAAGGCTTTCTGTGTCTGTGAGTCTATTACTTTTGTATAAATAAGTTCATCCTAGAAGTAATAGGATATGACAATTGTCTTTGTCTGGCTTAGTTCACTTAATATAATCATCTCTAGGTCCATCCATGTTGCCACAAATGGCATTATTTCATTCTCTTTCATGGCTGAGTAACACTCCATTGTTTATATATATATCACATCTTCTTTATCTAGCCATCTGTCAATAGACAATTATGTTGCTTCCACATCTTGGCTATTGAAAATAGTGCTGCAGTGAACATCACCATTCATATATTTTTTGAATTATGGTTTACTGTATAAATGCCCAGGAGTGGGACTGCAGGATCATATGGTAGTTCTATTTTTATTTTCTTAAGGGATCTTCATGGTGTTCTCCATAGTGCTGCCATTTCAGCTTGATGGAGCCTAGTATGGGGCTACACGCTAACAAGTATAGAGTGGGGTGGGGAAGAGTGGGGAGGGAAACAGAGAATCCTAAATGTTTCAGTGACTTCACTTCCTTACTAGATCCAGAACAGTTCCCATATTCTCTGCTAGTACAGAAGCAGTTTCAGCAGTTGTGGGCCAGGAACAAAAGATGGGGAGATAGAAAGTATATGTGAGCTGGATAAGGCTTTCTGTCCCCTTCCTATGAAAGAAGGCTCTGGCAGATTTCCACATTTGTAGGTGTTTTAGCATTTGTCATAGGCAAGTTACACAACTCAGTTAGTGATTTAATTATCAGCAGAGCTGCTATTTGAGGAGGGAAGGTTCAGGGTTGTTTCTTGCTCCCATGCTTTGGTTTAAAGGGAATTGAATTAGTTCTTTTTTAAACTCTTTGGTTAGAAGGAACATAAAAAAATCATGTCTGGTCTCCAGTTGATGGTGTAAAAAGCAGCATTTAAGCTCATTCATCAACTGCTAGGGTCCCTGTGTCTAACCCTGGTCCCATGTTTAGATTTATAAAGTGTGAGATCATTGTCAGTTTCATTTATCTCTGTTATTAAATTTACTGTGCCTTCTTCAAATGACATTATATCTTCTTATCTAATTCAAATAAATGTCTCACTCATAGCTAGAATGTAGATGGTGAAATCTCATGGTTAACTCAATAATTGAGATAATCTCATTGTTTTGTTTTCCTAGGGGAATCTTAAATGCGTTGCTCATCCCTGGGACGCCACACAGTTGTACAAAACTTTTCTTAAAACTGCTGCTCTTGAGCATTCTCTGTCTCAGAGTTTCTATACAAATGGAATAGTTTTGCCCTATTCTTTAACATTTATCTTGATCTGTTTATCTTATACAAAATAATCACTCAATTTGGCATCTGTGTTTATTTCCATGTTTTGAAATAAAACATACTGATGCTATATTAGGTAAAGGTACAAGCTTTAGCATAAGTCCTACATGTGACCAGTTCTGTGACCCCATGGTGACTTAACATCAGTTTCCTCATCTGTAAAATGGGAATAAAAATAGCTACTTCATAAGAGTGTGGTGGAAATTAAGTGAGAATATTTTCAGTGCATTGCCCGGGCTGAAACCATTTAGATTAAGATACTGTACTCTGTACTGACTAGAAATGCAGTTTGTCATTTCAGGATTTGAACCAGCCTTTTGAATTGTGACTTTTGAAACAGAATTTTCTCTTTGCTTTATGCCCTCCTGTACATAGGGCATTTGCATCTGAATCATTAGTGTTCCCTGGGTCATGTATGCAGACCAGTGTCTAAGGTCATTTTATTTGATTTGGTTTCATTGTCCTGGTGATTTTCCTAGCTGCCAGAGGTGGGCCTCTTGTAGCCCAGAGTTGGGCCTCTGAAGGCAGTAGCTGATGGTCCTTCAACTCCTTCTTCAGGTGACTGTCCTAAAACAGCATTCCAGATTCCCAGTCACAGCCAGCACCGCCTTGTTCCCAGGGACAACAGCCTGCAGCCTGAAAATAATGTATTGGGATTATCACCCACCGTCAGCCTGAAACAACCATGGCTGCCACCCTACACGCCATGCACTGTCTTACATTTGGAGCTTTACACCTGCTTTAATCTCTGCCTGGAATAATCTCCCCTACACTTCTCCTTTGTCAGGTTAATTTCTATTTATTTATCAAGTCTTAGCTTGTATGTCACCTTCTCCGAGCAACCTTCTATGCCTCTACAAGTTGGGAATTTCTATTATGTACCCCCCATGACATTCTCTAGTTACCCCTATTATGTGTCCTCATTTTACATAGTTTAGGTGCACGAGCTTCAATACCATGATTTAGTTGTATAACATCAGTCCTCCAAAAGTACAGTTGGCATGCTATATGAGTGTTAGTCGCCCAGTCGTGCCGTACTCTTTGTGACCCCATGGACTGCAGCCCACCAGGCCCCTCAGTCCATGAGGCAAGGATACTGGAGTGGGTTGCCATTTCCTTCTCCAGGAGATCTTCCCAACCCCGGGATCAAACCCAGGTCTCCTACACTGCAGGCAGATTCTTTACTGACTGAGCTACAAGGGAAGCCCCTTGGTATATGAACTGTGAATAATTTATACAGTATAAACTTCCTAGCTGGGTTTTCAGTCCACAGATCACTTCATGAATAACAGATTCACATCAGTAACAAATTATGTTGCTGTTATTATAATCAGTGACAAATTATGTCACTTCTTCAAGTGACATGGTGAGTGGTCACTGCACTTTTGTCATTCATTTCACACACAAACAGCAAAAGCAGCACTTGTGTTTCCCCTTGTTTCCTGGTGATAAACCCATATGGCATTTTATAAATGTGGATAATTGAAAGAGGGAATTATCTAGAAAAAATTGAAGTGCAGCAAAGAAATGAAGAGTGATTATCTTGGAAATCAAACTTAAATCAAATGTAAATATAGTTATAGAAGAAATAGCTGGCCGTGGACAGTATGACGTCTTTCCCACTGGGCATGGTCTAGGTTTGCAGCCAGAGGAACTTGGTTAAGGCAAGTTTATTGACATAAATAAGCAAACTGTTCATGACAGAAGAGAAGATGATGTCCCAGGAGGAGTAATTCTGCAAACCATTTCACGTGGAGGGAACTCTCAGAGATACTTCACAATGATATAAAGAGAGCAAAGGGTAAACTGTTAGAAGCTGATCCAAATTTTAAAGGGAATATGATCATTTGCCAAGACATAGAAAATATGTTTGTTCTGTGTTGTTATATGATGAGAAGGCAAGCACTGTTCGAATGACTCTTGAGAAGTTTTTTATACTAACTCTCAAAGTTTCTAATGTTTTAGAGTACTAACTAAATAATAGTCTTACTATATTTTTTTTTCCATTTCCTTGTACATTTATAACTAACAGTAAGAGAATTTTAAAGGTCATGGAACAGTCATACTTTCCTCATTGGTTCCAATGGTCACTTTGCAGATTTCAGTTTGCAGGGTAATTTTTATGGTCCTGCACTACTGTACAGAGTGAGCACTGCTATAGTACAGTTTCTATACACACACTCACAGATATAATTTTGAATCTGGATGAGTGAGAGAATGAGTGAATTCTATGTAAATACTAGGGATGAAAGAGAATATTCCCTTCTTCCCTTGCCAGTTCTGCCCCATCTGGATGCATGGCCCATGTTCCAAGCAGTAGGTCCACTCTTGTGCTCAGATTAATTCTGCAGCCCTAATCATAGGGCTGAGGGTCTATGATAGCCCTAATCATAAGGCTAAGGCTGACCCTGAAGCTAAGGGTCAGCCCTTCACCCAGCAGGTCAGTGCAACACTTGTGAGGCTCCACCAGGCCCAGCCGCAGTCAAGCACGGCCATAGCCGCTGTGGCTCATTCTGGAGCTGGGTTTATGATTCAGTGCTCCTAAATCTTAGAACGTGGTCATGGGGCCTAGGAATATCCAAGTAAATGAAAGTTACTGCTCTAACATGCGCTTCATTCTGGCGAATAGCTTTTATACCCTCTTCTCCCACGTCTTGACTAGAACTGTTAATAACTCTCCAGATGGCATGTTCAGTTTTTCACTCTGAGAAGTGGTGAAGTGGCCAAGATGACAGCATTGCCACGACGGCCCTTCAAATCCATTACTGTAACCCCAGGATAATGGAAAACCTAACTCTTCTGGTATTTCTAGAACTTGTATCATGATAAACGTATTACAAATAAAACTGAGAAGAGACAGATTCTGAAAGGGGCAGCATTCCCGTAGCTTTTGGATGCCAGCTAAGCAATCTCATCAAGACATTTTCAGGAAATACCACAAGCCAACCTATGTAGCTTTTCCTCCTGGGATTCACTTCTGAGGATACCTTAAAAATGGAATTAAGCTCTTTACAAAGGCCCTTAATAATCCCTTACTCCGTGGTTGCACTGAAATTTTCTTCCAAATATGTTGGGGGCAGTTGGGAGCAATTTACTTCGTAAACATTTATTGAACACATACTCTGTCTCCAGCTCCGCACTCAGCGCTGGAATCAGCAGTGAGCAGTCAGACATGCCCTTCTGGGACTTACAGACTGATGGCAGAAACAGACAAACAAAAGGATTTGGAATTAGACTCACACCACGTGCCATGAAGGGAGCAAACAGTAAAGGAAGGAGAGCAGCAAAGACCTTAGAGGGAAGATGGTCAGGAAAGAACTGTGAGGAGAGGAGACCTGAAATAGGAGTTGAGGAAAGAAATTTCCTCTCAGAGGAGATGCAAGCCAATAGCCACTGAGATAGCAAGCGTATGAAGTGCTCAAGGAAATGTAAGGGAGGAAACTGAAAATCATGCGCAGAATTGTACATAATGGAAGCCATTTAATGACCCTCTGGAGCTGGCCTTTAGCCATGGGAAGTCTGTCACCTCCTCTGCAGCCTGGTCCTCTTAGGGTGAAGGCAGTCCACCAAGATGACAGGGAGCCTGGGCTTCACCCCCATCTGTTTGCTATTTGCAGCAGGCTTGTCCTGATCTGAGTCTCCATCCAAGCTGGCTTCTCTGAAACTTGCTGACCTCGACTTAGGAATCGCTGTAAAGGTTCTTAGTTCCAGGCTAATCTTTTCCCAAGTGCTTTTCTTTTAACAACTTAAAGGGCATTTGTTTTCATCTTCCCTCACTGCCCACAAGCAGGAGACTGAACAGTCTTGCTGGCACAAACACGAGGAGGGCAGGGGGACTTATCCTAATGGGGTGTTTCTGAGCATGTGGGAGGGGAGAATGGCCCTGGGCCAACTTCACACAGGAGGAAACCTTGCTGAGTTAGGGGCCCAGAGACTCAACAAATGTATTTCCTTGTCTTTTTTGCTTCAGGATTTCAAAAGAAGCATAGCACACATGGTTTAAGCTCAATTATTGCACATAATTGAGAATGTCTGTAATTTGAACTAAGCCAGGAAACTATTTATATGTCATCATGTCATACAGTAAAAACTATAAGTAGAATAATTTTTAATAATCCATTATAGGACTCTTTGGCTGTTTTGTTCCAGTTACAGGGACTTCATAATAGCTATATCTATTATGACAAGGTTTGGGGGAAACAAGATAACAAAGAAACTGGTATATCCAGTGAGTCACTTCTCTCTGAGACCCTCAGCTCCTTTATTATTTAAGAAGGAAAAGCTATAACTCTTGACTTTGCAGGACTATTGGGAGGACTGAATAAACTGATGAGTGTCAGGCACATGGCCCAGGCTGAGTCATAGGGCTCATAAACAGTGACTATCATCATATCATGATGAAATAGTATTTCTCTTCTTTAAAAAAATCTTCTGTAACTCACACTTTTTACCCCTAGAACAAACTCTTCCATCAGTAAGAGCCAAGCAAGGGTTTATTCTATATGCTGGGTGATTATTTTTAGAATTTTCTTGGGTGTCTCAGTTTTGTTAAGAAGCTAGAAATTATAGTTGAATCCTTATTCTGTGGATGGCACAATTGAGTCCCACAGAGGGCAGATTCTGAAATCACATGGAGTCTGACAAGCCACTGATAAAAATAGTCAATCCATAACTGTCGTCTTGGCATCATTAGAACTAGTGATATATGATCTAGGCTGTATCTATTCTACTTCCTGAGCAAGAGACTCTTTGATACTCATTACAATATAAAATAGTTAGAATCTATATAATATAAAGGGCCTAATCTTAATCACTGTGATTTTTGATACCAGTTAAAAAAAAAAAGAAGCAGAAGAAGAAATCTGTATATTCTGGTTCTTAATGTATTTCTCAAGTGTACAAGTACCGTGTACCAGTACCAGTCACTAACCATGTACCAGTCACTGTGCTCAGTGTTCTATATGAATTCCCATATCATTCACTCTACTGTACATTGGATACCAGATCTATGCCCCTTTTTTAGATGAGAACACAGAGGTTTGGAGCTGTGAGGTATGTTGCCCAAGGTTACCCACCTGGACATCTCTGTTGTCTTGACTATGCTCTCCTTATGACAAACATGTACCTCTTCTTCAGGCTGACTGTGATGGATAAGAGCACAGACTACAGATAAGTCACATCACCTCTTTGTGCTTCAATTTCTTCATTGATCAAACAGGAACAATAATCCCATTTGCCTCAGTTAGCTGCTATGAGAATTAAATGATGCATGTAAAGCATCATTTAACCTGAAAGAAGCAGCCTCACCCTTTAGGAACCCCGCCCACCCCTTCTGGAATACCATGCTTCACTTGATAGGAAAGAATTTCCCCAAATGGTCCGTCCCAATAGTTCATTGTTCCCAGCCAAGGTCATGTTCGTAACTAGTTCCACCACCCCCCCATTTTGATTTCCTCAGAGGGAAGTTTCATTTTTTATAGTCATTACAACTTCCGTAATCTTCCCAGTCTAAAAAATATACATATTCCAATAATTCTTTTGCTTTTTGGACTAAAAGATTTAATGGATTTCCAGAGTAACATGCTTCTCCATTCCCAACCTTCCTCTTCCTAGAAATGAAATCTTAAGGAAATCCATGAAGTCAGCTCATCTATTTTTTTTTCTGAAGTATAGATGACTTCCAGTATCATGTTAGCTTCAAGTATATAGCACAGCAATTCATATATATATATATATATATATATATATATATATATATATATGTAATTCTTCAGATTCTTTTCTCTTGTTCGTTGGGTTCAGTCACTCAGTCGTATCCAACTCTTTGTGACCCCATGAGCTGCAGCATGCCAGGCCTCCCTGTCCAACACCAACTCCTGGACCCCACCCAAACTCATGTCCATTGAGTTGGTGATGCCATCCAACCATCTCATCCTCTGTCATCCCCTTCTCCTCCTGCCCTCAATTTTCCCCAGCATCAGGGTCTTTTCAAATGTCAGTTCTTCACATCAGGTGACCAAACTATTGGAGTTTCAGCTTCAACATCAGACCTTCCAATGAACACCCAGGACTGATCTCCTTTAGAATGGACTGGTTGGATCTCCTTTCAGTCCAAGGGACTCTCAAGAGTCTTCTCCAACACCACAGTTCAACAGCATCAATTCTTCAGCACTCAGCTATCTTTATAGTCCAACTCTCATATCAATACATGACTACTGGAAAAACCATAGCCTTGACTAGATGGACCCTTGTCGGCAATGTAATGTCTCTGCTTTTTAATATGCTGTCTAGTTGGTCATAACCTTCCTTCCAAGGAATAAGCGTCTTTTAATTTCATGGCTGCAGTCACCATCAGCTGTGATTTTGGAGCCCCCAAAAATAAAGTCTCTAACTGTTTCCACTGTTTCTCCATCTATTTCCCATGAAGTGATGGGACCAGATGCCATGATCTTAGTTTTCTGAGTGTTGTGTGCCAACTTTTTCACTCTCCTCTTTCACTTTCATCAAGTTCTTTAGTTCCTCTTCACTTTCTGCCATAAGGGTGGTGTCATCTGCATATCTGACGTTATTGATATTTCTTCCGGCAATATTGATTCCAGCTGTGCTTCTTCCAGCCCAGCATTTCTCATGATGTACTCTGCATATAAGTTAAATAAGCAGGGTGACATTATACAGCCTTGACATACTCCTTTTCCTATTTGGAACCAGTCTATTGTTCCATGTCCAGTTCTAACTGTTGCTTTCTGACCTGCATACAGGTTTTTCAAGAGGCAGGTCAAATGGTCTGGTATTCCCATCTTTTTCAGAATTTTCCACAGTGTATTGTGATCCACACAGTCAAAGGATTTGGCATAGTCAATAAAGCAGAAATAGATGTTTTTCTGGAACTCTCTTGCTTTTTCAATGATCCAGCGGATATTGGCAATTTGTCTCTTGTTCCTCTGCCTTTTCTAAAACCAGCTTGTACATCTGGAAGTTCATGGTTCACGTATTGATGAAGCCTGGCTTGGAGAATTTTGAGCATTACTTTACTAGCGTGTGAGATGAGTGCAATTGTGCGGTAGTTTTGAGCATTCTTTGGCATTTCCTTTCTTTGGGTTATTATAATACATTGACTATGTTACCTGTGCTATGCAGTAGGTCATTGTTAGCTATCTGTTTTAAATATAGCAGTGTGTACATGTCAATCCCAAGCCCCTGATATGTTCCTTCTTCCCACCCTTCCCCCCCGGTAACCATAAGTTTTTTCTCTAAGTATGTGAGTCTGTTTCTGTTCTGTAAATAAGTTAATCTGTCTTTATCTTTATATTCCACATATAAGAAATATCATATATTTGTCTTTGGCTTGTTTCACTTAGTATGATAATCTCTAGGTCCAGTCCATGTTGCTGCAGATGACATTATTTCATTCTTTTTTATGGCTGAGTAATATTCCATTGTGTATATACCACATTTTTATCCACTCATCTGTCAGTGGACATTTAGGTTCCTTCCAGTAGTCTTAGCTATTATAAATAGCCTGTAATAACCATTGGTTATTATTATTTTCAAATTATGGTTTTCTCTAAATATGTGCCCAGGAATGAGATTGCTTGATTGTATAATTCTATTTTTAGTTTTTAAGGAACCTCTGTACTTTTCTCCATAGCAGCTGTACCAATTTACATTCCCACCACCAGTGCAGAGGGTTCCCTTTTCTCCACACCCTCTCTAGTACTTATTACTTGTTAACTTTTTGATTATGGCCATTCTGACTGGAGTGAGGTGATACCTCATTGTGGTTTTGATTTGCATTTTCCTACTAATTAGCAATGTTGAGTACCTTTGCATGTACTTTTGGCCATTTATATGTCTTCTTTGGTGCTTGAGGTTTAGTCACTAAGTCATGTCTGACTCTTGCAACCCCATGAACTATATGTAGCCTGCCAGGCTCCTCTATCCATGGGATTTTCCACGGAAAAATACTGGAGTGGGTTGTCATTTCCTTCTTGAGGGGATCTTCCCGACCCAGGAGTTGAACCTGGGTCTCCTGAATTGCAGGCAGAGTCTTTACCAACTGAGCTACAAGGGAAGCCCATGTCTTCTCTGAAGGAATGTCTCTTTAGATATTCTGCAATTTTTTAATTGAGTTGTTCATTTTATATTGCTGCTTATCCATTCTGTTTTTTTAAAAATATATTTTTTTAATTGAAGGATAATTGTTTTACAGTATTAGTTTAATTTCTGCCATACATCACCATGAATTACCCATATATATGTCTCCTTCTTCTTGAACCTCCCTCCCACCCTGTAGATTGTTACAGAGCATCAGTATGAGTTCCCTGAATCATATAGCAAATTTCATTGACTATCCATTTTACATATGGTAGACGGGAAGGAAGGAGAGGGTAAGATGAATGGAGAGAGTAGCTGATGGTCCATTCTTAAAGGATGCACATTGCAGGAGGAAGGACTGGCATCACATCTCTGCTCTAGCCAGGCCACATGAATTCATTGAGGGCTGCACATCATGCTAAATCCATTCTCTCTCTCTCCCACTCTCTCCATCTATTACCTACTCACCTACCTACGTCTTTTCCCATATTCTTCTCACTATCAGTTCTCATTATCATAGGCAAATCCCCTACAAGAAAGTATTTAAAAGACAGGCTCTGGAGCCAGGCTTTCTGGGGATAAGCCTGGCCTCACTATTTACTAGCTATACGACCTTGGACAAAGTATGCAGCCTTCCTGTGCCTAGTTCCTCATCTGTAAAAGGAGATACTAATAGAATTTTGAAGTTGTTTGAGAAGTAATGAATGGAACACTTAAAACAGTATATGGCACATGACTCCCTCAATATGTTGTTATTGTTAGTTCACTTAATAGATGGTAAACCCTGGTTTTGAAAGGTTGAATAACTTACCTGAGGTCACACAGGCCATGAGTTCCAGAACTGGCACTGGCTGGTCACAGAGCCGATGCTCCAACTGCATTGCTGTACTGCTTCTTGTTAAGCAGACGCCATGTGTCCATTACTCAGCAAGTGCTGCTAGGCATTGTGGAGTATTCAAGAGACAGAAATGTACTTTGATCGTCAGTTTCACTTCTAAGAATTGGACTGAAACTGGAACAAGTACATAAAGGCACAGGGATAATGCTCATTGCAACATTATTTGTGATGGCATCAGACCAGGATACATTTTCAGCAAAAAGACTGGAATATAAAAAGACTGTTAAAAAGACTGTTAAATTTAGGACAAACTAAATAAATAAATATTTCTCCCCATGTGATCTTTTAAGCACAAATTTTCATGGAAAATTGACTCTTTAAATATTGTTGGGGAACAGGCTGTGGGAAATATTCAGAGACTCGGCAAGAGAGAATTGGGATTTATGTATCTCTCCCTCTCATTCTTTCTCCTTGTTTTAAATAATTTTTTAATTGAAATATAGTTGCTTCATAGTGCCATATTAGTTTCAGGTGTACAGCACAGTGATTCAATTGTATGCATGTATGAAAAACTATATATATATGTAATCTTTTTCAGGTTGTTTTTCCTTGAAAGTGAAAGAAAATGTTGGTTGTTCAGTTGTGTCCAACTCTGTACCCTATGGACTGTGGCCTACCAGGCTCCTCTGTCCATGGATTCTCTAGGCAAGAATACTGGAATGGCTACTCATTCCCTTCTCCAGGGTAATCTTCCCAACCCAGAGATTGAACCTGGGTCTCCTGAATCGCAGGCAGATTCGTTACCATCTGAGCCACCAGGGAAGCTGATTTTCCTTATATATAGGTTATCACAAAATATTGAGTAGAGTTCCCTGTGCTACACAGTAGGTACTTGTTGGATATCTGTTTCATGTATAGTAGTTTCCATGTGTTAATTCCAGCCTCCTAATTTATCCTCCCCCCTTCCCTTTGGTATCTTCCTCTCACTTGATGGCTATCAAACTCTAAGTACCAAAGTGCCAATCATGTCAGGGTACACCAGATCTAGGAACTCAGCTCTGTCTCCAAAAGTAAAGAGAGTTCCTCCCTCCTGGATCAGATTAAGAAGTATCAGGGTTCGTGTCTTGCCCACCTGGGCCACGTAAGGGGAAAGCTCTGCATCTGGGTCCCATTCATATGACTGCAAGAAGACACTGCTGCAAATCCAGACTCTCACCCTAGTGAGGACCTACCACATGGAAAACAGATACCTAGATAGTCAGGCAAACATTTAGGCTTTTTTGTGTGTGTTTGATTTTTAAAAATTGTTGTGCTGTTCAACACAGCACACTGTGCACTTCCCTTTGCATGTGTAGACACAACCCTTTTAAAATCTGTATTAAAAAATAGAATTGGCAGTGGCTTTTGCTCCCACTTGAGCTTGCCAAAAAGGTTGGAAGTAAGCATGCTTCTTCCTGCCTCTCTTGGCTGTGTTCCCTCTTAGAAGTTGGTGGAGATACAAGCCTTCTCTTCCATAACTTTCCCTTAAGCAATAAGGGACTGAGGTGGGGTGGGGTCCAGGAGAAGGGCCCCTGCCTTTCATAATCAAGGAGGCGGTGATGTAGAAATATCAGGTGCTGGCAGTGAAATTTTGGAAATTCTGATCAAGTTCCCATGCTGTTGTTTAATCCTTAATCATCCTTCCTGGCACACTTCCCACTGCTACTGCTTGTTTAAAATTGGAAGGGACTAATTGCCTCAATCTGCATTTTCTATAAAGCTATGCTCAATGCAAAACCCACTGGGGCTCTCTGCATGATCATCTTGACCTAATAGAATGTTTTATTTGCTTCCAAGCAGTCTCTTCTGTCTTCCCCGATAGTCTAAAATTTTCTTAGTCCCAAGTGACAGTGAGGAGAATGGGAGATATTTAAACATTTCCTGCAGAAAAACAAGATGTTAGCTGAATTCCATATTCATCTCTCTGAATGGGTTTATCTATCAATGAGGTTTGCTGCCATGCACAGGGGTCTTTCTGGAAATTACTTTAACTGTTTTGTTTTTCCTAAAGACTATTCCAGAGACAAAGAATAATCATTATTTTTCAAATCTTCTATGCCAAAAAATGCCAGATTGCTTCATCTAATTGAAATTTGAGGACTCTTTTGATCTAAAACATATCATTCAAATGTAGGCTTTCTGAGGAGAAAAAGTTCATTGCCCTCCTCAAGAATGAAAGTCCAAGATCCACCAAGTTATTGCATAAACTTTTGGCTTATACTCATGGCTAATCACATGCACAAGCAAGGGAGGCCAACCCATAGGTGCTGTCCCTTTGTTGCCAGAGAGGCCCTAAAATCTACTTTTCTCTAATGCTTAAATTCTACCTTCTGTGAAAGCTGCCTTAAAATTCCTATAACCACAGAAGTAAAAATATAATCAATCCTTAATTACTCACTATTTGTTTGTTAAATCTTTCCCTACGTTGGCATTAAGAGTGTTTTCTTCCCATTGCTTTCTTTTTATAGGTATGACTATAGGTAGATATAGAGGCAAAAGAGGGATACATTATTTAGGAAAAAATGTTAATTTCTTACTCCATGATAAAAGATGTGATAGCACACAGTTGCTTCAAGAAAGGAAGAAAGAAAAATGTTAGGTTGGATGTGGAGAGGCAAATAGGAGAGGAGATAGAAAGAGACATGGGGTACCTAAACTACAGTGATGCTGGGCAGGATGGACATGCTCACCAGGGCTGGGTCAGGTGAGGTCTGAGGACAGAATAAGAGAGTCACACTGATTTCTACAGAAGGTATTTTTCGTTTCCATCTCCAATTAACTGTGCATGCCAGCTCTGTAAGATTAACATGTCCCTAAAATAATATTTGGACTTGTGAGTCTCACTTCATATTCATTACAGTGAATTCTAAAAAAAACCAAAGCCAGTTTCCAATTCTGAAGACATTCTAAATAGATAATATAAGTAGTCCAACTTCAGTCAGTTATCCATTCCTGAGCCAAATAACTAGGACCAAGAATGCAAGCATGGGTACCTGGAGCCCACCCAGGTGACTGAAAAGATACTCTCAGAGGAAAGAAGGGTTAAAGGAATTATGTCACTGTGTGACCTCAGGAAAAGTAATATCACCTCTGTGAGCCATGGCTTATCAGTGAACTAGATTGAATTTCCTATTGTAAGGATCACTGCTCTGTAAACTTTAAATGACTAGTCAAGGATTTGGGGACCTAAGTTGACTATAAGTTTAAGATGAATCACAAGTCTTACAGACTTCCCTTGTGGCTCAGATGGTAAAGCGCCTGCCTACAATGCAAGAGACCCGGGTTCAGTCCCTGGGTTGGGAAGATCTCCTGGAGAAAGAAATAGCAACACACTCCAGTATTCTTGTCTGGAAAATCCCATGGATGGAGAAGCCTGTAGACTATAGTACATGGGGTGGCAAAGGGTCGGACACCACTGAGCAACTTCACTTTCACTTTTGAGTCTTATGAGGCTGCCCCCAAAAGCAAGCATCATCTTGCTTTAGTATATATACTAAAATGAGAGTAATGACAACCTTCTTCCATTGGATAAAAATCTGATTCCCCTGGAATAGAGTCTTCTGTTTGAGATATCTCACTAAAATAGATATTGGCAAATTGGAAAAAGATATGCTGGGATTTGGGGCTTTCTGGGTGGCTCAGTCAAAAAAAAATTCGCCCACAATGCAAGAAATCCAGGTTCAATCCCCAGATCGGGAAGATCCTATGGAGAACAAAATGGCAACCCACTCCAGTATTCTTGTCTGAGAAATCACACGGACAGAGGAGCCTGGTGGGCTACAGTCCATGGGGTCACAGGAGTCAGACACAACTTAGCAGATAAACTACCACCACCTCCATGGTGAAATTTAATAATGCTACTTTACAGCATGCCTTCATATGAATTAGAAAACTTTAAAAACAAACTCTAATCCACAGGGTCTTAAATAGTCAGAAATGTATTTATTTATATATTTTTAATATATAAAGAATCTAATAAGGTTGTTTTTGGCACTGGGTCATTGGTCCAATGATGTTAAGGCTGGCATCTCTGTGATTCAGCTAACCTTTCCTTGTGGTTGCAAAATGTCTATCAGCACTCCAGACATATCATCAATGTTCACAGCAGGAAAAAGGGGAGAAGGCGGGCTATTGACTTGATCTGTTCACAATATCAGAAAAGCAAAAGCTTTCTCTGATAAAACTCCAAAAAGATGCCCCCTTATATCTCATTCATTAGAACTGTGTCTCATGGTCATCTTTAATGCAAGGAAAGCTGGGGATATTTTGGGTGGAAGGCAACTAGAAAGAATGAGATCTATAAGAGCTGTATTTCAGCCAAACACTGCTATCTGCCACAATTGCCATTATTTCCTCTCCCTTTTTGGAAAGAAAATTTAAAAAGGAAAGAAATATTTCAAGTATACATAAAAGAGAGAATCATACTGGTCTAGCTTAGTCAAATATCCTCCCTGATTCATCAGCTATGGCTAAGATACAGATACAACTGCAAGTTTGTTACTATAAAAAATGCTTGTAATGTTACCCAAACAAGCATACTCAGCTAAAAAAAAAAAAAAGAAGAAGAAGAAGAAGAAAGAAACGTCATAAATCCAATTGAAGCCTACTGTATATTTCTCAGTTGCACTTCCTTACTCTGACCCCATAAACAATGACTATCCTGAATTTGAAATCTATTATTCCCATACATATTTTCACTGTATATAGTTACTCTCATAATCTTGCTTGGGCTGTTTTAAAATTTGTGCAAATACCCTGCCCTCTTTAACATCCTTTCTTAGCTAATTAGATTCATGTTTATACATATGATCTAGTTCATTCAGTTTCACAGCTGTATAATAAGTATTTGGTGAATATAGCACAGTTTATTTATCCATCCCTTCATTGATGGGCATTTGAATTATTTATAATTCTTTGCTACTCTAAAAATGCTGCAATGAATTTCTAGTACATGCCTCTTTCTGCATACATGAAATTATTTCTCTAAGGCATATAGCCAGAGGTGGAATTGCTGGGTCAAAGGTTCTCTCAACTTTTAATTTTACAAAACAGTGCCAAATGGCTCTCCAAACTGATCTCTCAGTTAGCCATCCAACACAGGGTGTTATTGTTCTAATTGCTTCACATTCTCATCAACTCTTGGCATTGTCTGACTTCTCAGATTATGGCAATCTCATGAGTGTGGGTGTTCTGTCTCTTTAATTTCCCTGATTACTAGTGAGACTGAGCATTATGCCAGATGTTTATTGGCCATTTGGCTTTCCTCTTCCTTTAATTTCCTGTTGATGTCATTCGCCTGTTTTCCTGTGAATGTGTTATCTTTTCCCTATCTTTCACATCTTTCTGTGTCTCACTGCCCCAACCAGACTAGTGAGCATCTCTAGCTGAGTCAGGGCTTCCACCATTCATTCAGTTAATATCCACTATGTATATGCTAGACACGGTGGAAGCACTGGAGATTCAGATCCTTGCCCTGAAGTTATTGTTATGTCTTTACTTTCTTCAGGTGTGTCTGGCACATAAAGAGAGTTGTTGAATGAACAACCAATAAACACAATTCTAAGGAATCTTAGAGTTGTCTCTGTGGTCTTTGCGTGGACAAGTCCTCAAACTTACTCTGTATCAGTCTAAAGGGAAGAGTAATTTTAGACAGATAAAAGCTACATGGAAAGATATGGGCTCAAACATAACAGAAACTTTCTAATAATGAGATATGTTAAAAATAGAGTAGTGAATACCCCCACTGCTGGGGTATTCAAGTAGAGCCTGATTAACTACTGAGCAAACCCATTGTATGAGGAATAGTATCAGATAAGAAGTTGCACCAGGTAAGGTCTTTCTCTATTTCCTGAAGTTTTTTTTTTTTTATTGTTTTTGCCATACATTGTCATGATATCACCATGGGTTTACATATGCTTCCCCTCCAGAACCCCCCTCCCACCTCCCTCCCCCCCGGGAAATCTCGCTGCACCAGCCCCGAGCATCAATCCTGGGCTGGCGATTGATTAGACACATGACAATTAACATGCTTCAATGCCCTTCTCCCATATCATCCCACCCTTACCCTCATCCACAAAGTCCACGAGTCTATTCTATACATCTGCGTTCCTTTTGCTGTCTCGCATGTTGGGTTCTCCTTACCGTCTTTCTAAATTCCATATATATGCGTTAATATACTGTATTGTTGTTTTTGCTTCTGGCTTACATCACTCTGGATAATAGGCTCCAGTTTCGTCCATCTGAGTAGAATTGCTTCAAATGAATTTTTTTTTAATGCTGAGTAATATTCCATTGTGTATATGTACCACAGCTTTCTTATCCATTCGTCAGTTGATGGGCATCTAGGTTGCTTCCATGTCCTGGCTATTGTAAACAATGCAGCGATGAACATTGGGGTACACGTGGCTCTTTCAATTCTGGTTTCCTCGGTGTATATGCCCAGCAGTGGTATTGCTGGGTCATATGGCAGGTCTATTTGCAGCTTTTTAAGGAACCTCCACACTGTTTTCCATAGTGGCTGTACTAGTTTGCATTCCCACCAACAGTGTAAGAGGGTTCCCTTTTCTCCACATCCTCTCCAGCATTTATTGCTTGTAGACTTTTGGATGGCAGCTATTTCCTGAAGTTTTATAAAATGCAATGCATCATTTTAGTTAACTCAAGATTCCACTTTTTAAAACTATCCCTCATAATTAAGTATAAAATTTATATCTGTCCATCTGATGGTTTTCATATTCAAATACCTGAAATTATTCACAAAATGCCATAAATCTGACCTTTTCTTATGCCTGCGTTAAGTTTCATAAATCATTTTTTTATAGCCTTTTCAAGTTACATAACTCTTCACATTATAACAGAATGGACTCAACCTTTTATTTCATGCAGGTGACCTAGTGTGTTGCATTGTAATGCTTTAGAAAAGGTGAAGAAAGACTGGCTTCCTACCCCAGCACTCCTTTATAAGGAACGAAATTACTGCTCTGAATCCAGACTTTCTATTACCATACATGCATCTGAAAACATAGAAGCGTAAAGCTTGGAATTAGACTCCCCATTGGTTTAAAAACACACAGTTTCTCCTAGAATCATAGATTTTAAAGCAGGAAGAGACCATAAAATCCTTTATGTTTACTCAAGTCAGGCCTCTCGTATTGGGCAGCACTAAAGAATCAAAGAGCACTCCTCTTGTACCCTCTGAATATCTGCCTTGTTTGCACATCATAGAATGCTATATGGCCACTTAAGTGATCAGCAAACACTTCCTGGAGTGACTGCTGGGAATTTTTTTTTAATTAGTTTTGCCATACAATGACATGATATCACCATGGGTTTACATATGCTCCCCCTCCAGAACCCCCCTCCCTCCTCCCTCCCAATTCCCTCCCCCCAGGTCATCCCGGTGCACCAACCTCGAGCATCAATCCTGGGCTGGAGATTGATTAGACACATGACAATTAACATGCTTCAATGCCCTTCTCCCATATCATCCCACCCTTTCCCTCATCCACAGAGTCCATGAGTCAATTCTATACATCTGCGTTCCTTTTGCTGTCTCGCATGTTGGGTTCTCCTTACCATCTTTCTAAATTCCATATATATGTGTTAATATACTGTATTGTTGTTTTTGCTTCTGGCTTACTTCACTCTGGATAATGGGCTCCAGTTCGGTCCATCTGAGTAGAATTGATTCAAATGAATTTTTTTTAATGCTGAGTAATATTCCATTGTGTATATGTACCACAGCTTTCTTATCCATTCGTCAGTTGATGGGCATCTAGGTTGCTTCCATGTCCTGGCTATTGTAAACAATGCAGCAATGAACATTGGGGTACACGTGGCTCTTTCAATTCTGGTTTCCTCGGTGTATATGCCCAGCAGTGGGATTGCCGGGTCATATGGCAGGTCTATTTGCAGCTTTTTAAGGAACCTCCACACTGTTTTCCATAGTGGCTGTACTAGTTTGCATTCCCACCAACAGTGTAGGAGAGTTCCCTTTTCTCCACATCCTCTCCAGCATTTATTGCTTGTAGATTTTTGGATGGCAGCCATTCTGATTGGTGTAAAGTGGTACCTCATTGTGGTTTTGATTTGCATTTCTCTGATAATGAGTGATGTTGAACATCTTTTCATGTGTTTGTTAGCCATTTTTATGTCTTCTTTGGAGAAATGTCTGTTAAGTTCTTTGGCCCACTTTTTGATTGGGTCGTTTATTTTTCTAGAATGGAGCTGCAGGAGTTGCTTGTATATTTTTGAGATTAATTGTTTGTCCATTGCTTCATTGGCTATTATTTTCTCCCATTCTGAAGGCTGTCTTTTCACCTTGCTTATAGTTTCCTTTGTTGTGCAGAAGCTTTTAATTTTAATTAGGTCCCATTTGTTTATTCGTGTTTTTATTTCCAGTATTCTGGGAGGTGGGTCATGGAGTATCCCACTTTGGTTTATGTCAGAGAGTGTTTTGCCTATGTTATCCTCTAGGAGTTTTATAGTTTCTGGTCTTATGCTTAGATCTTTGATCCATTTTGAGTTTATCTTTGTGTATGGTGTTAGAAAGTGTTCTAGTTTCATTCTTTTACAAGTGCACTGTCCAATTTTCCCAGCACCACTTGTTAAAGAGGTTGTCTTTTCTCCATTGTATATTCTTGCCTCCTTTGTCAAAGATAAGGTGTCCATAGATGCGTGGATTTATCTCTGGGCTTTCTATTCTGTTCCATTGATCTATATTTCTGTCTTTGTGCCAGTACCATACTGTCTTAATGACTGTGGATTTGTAGTATAGCCTAAAGTCAGGTAGGTTGATTCCTCCAGTTCCATTCTTCTGGGAATTTGACAGTGTGCTGGAGTTAGGACCTGGCTGGATCGTAAGAGAGTCCCTGCTCTCCAGGAACTTTCAGTCTTAGTGGAGTGAGAGAGGTCACATATATAGAGAACAAAGACGCTGTTATAGACATGAATGGAAGCTAGAGTCTGGTCCATAGTCAGCATCAGTAAGTGTGTCTGTAGCAAGAGAGCCCAGGAAGGACTCCAGAGTTCTGGCTTCTGTGCCTGTGTGGATGGTAAAGCCATTCACTGAGAGAAGGGACTCTGGCAAGGTCAAGATGGATAGCAGAGGCAGTGGGCAACAGGAGGAACAATCCTGAATCTGTCTTGGCTGTACTGGGGATAAGATATGATTGAGAGTCCAAGAGTTGGATATAAGAGTTTATTGCATAAAGGGAATACCTGGAATAAGATACTAATTTGTGAGTTGTTTGTACATATGTGGCAAATGAGAAGAGAGAGCCTAGGGCTGTACTTGGGGAAAATGCTGGGTAGAAAACAGAGGAGGCCAGAGGAGGACGGGTGGGTATCACAGAGAGGTGGGGGTACAGGGGAGGTCAGCAGAATTGAATGCTGCCAAGATGCCAATTAAATGAGGGTGTGGAAGGGGTTACTTGCTTTAGTCTGAGATGGTGAAGTCAGGGCTTTTGCTGATTCAGAAGTGCAATGTAGGGATGCTACCCAGACATGGGGAGGAAGAGCCAGGCATTCTGGGAAGGGGGACAGCACCACCTAAAACCCAAACAGCAGAGTAGCCATTGGGGTTTGATGTGTGTCACAGTGGAACTTTCCCATTTAGTCACCTTCCAGAAGGGGACTCTGGAAAAGAAGCCCTGGGCTAAGAGGGGCTTGGGCTTCTGGCAAAGAACTTGGATTTTCCTTTCTAAACAAAAAGACCCATCATTGGTTTCTGAGCCTAGAAGTGACTCTGTAAAGCCATGACACACGCTTGGTAGTTACGGGAGATGCGGTCCTTCTCACAAACTGGGGGGAGACACACTTCTGAAACACAAAATCCAGCTAAGATTCAGTAACAGAGGACAAAAACACTCTTGAGTGGGCAGATCTGTTGTACCGTCCTATGAGCTCAGGGATGGGAAACTCTCCACCCTCCGAGGGAAGCCTTATTTAGAGATGTTGTTACAGTAATAGCCTCTGCATCTCCCTCCAAGGGAAAGGGTAGAAAACCAGAGCTCCAGGCAGAAAGTAGGAAAACAGTAACGACTCTGCTCTTATAATTTCTGACTGAGTGAGTCACATAAGGGGGGGCTGTACTGCGCCCAAGGTGTCCACAGCAGGGCTTTCATCTCCTCTTCCTCCATGACCTTGGCTCATTCGACTGCCATGAGATCTCTGCTTGCTCTGGTGCACTCAAGGCCCTTAGGGCACTTGTGAGCAGGGATTCACGGATGTGTGTTTCAGAAACAAAATACTGTGGTCCTGACCCCTCTGCCTCCTGCCTCCCATTTCTAGCAGGGAAATAGAGGAAGAAAGCAAGATAAAGGAATTTGGAGTCCTCTCTAGGGGGTGGTGGGGCAGAGGAGCTGCCCCAGCAGTCGAGAGAGGGACAGCCATGAAGCAGAATTCCCTCTGTTCACCTTCCTCTCCCAACATTCTTCCTCTCTTCATTGACTTTCGAGAACTTACTACATGCTCAGCTCTGACCTGGGCACTAAAGATCTCCCAGTGAACAGCTCAGATGGTCTCCCTACCCTCATGGAATTTGCAGTCTAGAGGAAAAGACAGAGATTCAGGCAATTACATCGGCTGATGTGCATTTGCAAATATAATGAGTGCAGACTGACTGCTAAGAATGAGAAAGAAAGGCCAGACCACAAGGTCAGGTTGGGGAGGTCTTCAGACCAAACTACCCAGTGTGCCACCCCCAGCCCCGCAGCTGATCAGAATATATGTAGCTATCCTAAAAGCACTGAGCAGCCAAGGAGCATTTTAAGCAAGAGGTGGGTGGCAAGATCTGATTTATATTTGAATCCTCAACAATAACAGTAATCATGTGAAGGTTACTGCAACTAGCATGTCATACATATTTGAGTTACCAGGATGCTTCCTCCTCTTCCTTTGCCTAGGTTTGTACCTGACTCTGGTCCTGGCCCTGTACTTTTTCCAGGCTATGATAAAAAATCCACCTGCAATGCAGGAGACCAGGGTTCCATCCCAGTGGGAAAGATACCCCTGGAGAAAGAAATGGAAACCCACTCCAGTATTCTATACTGGGAAATCCCATTGACAGAGGAGCCTGGTGGGCTACAGTCTGCGGGGTTGCAAAAGAGTCGGACATGACTTGGCAACTACACCACTACAACCACATGGATCACTTGGCTGCTGCAGAAGGATAAAGAGGCAGCAGGCAGATGTTCCCCTGGAATAGTGGCCAAGAGAAACTGCTTTCAGGCATCTGGCACACACTTAGAAACGTGGGAGTCAGATAAGGGCATCTTGGAACTGTCTGGAGGTTAAATAAGCCCACTTAAGAATGCCATGCATATGAGGGAAATGCCCAAGCTACACTGTGCAGTGGAAAAAGCCAGGGACAAAGCAACAGAGGCAGCATCCAATGCCCTGGGTGTCTCTGTGTTCTCAAGTACTTAGAGGTATGCATCAATATGTTTGCATAGAAAAGAAGCATAGAAGTCAATACACAAAACTTGTAACAGTAGGTAGCTTTGCAGAGTGGGACTGTGGCAATGCTTTTATTCTTCTTTATGCCTTACTAGGTTTCCCAAGCCATTCTGCTCCTTAGAATCTCAAACTGCTCCTTAGAGAGACTAAGGAAAGGGATCAATCAGTGATGCCTTCAATCCACCAGTCATCGCCAAGTGGCTCCCTCAGTGACAGGAGTTGTGACTCATGCCAGGGAACTTGAACTCACCATGTTCGGTCTGAAAGTTAGGGATGTTAAAAGTGTTCAGAAATGTTTCTTGATGTATTTGTTAGAAACCTTTGAGTAGCTAATGAAGGTATGTTTAGGGTAAGATGGTGCTCATGGAAGGACAGAGGGGAGGGCTTCTTGGAGATGATATCTAGGCCAAGTTATCAAGGATAATTCAACTTTGCATATCAACAAAGGGATGTGCATAACCAAAAAGTCTTGAGTATCACTGAGTCTCACTGGTCTGGCCTAGTCACATGTCCATCACTGACCCAGTCACTTTTCTAGGAGGACAGAATATATTGAGGAGCTTGATCTGGGTCAGGTACCAGTCTACAGAGCCTGGGCCTCCCATGGAAGCTCAGATTGAGTTTGGGATGGGAATAGTTCCCCCAAAAGGAAATTGAGATATTGTTGCCATAAGAATAAAGGAATGGATGTCCATCATGCAAAAATAGCAGATGCCCAGAAAACCAAGGGAATCACTTAAAGGCTTTCTGGAGATATTTGCTTCCAACTGAGTCCTTGGAGGCAGCATGGTATAGTAGGTGAAACCCTGGGCTCAGAAGAAAGAGACCAGAGTTCTAGACTCACTAGTCCTCCTGCCTCTTCTCTGTCCCCAGATTCATTTCCCTGGTGTTACCATGATGATCCAGCTAAAAAACAAATCTAACCATGTCTCAGACTGAAATTCTTCATTGCTACTCACCCCACCCCTATCTCCCAACCCCAACCCCAACCCCACAGCCTGCCAGATCAAGTACAAAAGCTCTCAACGGCATGTAAGACCCTCTACCTGCTTTTCAGCGTTATCTCCCTTGGTCTCGGGCTCCCATCCCAGCACCCTGAGTTCCCTGTAGCACACATACACACACCAAGCTAAATCTGTTCATGAATTTAATCTTGCCTTTCCCTGCAGTACCCTCCACCTTTCCTCACCAAACTTTTACCTTACCCATCCTATCTCATCCTTGATAACTTGGCCTAGATATCATCTCCAAGAAGCCCTCCCCTCTGTCCTTCCATGAGCACCATCTTACCCTAAACATACCTCTTTCTTGGCACTTAAAGTATTCTAATTACCTTTTTGTGATTCTATTCCAACAAAAGAATTGTGGTAGAAATCCTGTCTTTCTTATATTTGCCACCCAGGTGCTGGCATGCTCACTGGCCCCAAAGAGATGCTTATTAAATGTTTATTGAACTGAACATTTCAGGACCCCTTTCCCCCTTACATAAAATGAGAACTTTGGACTGTATGAGCTATGAGATTCCTTCTATCTCTGAATGGTCACAGATCAGTCTAGCTCTTGTCATTAGAGAGAAAGATCAAGAGAGAATGACACACAGAGAAGGTGAGTTTTGATTTAGGGGCAGAGATTCAGAATAAGTAATCAAGAGACAATATCATGGCCCAAACTGGGCAGCACATGAATTCTGTATACTTAAGAGAGAATAAGGTTAGTGTGCATCCAAAACAAAGGGATAAAAAAATAAAGCTGTTTTATCTCTAGATGTAAGATCACCACATAGAGCATGTTGCCACAAGAGACACGGCATCTAGTGTGTGCTGGTCACAGAATAAGCATTCAACAATTCTGTTGAAGGGAATGCCAAAACCCAACTTTTTCTGCTTCTCCACCCAGAGAATGAATTGCCATTTGCCTGGTAAGGGGAGAGTCAAGGTAACATGTATTTGTGTCACACAAACAACCACAAACTATACTGACAGATTCCCACCAGACTACCTGTAGTTTAGCCTGAAAAACCTGTGAAAAAGCTTCTGCTAGCCAAAAGAGAAAGGCAAAAACCTAAAGAGTGAAAACTTAAGTCCCATAAAATGCTAAAAGCTTAAGAGCAATAAGATAGTCCCACCAGACTGTAAACCACTTGAATATTTCCAAAGAAGTCTCATCTACTGTTATCACCTACTTCTTCAGATTTCTTTGCTGTTCTTTTGACATCTGATAGAAATTGAATAAGAGGCAGATAGAATTTATGGTTAGTGGAAAACCTACTCTGCAAGAAGGACAAAAAGAGTCAGTATATCATCCTTGTTAGGCAGAATGATGGATTGAAGAGCTTCCCATTTTTTCAAAAATTTCATGTCAGTTACTTGAGGAGGGGGGAATATAAGTTAAAATTTTAAGAAGATCATATATTCTAGGATTAAATGTAATCAAAGCATTAAGGATGCATTTCCATCAAAATAAAATTAATTCTATTTGATTGATGCATCACTGATTTTCTAACACTCAAGCCGAGAGTTTATTTTCAGGAGCATTACCTCATCATCTGTGTTGCTGGTTTGTGTTTTTAAACCCCTATGTGTTTGTGCCAGGAGATGTGTTTTGTCTCATGACCAAGAGTTTTGGTAGTATAAATGTACTTTGCTTTGTTTAATTTATTCATTTAATTTCTTCTTGGGTGATAGTTGTCTGTCTTTTCCCCCCTTATAAATCAGACTTCCTGACAATTTTATGTAGAAAATTAGAGTCATATTCTTTCTGAACCTGAATTGATTTTGCCCAGGTCTTATTTCAGAAATAATAGCAAAGAAAAATAATAGACTCCAGGACCTTGAATTTCACAGATTCCTTCTTTGCAATCTGGCTTGAAGCCATCGTATTAAGTCAGAGCTTTTTTTTTCCCCCTCTCTCTCTCTTTCTCCTCTTCATCGCCCACATTTAAAGAGTAATCACTTGATTTGTGTCACTGGTTGGTATGGCTTTGTTGTTACTGCTGAAAATAAATCAGTTCAAGGACTGGTAATTAAATCATCTGCTTATATATTTTTTCTCTTTAAAAATCACTCAGAAACCAGAACCTTTCCCTCCTAATTCTTGGAGGCAATGTCAAACAGATCTTAGACTCTTAGGCTCTTACTGTTTATGGGAAAACTGGAGGTTTTGAAGTCCAACAAAATGAGAGGGGAAGGAGTGGCAGTCACCTGGCTTTTTGTATTAAAAAAGTCACAATCTTTTTTAATATAATTTTTAAAGATTATGTTCCATTTACACTTATAAAATATTGGCCATATTCCCTGTTTGAACAATACATCCTATAAGCCTATCTTTCACCCCTTAGTTCATGTCTCCCACTCCCCTACCCAAATATTGCCCCTCTTCCTATTGGTAACCATTAGCTTGTTTTCTGTATCCATGAGTCTACTTCTTTCTTTATTATATTCTCTAGTTTGTTGTATTTTTTAGATTCCACATATAAGTGATATCATATGATATCTGTCTTTCTCTCTCTGGCTTACTTAGTAAGATCATCTTAAGTCCATCCAAGTTGCTGCAAATAACATTATTTCATTCCTTTTATTGCTGAGTAGTAGTCTGTTTCTGTGTCTATGTGTATGTTTGTGTGTATACCACATCTTCTTTATCCATTCTTCTGTTGATGGACACTTAGATTGTTTCCATACCTTGGCAATTGTAAGTAATTCTGCTATGAATTGCAGTCTTTAAATTAGCTGCATATTCCTCCAATAATGTTTCATTCCTAACATCAAGTGGCCTCATGATACAGGGCCAACATGCCTTTATTAAGGTTAGGATTTGAGAGAACTAAGTCTTGACCTAGCATTGTCTCTCCCCAGCTGTTGGCTAATAAAGCCTCTTAAATTCTGTGGCTCTTAGTGTCCAAACATGTAAACTCAACCTCAAAGTTTCTTCTAGTTCTAGCATTCTGGAGTCTTTGATCTCTTCTGAATATCTTCTCTAAATCCCAGTATTCTGTTTGTAGTCCTCTTATGATCTCCAACTTTAAATTATTCTTAAAAGAAGCAAAAGCTCCATGAAACATGTATTTTTCACTTTGATCACACACTTTTTCTAACATCCATAGGAAAATAAGTGATTTTGATTGGCTCTGTCAATTGCCAGTTTAAAGACATTCCCGTTTTATTTATTTATTTATTTTTGGTAGAAGGCAGTTCCTGTTGCCCTAGGACATGCTCTGTAGGGGCTAGTGTGAAAGTGGGCTTTCTCTCGTCTCACCCCACTGGGACCCCTCCCCACCACAGAAAGGGCTCAGCCGCCAAAGTAAGAAAAGTGTTTCCAAACCCATTCTCTCAGCTTGCCCTTTGTGACCTGAGGTCACATTGAGGCCCAAGCTGTTAAATAGATGTGCTACTATCCTCATGTGGCTCTTGAACACTTGAAATGTGTGAATTAAGACGTGTTACTAATATAAAAATGCACACTAGATTTTGAAAACTTAGTAGGAATGTATGGGTATAAAATATCTCATGAATAGTTTTTCACATAGATTCTCTCTTGAAATGGCAATGTTTTGGATCCATCTGGTCAAATAAAATCTATGATTAAAATTAATTTCCCCGGCCTCCTTTTTAGGGATGTGTCCTAATGTAGATATTAGAAAAGTTTATTTTTATTTATGGCCATTTGGGGTCTTTGTTGCAGCACAGACTTTCTTCTCTAGTTGCAGTGAGCAGGGGTTACTCTCTAGCTGTGGTGTGTGAGCTTCTCACTGCAGTGGCGTCTCTTATTGTGGCGCACAGGCTCTAGGTACACGGGCTTCAGTCGTTGCGGCTCCCGGGCTCGAGGGCGCAGGCTCGAAAGTTGTGGTTCTCGCGTTTAGTGGCTCCACAGCATGTGCGCGCTCCCAGGACCAGGGATTGAACCCTTGTCTTCTGCGTGGGCAGGCAGAGGCTTTACCACTGAGCCACCAGGGAAGCCCCAGAAAACTTTATATATGTAACTCACATTCAGACAGAAGAGATGCATAGCTGAGATCTGCATCCATTGGGCATATCTGACTCACCAAGAAAGGGGCTTTGATCAATTAGAAAAATCTACCGTGGTTGAAGGGCCAGGAGGAAGGCATGAGGCCCATTCTGGGAGCAAGTCAAATGAGCACATTTCTTCACACCAGGCAAAGAGGAGAGGCCCAATACTCACAAAAGGAGAAAAGTGTTCTGTAATTTCTGATGTTTTTCAATTTCTTTGTAAGAAATTCGACAAATTTACACTGATTTCAGCACCAGGAAACCTGCCAGTTTGGCAGTCCCATGATTAGTTTTCTCTCTGATCTGAGATACAAAGTTCTTGAACTGTGTAACTTTGCCTTCCTGCTATAGTACTTCTGACCTGCTTGGAAAGGTTACAGTCAACATAAAACTACGGCATTGCGACTGCATTATGATGGAGGACAAAGTTTGTTCGAGTGGAAACAAAACAGAACTCAAACAGCCTGTGAGACTAATGCAAAGACAGAGGGGGAGAAAAATCAACTTTCACAAACTTGTTTCTAAGAAGGTTTTAAGTGACTTCCAAAACTCTGCATTCAGATGTACCCTGTAGGCCCCTCTTTACTTCCTACATCTTACATCTGGTGGATTCCTCTCTGGCTGCCCTCCTTACTAATCTCCCCTGACTCAATCTATGCTCAGCCTTGCTCCAAGTTGCTTGCAAAACTTGCTAAACTGTTTCTCACATTTTCCTCAATCCCCTTCCTCCACCTAGGAAAAAATTTTACATATCTTTCAAACTTCAGTTACAGCTTGGTTTTCTCCCTAAACATCAGACTAGGCCTCTATACAAGCTTCAGGTCCCACACACTTAACACCTGCATTGCATGCTGTGTTTTCCTCTGCCAGTTTGCAAGGTGCTTTAAGCTACAAACCAAATACTATTTCCAGGGGAAATAGTCAAGCCGGGGATTGAACCTAGGTCTCCCACATTGCAGGTGGATTCTTTACTGACTGAGCCAACAGGGAAGGCCAAGAATATCGGAGTGGGTATCCTATCCCTTCTCCAGGGGAACTTCCCAGCCCAGAAATCAAACTGGGGTCTCCTGCATTGCATTCTGGCCCATTACAGGCAGGTAAAAAGTGCTTGTGGAGAGAATAAGTCAGTGAACAAAAGAACAAATGAATAGTGAGTTCTATTGTTTCAGTATAAAAGACAGGAATTATTTTAATAACGAAATGGAAATGTTACATTCTCTAGTGCTAAATATACTGTCTTCACTTTTGAACTTTGAAGCCTCTGCATGAGACTTAAGTTAAACTCCAAGAGACAAGAGATGATCTATTTCTCCATTACTTAGTTTACGTTGCATTCTGTTTATTAGCAAGTGTTCAGGAGGCATGATGAAAAGGCAATCAGATGGCATTTGATGATAGATAAGCCATCTGGATGCATTATCAATCAGTCCATAGGACACACACTTTGATTTCTTGGTCTAGGAATCAGGATAAGGGCAGATTCATCTATCTATGTTCTATTATGCGGGCCCTCTGTGATCAATAGAATGAATTTTGCAAAAGGTTTGGTAGGTGAGGGATTTATTCCTGTAACCACAGAAAACTTACTGAAATCAGCTATCCCAAACTGAGATGGGGGCCATTCCATCCTTAGAAAGGTTCAAAGCAAAAATGTTTTATTCATTCTCTTATTGATTTAGGGCAAATCATAGTACGTGTCAGTAAAGAAAATTGAAAAAAAATTCTTCCATTTTTACACCTTCTGTGATATACTGTTATCTTGATGAAGGCAAGGATCTTGTCTGTTTGGTTCACTAAGCAGTGACAAACTCTATAGGAAGTACTCCTTAAATATTGCTGACCAATTAGATGAAAGAAGGAACTTGCATGTGAGGTAGAAAAAGACATGCCATCAAATTGCTCTCATAACCACTTGGTGTTAAGAATGGCTCATTTTTGGTAAATATGTTCTCTATTTCTAAAAGCACTATGATGTGGTGATTTTGTTACACTGTAACTTTCTCCCCACACTGCTCTTGAGGAAAATTAAGAGAAGCATATTTTAGGTCAAGAGGAAGCTAAATGAATGAGGTAAACAATTTTTCATTCCAGAAACATCAATAACCAAACACAGGAAAACATTTTTCTGCAAAGATACCACATTGGCAGATTCTTCATTATATAGGAAAGGGGGTTCTGGTACCTTGAAGGAGATAGCAATCCATGGTGACTTGATACATGACTAATTCCATCTCTCTTCCCATTGTGTCAGCACAGGTTGGGGAAAAGTTGCACTAACTTTCTGGGTTTCTGAGTGATTTGAACCTTTCAGAGAATGTTGAAAACAGAACTTGGGAAGAAAATGTTTCATGGGATGGACAGTTACAGCCTTAAGGGGAGGTGCCAGAGTTATGACTGGTTAAAATCAATTGGTTTGCAAAGAGCAGTTGTTGTTCATTCGCTAAGTCTTATCCAACTCTTTGCAACTCCATGAATTACAGCAGACCAGGCCTCTCTGTCCTTCACTATCTCCTGGAGTTTGCTCCAACTTATGTTCATTGAGTCAGTGATGCCATCCAACCGCCTCATCTTCTGTCACCCCCTTCTCCTCCTGCTCTCAATCTTTCCAAGCATCAGAGTCTTTTCCAATGAGTCAGGTCTTTGCATCAGGTGGCCAAAGTGTTGGAGCTTCAGCTTCAACATCAGTCCTTCCAGTGAATATTCAGGATTGGTTTCCTTTAGGATTGGCTGGTTTGATCTCCTTGCAGTCCAAGGGACTTGCAAAAATCTTCTCCAACATCACAGTTCAAAAGCATCAATTCTCCAGCACTCAGCCTTCTTTATGGTCCAACTCTAACATCCACACATGACTACTTCAAAAACCATAGCTTTGATTATACAGACTTTTGTCTGAAAAATAATGTCCCTGATTTCTAATATGCTGTCTAGGTTGGTCATAGCTTTTCTTCCAAGGAGCAAACATCTTTTAATTTCATGGCTGCAGTCACCATCCACACTGATTTTGGAGCCCAAGAAAAATTTTTGTCAAAATTAACCACACCTTTACTGATATTACTCTAAAGGTAGCCTAGTATGGAAGGAAAATAGCAGAAGAGACACATCTTACTAAAGTATGAGTCCCCAAACAAAGTTTTGTCCAGTTCACTAAAGTAGTTTATTCTCCCCAGGATGCCACTCACACATGCTCAAGTTTGTGAGCCTTTTCCTAATACCAGAGTGTTGAGCCTATTTTCTGGGTTTGCTTATGAGCCATCTGCAAAGGTTCACACTCACCTAGTAGTGGCCCAGCTATGCTTGAGTAGGATGTACCAGAGAATTGGGGGTGTCTGAGGGCCATTTGGAGACTCCATGAGAAGGCTAGCCTCCTGATGGAGTCTGTAAAGCAGTTAATAGAATCCATAGCCCTCTGTTGATTTCTGAACCCTGGTTGCTATGAATCCCTACTTCTCTTCTCCACTCCCAATCTCTCCCAGCCACTGAGCCATGCTAATCCTCTCAGTGTTTAGGGTGAAGGGAGAAAGAAGTGTACCTCTTTGGTTACATGCCACACAGCTAGAGGAGCTCGCCTCTACCTCCACTCTCACTTACTCCTGTGGGGAAAAGTTGGGGCTGCGGACGTCTTTCTTAGCATTAGACTAAGCCACCTTGGTGTGTGGGGGTGATGCTATAAAGGGAAACTGTTCTTATCCTCGTCAGTGTGTATTCTTGGATTACTTTTTTCTCCAGTGGTGTGATGGAACTTCTCTGCTGTATTATCAGACTCCCACAATGGTACTCTCAACATGGAGGCTGTCAAAATTGATGTTTGGTCAGGGGGAGGGAGGGGTGTGAGATGTCAGCTGAAATTCTGCTTCTACCATCTTGTTGATGTCATTCTTCAATGAAAGTTTGAGAAAACTTTAAAAATATTGTATATAAATTGTTTTCTATCATCATTGTTACCATCAATGCATCAACATGTACAGCCCTAGCACCTAAAGAGTCACTGGGGATGCTATAGTCATTTGGAGATGTAATAGTCCAAAGTGTGGTCTGTTGTACTATAGAGTCAAGCTAAGTCTTCCATTTATTAGCAGTTTGACTTTAGGTGAGTTATTTAACCTCTATGAGAATGGGAATAATAATAATATCTACCTACTTCACAGAGTTGATATGAGGGTTGGATAAAATAATGCATGTAACATGACTGACACAGGCAAGCACTCAAAATCATTGACTTTTATTACTATCATCATAATCATTGTCATCACAAAAATTAGTAAAAGTGTGGTCATTTGGGGCCAAACTGAAATGTTTATCTCTGACTGACTATGAAAGAAAAATATCCTATTAACAAAAATCACAAAATAAACAAAGTTATAGAAGGAGGAGTATATTTTTCTTTTTTGTGGCATCTTTGCAAGGTTTTGGAATTAGGGTGATGGAGGCCTCATAGAATGAGTTTGGAAGTTTACCTTCGTCTGCAATTTTCTGGAAGAGTTTGAGTAGAATAGGTGTTAGCTCTTCTCTAAATTTTTGGTAGAATTCAGCTGTGAAGCCATCTGGTCCTGGGCTTTTGTTTTTTGGAAGATTTCTGATTACGGTTTCAATTTCCATGCTTGTGATGGGTCTATTAATATTATCTATCTCTTCCTGGTTTAGTCTTGGAAAGTTGTACTTTTCTAGGAATTTGTCCATTTCATCCAAATTGTCCAGTTTATTTGCATATAGTTGCTGATAATAGTCTCTTATGATCCTTTGTATTTCTGTGTTTTCTGTTGTGATCTCTCCGTTTTCATTTCTAATTCTGTTGATTTGGTTCTTCTCCCTTTGTTTCTTGATGAGTCTGGCTAACGGTTTGTCAATTTTATTTATCTTCTCAAAGAACCAGCTTTTGGCTTGGTTGATTTTTGCTATGGTCACTTTTGATTCCTTTGCATTAATTTCTGCCCTGATCTTTAAGATTTCTTTCCTTCTACTAGACCTGGGCTTCTGCATCTCTTCCCTTTCTAGTTGCTTTAGGTGTA
>ML661893.1:9341066-9389565 GCA_007570785.1 Antilocapra americana
ACACAATGGAATATTACTCAGCATTAAAAAAAAATTCATTTGAAGCAATTCTACTCAGATGGACGAAACTGGAGCCCATTATCCAGAGTGAAGTAAGCCAGAAGCAAAAACAACAATACAGTATATTAACACATATATATGGAATTTAGAAAGACAGTAATGAGAACCCAACATGGGAGACAACAAAAGGAACGCAGATGTATAGAATAGACTTGTGGACTTTGTGGATGAGGGTAAGGGTGGGATGAGATGGGAGAAGGGCATTGAAGCATGTTAATTGTCATGTGTCTAATCAATCGCCAGCCCAGGATTGATGCTCGGGACTGGTGCAGCGAGATTTCCCGGGGGGGAGGGAGGAGGGAGGGGGGACCCGGAGGGGAAGCATATGTAAACCCATGGTGATATCATGACAATGTATGGCAAAAACAATAATAAAAAAAAAAAAGAAGGAGGAGTATACTTTTATAATAAAAAAATAAGACACTTGATTTTTATAAAACACAATTTACCAGAAATGGTGCATTCAAACTAATTATAAGTTTGCTCTTCTATAATGAAGTTTGCTATTCTATACTTTGAAGAATCTCATTGTGTCAGCATCTCTGTCAGTATGTTTCCAGCTTCATTTGTGTCATTAAATATAGTTGAAAGCTATAAACTATAATTCTTTAAAAAATATTCTAAAATTCAGATTTTTATCTATTGTATCAGTGTGCAAAATTTGAACAAATGAGTTTTGTGAGTGTAGGAGAGAAGGGAAAGGAGGAAATAAAAGTCTTTTTTCTTTTTTTTCCTCTTTATTCCAGACTCCCCTTCCGGGACGGATCCCCGCCCCCAACTCTGTCTCTCCCTTTACTTTTTTCTCTCTCTTTTTTCTTTTGTCCTACCTCCTCTCATCGGCAACGGGCTGTCCCTTCAGATGCCCGATGTCCTCTGCCAGCATTTAGATCCTGTTTTATGGAGTTTGTGCGGTCTTTAAAAGTTCTTTTGGTGTATCTACTGGGGAGAGAGTGGTCTCCCCGTCCTATTCCTCCGCCATCTTAGTTCCCCTCTCCAAAAGTCTTTTATAAATTTACTTATAAAGAAGGCATTTGCTAGAAAACAGGTTTACTGTAAAACCATTTTTGCCTGTGGAAGATGAGCAGGGCCACATCCCTAAGTGACTTTGTAATAGCTCTAAGTACTGACAGATTATACCCTGTTAACTCAGTTCTTTGTTCCCAGCAGTGTATTTCTCAAAACCACAGCACAGGATGAGGGAGCTTCAGATAAATCACGACCATTGAGACTAGATGGACTGCACAGTTATCAGACTCTGAATTGTTGCTTTAAATTTTGGTTTGGCCCAATTTAACCTTGTAAAGAAAATGTAAAAGTTACAATACTGAAAAGTTGCCAGCAGGCCCCTCTGAGGCAGTTTGACCTCTCTTCACTTACATGTATGTATTTTAGTTCGCCTGTATGTCTACTGTGGATGGAGATATAGGTTCTGGCAGAATTTTTAACCATTCAAATATTACGGATTGACTAGAGATTCTGTATTTCATAGATGTTCCAAAATTACTAAATTGCAGACTGTCTGCTTTGGCTTTACTGGCTTACTTTCTTCAGGGAGAGAATGTCAAATATAAGATCTATAGTCCCCATTCCAGACATTCTGAAATCACATTTCTAGAGTGGAGGTTGGGGGCAGGCCTCTGTATACTAACAGGTGATTCTCGTGTGCAGTAGTATTTAGGAACAACTGCTGGAGGACTCAGACCATGAAAACCTCTCCTGGATGACCTGCAAGGACTCTATTGCCCTGTTTTCCATATATGATGCTGTGAATTGTAACCAAAAGAAAGAATTCTAAGTAGGAAGTGGGAAGGACAGAGGACAGAGGACTTAACACATCCTATAAGACATCCTCTTCATATATCTGCCTATTCTTTATGTTCAGATATTATCTATGTTTTTAAACATAGTTTATTCCATGTTTATTGAGCACCTACTAGGTATGCTAACAGGGGAGCCAATCAAGCAAATGTTAACTGGCTCCAGCGTATGTGCCATGGGAGCATGGAGGAAGAAACTAACTGATGAGGGAGAGGAGAGGACATTACAAAGAAGAAAGCTCACAAGGTGCACCAGGAGCTACTTCACTGAACAGAAAAGTGAGGGAGAAGTGTTTAAAGCAGTGAGACTACAGGATGGTTTTGGTATTTTCAAGAAATAATGAAAGTGTCCTGGATCCTTACTGTTCTCCAATAGAACACAGGAATAATAGCTACCTTAGGTGAGAGGGCCTAGGAGCAGTGACCTCCCAATGCCTAGATCTCAGTTTCTAATATAATCTCCAGTAAAGGGAACCAGGGAATGCTTGGAGAAATGACTAATCCCAGAACTAGAGCAGGAAATTTATGAGGCAAGCCAGTGGAAGGAGCATAGGAGCCATTGAAAAACCTCCTAGTGACCCAGGTTGGAGCAGTCTGAGGGAGAAATAAAGTAGTATTGAATTAGAACCCAGGGCATAAAATAAATACTCATAAGTCCACACTGACCTAAATGATGGACTGAATAAATAAATGGGGGCAAAGAATCAGCTCTCCCATCCAAGTTCAGTTCAGTCACTCAGTCATGTCCAACTCTTTGCAACTTGTGGACTGTAGCACGCCAGGCTTCCCTGTCCATCACCAACTAACTCCCGTGGCTTGCTCAAACTCATGTCCATTGAGACAGTGATGCTATCCAACCATCTTATTCTCTGTTGTCCCCTTCTCCTCATGCCTTCAGTCTTTCCCAGCATCATAGTCTTTTCTAATGAGTCAGTTCTTTGCATCAGGTGGCCAAAGTATTGGAGTTTCAGATTCAGAATCAGTCCTTCCAATGAATATTCAGGACTGATTTCCTTTAGGAAGGACTGGTTTGATCTCATTGCTGTACAAGAGTCTTCTCCAACATCACAATTCAAAAGCATCACTTCTTCATCACTCAGCTTTTTTTTAAAGTCCAACGGTCATTTCCATGCATGACTACTGGAAAAATTATAGCTTTGAACAGATGGACTTTTGTCAGTAAAGTAATGTCTCTGCTTTTTAATATGCTGTCTAGGTTTGTCATAGCTTTTCTTCCAAGGAGCAAGCCTCTTTTAATTTCTCAGCTGCAGTCACCATCTGCAGTGATTTTGGAGCCCCAAAAAATAAATTCTCTCACTGTTTGCATTGTTTCCCCATCTATTTGCCATGAAGTAATGGAACTGGGTGCCATGATGTTAGTTTTTTGAAAGTTGAGTTTTAAGCCAAGTTTTCCACTCTCCTCTTTCACTTTCATCAAAAGGTTCTTTAGTTCTTTGTTTTCTGCCATAAGGGTGGTATCATCTGCATGTTTGAGGTTATTGATATTTCTCCTGGCAATCTTGATTCCAGCTTGTGCTTCATCCAGCCCAGCATTTCGCTTGATGTATTCTGCATATAAGTTAAATTAGCAGGGTGACAATATACAGCCTTGACATACTCCTTTCCCTATTTGGAACCAGTCTGTAGTTCCATGTCTGGTTCTAACTGTTGCTTCTTGACCTGCATATAGATTTCTCAGGAGGCAGGTCAGGTGGTCTGGTATTCCCATCTCTTTAAGAATTTTCCACAGTTTGTTGTGATCCACATAGTCAAAGGCTTTGTTGTAGTCAATAAAGCAGAAATAGATGTTTTTCTGGAATTCTCTTGTTTTTCAATGATCCAACAGATGTTGGCAATTTGATCTCCAGTTCCTCTGCCTTTTCTAAATCCAGCTTGAACATCTGGAAGTTCACAGTTTACATACTGTTGAAGCCTGGCTTGGAGAATTTTGAACATTACTTTGGTAGCGTGTGAGATGCGTACAATTGTGCAGTAGTTTGAACATTGTCATTGCTTTTCTTTGGGATTGGAATTAAAACTAACTTTTCCAGTCCTGTGACCACTGCTGAGTTTTCCAAATTTGTTGGCATATTGAGTGCAGCACTTTCACAGCATCATCTTTTCGGATTTGAAATAGCTCAACTGGAATTCCATCACCTCCACTAGCTTTGTTCGTAGTGATGCTTCCTAAGGCCCACTTGACTTCACATTCCAGGATGTCTGGTTCTAGGTGAGTGATCACACATTGTGGTTATCTGGGTCATGAAGATCTTTTTTGTACAGTTATTCTGTGTATTCTTGCCACCTCTTCTTAATATCTTCTGCTTCCGTTAGGTCCATACCATTTCTGTCCTTTATTGATCCCATCTTTGTATGAAATGTTCCCTCTAATTTTCTTGTAGAGATATCTAGTCTTTCCCATTCTATTGTTTTCTTCTATTTCTTTGCACTGATCACTGAGGAAGGCTTTCTTATCTCTCCTTGCTATTTTTTGGGACTCTTTCCTTTTCTCCTTTGCCTTTAGCTTCTCTTCTCTTCTCGGTTATTTGTAAGGCCTCCTCAGACAACTGATTTGCCTTTCTGTATTTCTTTTTGTTGGGGATGGTCTTGATCACTGCTTCCTGTACAGTGTTACAAACCTCTGTCCATAGTTTTTCATGCACTCTATCGATCTAATCCCTTGAAACTATTTGTCACTTCCACTGGATAATCATAAGGGATTTAATTTAGGTCATACCTAAATGGTCTAGTGGCTTTCTCTACTTTCTTCAATTTAAGTCTGAGTTTTAAAATAAGGAGTTTATGATCTGAGCCACAATCAGCTTCTGGTCTTGCTTTTGCTGATTGTATAGAGCTTCTCCATCTTTGGCTGCAAAGAATATAATCAATCCGATTTCAGTATTGACCATCTGGTGATGTCCATGTGTAGAGTCTTCTCTTTGATGGATCATTAAAATTTTCTAAGCAGAAGAGTATGATTAGACCTGAATTTTAGCAGTGGCAATGGAAGGAAACTGAAATACTGGAAACCACAGAAGTCTGGGCACAGATAGAACAGAGCAGAGGTGGTACAGGGAGGAATCAAGTGGCAGTGGCAGCCCTCTGATAGAGGTGACTTCCCCTGTGTACCCCAAACCAGTTGCCCTCCAGTCGAGACTTTCCAAGTATAGTTAATTTGATATCAATTTAATATTTTCAATAAAAATGATTCATTATTGAATAAGTATATGTCAATGTTTATACCTTGGTTAAAATTCTTGTAATTACATAAATCATGGTCAATCACAATACCATATTCCTTGATGTACAGTGATAGGGTCAGAGAAGATCATGTGGCTTAAGCAGAGCAAATCAAAATCTGTAACTCTGCCAAGCTGAAAAAATGCAGCTCTGGGGATTCCAGAAATTATTTTTCTGCCAGATAAGGAGGGTCTACCTCCAGCTGACGAGGGAAACCAGCAAAGGGAAGCAGAGACAAACAGAGAGGTAAAAAAAGACATAGAGAGGCTTAACAGCATTGTGTAAGCCTCCAGATGCAGCATTCTTAAACCTTTCATTTATGAAAACTGATATATACCTGTCCTTTCTCCTTTGTTTTTAGCTTGAGCAGTTTTACTTGGGTTTCTTTAACTTGCAAAAAAGAGTCCTAACTCTGCTTCTTCTTCTTTCTGCTCTGTCAACACTGCACCCCGTGATACTATGTAAGCAATTACTTAAAAATTATGCTCTCAGTGAAGCCATAAGAATGTCATTCCTTGTGTCTGATTGGGGTTTGAGAATATTTTATCCTTATTGTGGCAGCCTAGCACATGTTACTGTTTCGTTCCTTGGCCTCTGTTTCCTTCTCTGTAGCATGGACATCATAGGTTGTTGTTAGGAATAAATAACCAATATAAAAGCATGTGGCTCATTGTTGGGCATGTAGCAAGCCCATGGCAAATGATAGCTATTATTAATGGTGGTGATAGAAGAAATAATAGGCCTCTTTGACATTGCTCAGGAGAATGAATAAATATAGTGAAATAAATAAATTCCTGTTGCTACTCACCCTGGAGCACTGTATATATTTGCCCTAGTGAGAACTAGGACGTTGCTAATAAGTGTCAACAGTTGGGAGCATCTGCTGTCAGTGACTTTCTTCTTGAGGCTCACATAAAACCATTGTTTCTGTTCTTTGTCCACTTCATCTTAACAGATTGTAAACACTCAACAAACATTAGTTCTTCTTAGTAGCATTATTACTATCAATAGCACCATACTTCTCCCCCCCACAAACTTGTTCAATGCAGTTTCAGATGCCCTGGAGGGCAACTGCCCATCTATTTGAAATGTCCTCCTTGGCCTCCAAAGTTAATTTTTGTCTACTCCATAGAACCTATATTTTATGTCAGACTATCCCACACATACCCACTGGATATCATAAAAGTCTATCCAACTGTTTCCTGGGATGTGATGACAGGCAGACTGATAGGAACAACTTTATGAGCATAAGTTGTGAAGATTCTCTGTACCCTGCTGTTATCTATGGCTGAGCTTTCATCAGCAGCTTGAGGGCAGGGTCCTGTCCCACCCATCCACACAGAGGGCTTGGCCTCCCATGAGTCTTCATCAAAGCTGATGACAGTCTCTTTTGGGAAAAACTTCTGGGAAGCACTGCCTCTTTTCCTAAAAGCCCATGGCAAAGAGGTAGGGCACCAGCAAAGCAAACTTCCTGCCACACACAGTTTTACCTGGGGTTAATTCTGCTGTGAAACTCCAAGGCATGAGCCACCTCCAGCAGGCCCATTTACCTTTAAAAGAAATGAGGCTATTTTCTTCCCTACTCCACCATTCCAGGAATCTGTCTGTGGATTATTTTTAAGGCAAGAACTATCTAATAATGAGTAATTTCACTGGTCTATATTTGGCATCAAGGAAGATTTTTTTTTTTAGGTCATTGAAGGGAATCTCTCAGAAACTTCAAGTTGGAAAAGAGCTGGCAGAAGGTAGATATCATAGATATTTTTTTTCCTTCTAGAGCAGAGGAACTCACCATCAGGAACTAGGCCTCAGAAAGTCAACAGTAGGGACCCAATTTCCTCATCAACAAAATAGGTGGTATAGAACTTCCCCCATAGGGCTTGAAGAAGGAAATGGCAACTCACTCCAGTATTCTTGCCTGGAGAATCCCATGGACAGAGGAGCCTGGTGGGCCATGGTCCATGGGGTCACAGAGAGTCAGACACGACTGAAGTGACTAAGCACACGCACATGCACAATAGAGCTTTGGTGAGAAATAAAGAAGATAGCAAACAGAACACTTAACTCATTTCTCAGACACTCTCCACCTGTCAGCCACCACCTCTGTTCCCTCCTCTTTGTTGGACACTCTCACAGCTGTTTCCATACTTTAGGCTCCTCCCTCTATCCTGCCAGTTTTCCCTTGTCCTTCCTAAAGCCTGGCTCTGAGGCATCTTTCTCTACCTTGCTCTCATTGGAGACCTCCTTCGGCCTTGTGCTGGCATTCTTGGCCTCCATCACTACACTATGTCCTGTAGTTCTAGGCTTGCCTCCCACTACCTGCCTGCACCGTCATGCTGTGTACTGTCTAATAGATAACTAATATATTGATTAAGTTAGATGACTTATGTAAAGTAATTACCTGAGTACCTGGAACATGATCAGTAGTATTGTACTGATAGCTGTTGGCATTGTCATTTTGAAGTACTTTGAGCATACAGAAAAGTTTAGCATAGGAAATAACAAATATTCATCCAGGTACTCGACTTTGTCAGATCATAATATTATGCCATATTTTTTCATATCTCTTTTAAGAAGTGAAACATTCCAGGTGTTACTAAATTGAAGTCCCCTCTGTACTCCTCCCACCTACCATTCCCATCCCTCCCTTCAGAGCAGTATCTACAGTCCCAAATTTTTTATGAATCATAATTTTTTTGTATTTTTATTTTGTGTTCCGGAAACTTTATTTAAGTGATATAGTACTGTCTATAGCCTTTTTCAAATCGCATTTTTGGTCAACATTATGTTTTTGAGATTTACCCATGTTAGAATATGTGATTTTAATTCATTCACTTTCACTGTTGTTTAGTTGCTAAGTCATGTCAGATTCTTTGTGACCCCATGGATTATAATGATGAGGCTCCACTGTCCTTAGGATTTCCCAGGCAAGAATACTGGAGTGGACTGCCATTTCCTTCTCCAAGGGATCTTCCCTACCCAAGGATTGAACCCATGTCTCTTGTGTCTCCAGTATTGGCAGGTGGATTCTTTACGACTAAGCCACTAGGGAAGCTACTTTCATTACTGTGTTGTATTTCATTATATGAGTGTTTTTTTAATTTATTCATTGCATTTCATAGACATTTACATTGCTTCCAAAGTAGAGATAGAATAAATCTCACAGATCATTATACAAATGAGAAAAGGTAGCTAAACAAGGGAAGTGATTTGGCTAAAGTCATAGAGAAACTTGTGGAGAAGGACTTTAAAAGAGATTATATTGATAGTACTCTGCTTCTCTGATGGCTCAGTGGTAAAGAATCTACCTGCAATACAGGCGACACAGGAGACAAGGGTTCAATCCTTGGGTCAGATAGATCCCTGTAGGAGGAAATGGCAACCTATTCCAGTATTCTTGCCTGAATGCAACCCCATGGACAGAGTAGCCTGGTGAGCTACAGTCCAAAGGGTTTCAGAGAGTCAGTTGGACATGACTGAAAAACTGAGCATAGCACAGCACACATAGAAGCCTTCAGTGGCCAGTTTTTTTTTTTTCCCAACAGATGTTCCCATTTGCCTTCTTCAGATTCCTTAGAGGAACTCATCCCTCATTCCATGAGACCCTGTTGGGAATATCAGTTATTCCCTGACCAGTGAGCATGAGAGTCCATGACTCAGTCAAAGTCAGTCACAATACCACAATCCTTGGTGTACAGTGATGGGGTCACAGAAGATCGTGTGACTTAAGTGGAGCCAGTCAGAATCTGTAACTGCCAAGCTGAAAAAATACAGCCCTGGGGATTCCAGAAAATATTTTTCTGCCAGGTAGGGAGACTCTACCTCCAGATGACTGAATGAAGCCAACACACAAAGGGAAGCAGAGAGACATAGAGAGGAGAGAGGAGAGAGAGAAAGACATAGAGAGGTTTAACAGCATTGATTAAGCTTCCAGAAGCAGCGTTCCTAAACTTCTCACTTATGAAAACTGATAAATACCTGTCCTTCTCCTTTGTTCTTAGCTTGACCAGTTTTACTTGGGTTTCTTTAACTTGCAAAAAAAAGAGCCCTGACTCTGTTTCCTCTTCTTTCAGCCCTGTCACCTCTGCATCCCCTGATACTCAGTAAGCAGCTATCTGAAAATGATGCTCTCAGTGAAGCTGTCAGACTACCACTAACAGTGGACTTAGCAAACACAGCAGGACTAACTGTGGTCAAAGTTATAATGAAACATTCTCTTCTCTTAGATATTTTATTCTGATATGCCATTCATTCGTTCAGAATATATTTATCACGTTCCTACTATGTGCCAGATGGAAGAAGCAAAATAGGAATAGCACAAAGGACACAGAGAAAATAAAATAATTTTCTAAGTATTTTGTAGGAAGTAGTGTAATATTAAATCTAAGTAGACTGCCATTAGGAGATAATACCTATTTAAATCCCTAGAGAAAAAACTAAAAAGCCAAGAAAGGAATTAAATGGAATATTTAAAAATATCTGATTAGTCCAACAGGAAATAGAAAAGAACAAATAAAGGAACACAGAGGAATGGACAAATGAAAGACAAATAATTAGATAGTAATATTATCAATCAGTACATTAAAAATAAATAGCCTAAGCCTCCAATTAAGAGGAGAGACTTTTAACCGAAAACAAAAGACTTTTAAACTGAAAACAAAGGCAAACTATTTGTTGTCTGTAAGAGACATGCTTTAAATATCAAGTTATAGTAAAAGCAAAAGGTTGGAAAAATTATATCATGCAGACTGTAAGCACAGAAAAGCCAACATGGCTATATAATATCAAAGATGACTTAATCAGGAGTAACATCAGAGATAAAGACAAACATTTCATAATGATAGAAGGGTCATCCATCAGGAAGACATAGCAGTTACAAATGTATATTAGCCTAGAAATAGAGGTTCAAAAGATGTGAAGCAACAGCTGATGAACTAAATAGAGAATTTTTAATATAAAAATCACAATTATAGTTGGAGATCTTAATTTTCATCTTTAAGTAATTAATTAAGTAGACAAGTAGATAATAACTGATAGAACAAATGCTGCATATAGGGTATCCAAATTCTGTTAATAATTTTGGCCTAAATGATATTTATGGACCATATGAAATCACTGCAGAACAGACATTACTTCCAGGTGCATGTGGAACATTCACCAGAATATACCATATCATCAAATATAAAATAAGTCTATATCACTTTTAAAAGACTGAGATAAAACCATAGTCTCTGACCACAATGAAGTTTAGTTAGAACTTAATACCAATACAATATCTTAAAACTCCCCAAATATTTTAGAACTATACAATGCATTTTTAAATGATACATAAACCAAAGAAGAATTAGGAAATATTTCAAAATGAATACTAAAGACAATACAGCATATCAAGATGTGTGAGATGTTGGTAACTGCATTTAGAAGGAAAATTGTGAATGTAGATGCTTATATTAGAAAAGAAGAAAAAGGGCAAAGATCAGTGATCTATGTTTATACCTTAAGATATTAGAAAGAGAAGAACAAATCAATACCAAAGTAATAGAAAGAAATAATAAATATAAGAGCAAAACCCAATGAGATGAGTTAAAAAACAAACAATAGAAAAAATTTAACAAAACAGAAAGGCTATTCTTTGAAAATGTTAATACAGTTGATAAACCCGTAGCAAGCCTGATTAACGAAGAAAGAATGAGAACACAGATTACAAATATCAGAAGTAAAGAAAGGCATGTCATTACAGATCCTACAGACATTAAAGGGTAATGAGAAAATATTATGAACAGCTTCATACCAATAAAACTTGACAACTTAGATTAATTGGACAAATTCCTTGAAAGATATCCAAAGCAATTCCAGTAAAAGTCAAATTGGCTTTTTGAGGAAAGTGATAAGATGATTATAAAATATATGTGGAAGTGCAAAGAACCTGAAACAGCCGAAACAGTTTTGATTTAGAAAAATAAATTTAGAGGACCTCACATTACATGATTTCAAGACTTTCTATGAAGCTACAGGAGTCATGACAGTGTGGCATTGGTATAAGTGTAAACAAATCAATTAATCTGAATACAGAGTCCAGAAAAAAAACCTACACATATTTTCAACAAAGAATCCATGGCAATTTACTGGGGAAAATAAACTCTTTTGGGTGATTTTTCCTGGAAAAGCTGGATACATATACAGGAAAAACAGAAAGAAACAGCTTTGAGACTTATTTCATACCATATACAGAAATTATTTTTAAATGGATCCTAGAGCTGAACATAAAAGCTTGAACGTTAGACCTAAATGTGAAAACTTCTAGGAAAAAAAGAAAAATCTGTAGAAAAGTATCTTCATAAGCTTGGGATAAATGAAGATTTCTTAGATGACACAAAAAAAACACTAATCATAAATGATAAATGAAGCCTCATGAAAATCTAAAACTTCTGCTCATTGAAAGATAGGGATAAATTTTTTGTAATGTTTAGGTCATGTACAAAGGGTTTGTATCCAGATACATAAAGAGCTATTGCAAATCAACAACAACAACAAAATAGTAAAGATGAATAAAGAGACTTGGATATCTCACAAAGATGTGTGTGAGGGGCCAATAACACATAAAAGTGCTCAATACTTTATTTTTTTTTAAATTTTCTTTACTTTATTGTGTTGGTTTTGCCATACATTGACATGAAACCACCATGGGTTTACATATGCTCCCTCCTCCCTATTCCCTCCCCCTGGGTCATCTCGGTGCACCAGCCCCGAGCATCAGCCCTGGGCTGGCGATTGATTTCACATATGATCATTAACATGTTTCAATACTTTAAATTAAAGCCATGAGATACTATTTCATATTCACTAGAGCAGCTAAACTGAAAAAGGCAATACCAAATTTTGGTAAGCATTGTAGAGCAGCTGACATTCTCATACGTTTTTGATGGGATTGCAAAGTGGGATAGCCACTTTGTGAATCTGTTTGGCAATTCCTTATAAGTTTAAAGATACATTTAGTCTATAACCCAGCAATTCTACTCCTAGGTATTTATTCAAGAGAAATAAAAACATATGTCTACATAAACCCTGTACAAGAATATTCATACCAGCTTTATTCTTAATATCCAGAACCTGTCAACAAATGTCCACTAGCAGGATAATGAATCAACAAATTGTGGTATGTTCATATAATGGAATACTACTCAGCAATAAAAATGAACACAGTACTGATATATCCAACCATATAGACAAGCTAGGCTATTATGATAGAAATAAGAGCAGTGGTTTTCTTCAGTGGATTGGGATTGATTGGAAGGAAATGCAACAGAGCTTTCTAAGGTAATGAAATAATAATGAAGTAATGCAAGCATTCTGTATCTTGATTGGAGTATTGGTTACAAAAGTGTATACATTTGTCAAAGCTCACTAAACTGAACAGGTATTTAGGATCTTTGCATCTCTCATATGTAAAATTTACCTCAGTGAAAACAGTTTTCTCTTTTCCATTAAAGGGTGACAGAGTGCTACTGAAGGAAGATGTACCTATGAATCCTGGCTTTACCACTTACTAGCTAGGTGACCTTGAGCAAATTACTTACCCTTCCATAACTCACATTCCTCATCTAAAAATGGAAATTATGGTAATACCTATCTCATAATGCTTGTTGAGAAGATTAAAGAATGTAGCCCCTGAAAAGGATTTTGCACTGTGCCTGGCCTGATCTCCTGCGTTCCCAAATAGGCTCAGTCTTAAAGAACTAGTTCCTTGCATCTTTGCTATGAACTCACCCTCTTAAACTAGTTCTCACCACTTTGTTCTTGATCCTTCTCTTGCTCAGCACTTTATTTCTTCACCTCACATTTTGATAAAGTCATTATCTTTCTAGAACTTTCCTCTTTTTCCTTGTGTCTAAATGTGACCCTCACAGTAGACTTCAGGCTTCGTGAGACCAGAACTCTCTCTACCATTTCCATGCCCTGGGAGAACAGGTGGTATTCCATATGTGCTCCCCCATGTTATTTTTTACTTTATGAATAGGTAATACAAAATTTTCTGAAGGAATTTCAGTAATGACTCTTATGTTGTTCAAGAATGTTAAATAATAAAATTATTCAGTGAAGAATCTCCTCCCAGCCTCTTTGCAGCCTCTTTCACCTGGTTCCCATGACCCCAACACCACCAAAATAAAAAATAAGAAAAGAAAAATAAACTATTATTCCATGTATTTCTCTATGAAATTATGACATATATCCTTATCTCTTCCTCTTTGTTATGTAAAAAGTAGCTACCGTCACTTGTACATTTGTGGGGTTTTCTTTCCCAACTAACAATACATTTTGAACCTCTTTACACATCGCTACTTAGAGATCAGTTAAGAAATGTTCCATTGATTAATGTGCTATAGGTTATTTCCATTCTTTTTAAATATTAAAAAATGAGTGACAAACACTTGGATTTCTGCCAAAACCATAAATAGAAAATGGTGTCTCAATGTAGTTTCTCTTACAGGAATCTGAGACCCTTGTTATACATTTATATACCATTTGTTTTGCTTTCTTTGTGAATTGTCTGTAACTATCCCTTGCCCATTTTTCTACATGGTCACTGATTTTTTTTTTTTTTTTTTTAGTTTCCAGTCATCACTTATATATCAGAAAGAGAAATATTTTTACAGTATGAACTGCAGTTTCTCAGTATGTCCTTTGAATTTTTTCTCTGCTCTTGTGATCTCTGCCTCACAAAGTGGTTTTAATGTTTACATACTTTATTAACCTTTTGTTTTATGGCTTCTATATTTTGATTGATAGTAAGACTTTTTTTTGAGTTGGTTGCTTCATTGTCCAACAGCTCACATTCCAAAAAGATGGAAGATTTAAGATAAAAATGGAAACTTTGGGAATATTGAAAGAAAAGACAGATGCGTCTTGACTTGATTCAAGTCCAATTTAACTGACACATTTTCCATGTTTGGGGACACACTTAACTCGACATTAGACACAGAGAAAGCATTTTGCTAATCCTGCCTGAGGACGTTATACTTTGATTGTCCTGTTGGCTAAAACATAACTTTAGCTCTTACTGGGAACTGTGTTTCTTACTCTGAATGTGGTCCAGACTCTTTTTCTAAGTTGCTATTTTTGTTTCTTTAGTTGCATTGCTTTGTTTTCTCATGAATAGGAAAAACAAGCAATTGTCAGCAACAGTTATTCAGAGACCCTTATTATTGCCCTTTCCTACCTATCACTGTGGTCCAAAACAAGAGAATTAAATCATTCACTCACTCATCCGATAAATGGATGTATTAAGCATCTATTAAAGGTAAGGCAGTGTGTTCTGTGTTAAGCAAACATGATGGAAAAGAGCCACAAAGTCACTACATGCCTGAAGTTTATATTCTAATATGAAAGGTTGATATTAAAGATGTCATAACAGCTAAGTGCCAGGAAAAGTTATCAAGTGTTGTGAAAGTTTGTAACAGGAACCCCTGCCCTAGTCTGACAGATCAGGGGTGAATTCCCTGAGGAAGCCTCTTTGGAAGTGAATTCTGATGGGGTAGGAACTAATCAGGCAAAAAGCAGACAGAGGGGAAAAACCAGAACAGCAGTGACTCCAAGGCCCGAAGGAGCATGGTGCCATACAGAAAGTGAAGGAAGAGTGAGGTGATTGACTTGGAGGAGGGAAGTAGCATACAAGTTACACACGGGCTATTGTCACTTGGGTCCCCTGACTCTTGGGATCACTAATTAGGAGGAGAAGAGGAAGGAATAAGACTAAGTGGATGAAGAAGTTGTGCTGTGGTGCAATCGCAGGAAGACCTCAGCCAACCCTGCAGGGAGCTCTGAACTGGGATGGCCCTTCAGTGTTTGGCCAAGGGAGTAGCCTTCATGTCTCCGTGTTGAACAGTCAGTAGACAAGGGCTGCTCTCTGCCAGCCAGCGCTGTTAGGCCAGGGCTCTTAGGCAGCAGCACTGCCAGCAGTGCCTTCCCTTGTCCTGGAAGGGAACCTGGGCAGCAAAACACAGTAAGAGCAAATCTCTCTGGGCCTGTTAGGTTACGGTCAAGAGTGTTCATTTTATTCCCAGTGCAGGAGGATGCCAAAGGAGAGTTTTAAGCAAGTCAGATAAATAATCTGATTGACTGTTTTAAAGAGTGATCTGGCTGCTTTATCTAGGTGTTTTAAGTGTGGGAGAGTGTGGAGGAAGGGAAGACACTTAAGAGGCAATTGCAGGGGTGGCGTGGACTTAAGTGGTGGCAGGGGAGACAAGTGGGAAGTAGGAAGGGTTTGGCCATAGTGACAATATGATTTACTGTTGGAGTGAATGTGGGTTCAGTTCACTCAGTCATGTCCAACTCTTTGCGACCCCATGGACTGCAGCACGTCAGGCTTCCCTGTCCGTTATCAACTCCCGGAGTTTACTCAAACTTCTGTCCATCAAGTTGGTGATGCCATCCAACCATTGCATCCTCTGTCACCCCCTTCTTCTCCTGCCTACAATCTTTCCCAGCATCAGGGTCTTTTCCAAAACAGTTTTACATATTCATTGGTCTTATTCAAAAGTAGCTGATAAGGAAATCTGAACCTGCTTGCTACTAAGTATACTCATATTCACACATACACACAGACAGTTCTCTGATGTCCCCCCACTCTAACTCACTCTCCCATTATATGTAGCTTAAGAATGTAAACCACTAAGAAGTAGTTGCCTGTGGTCAGAATGGTGCTACTAGACTTTAAATAGCTTCAGAACCAAGACATTTTTACTTAAAATGCTTAGTGTTTGGATGATGGACAGACAGATGAATGAGCAAGACAACCAAGCTTCTGTACACATGTTAAGGTCACCCTTAATAACAACTCTTACTGGGCAACTCAGAGTGAGTGTTGGCAATGATGATGACAATAATAACAATATTGATGACGCTGTAAATATAAATGCTACAATGGAAGAATGACCAAAAAAAAAAAATGCCCTGGGGAAGGATGTTGATGAGATCTCAAAGAGCTGGACAGGTCTAAGACTTCATGCTCTCCTGCTTCTGTTCATTGAACTGAATGTTTACAGTGCAGTCTTCTCAGGCATCACTGTTTGTTCAACACCTACTGTGTACATTGTCATGAATACCAAAGAAGTATCAGGCGGCATCCTTGCCTGTTTTAGGGTAATTCATGGCCTAACGTAGGAGATGCCCTTCTTTTTGTCAACCCTAAATTAAGTAATTTGGTGAAAGGTTGTGAACTCTAAAAGGTGGGAGTCATCCAAAAGCATTTTTCAATGAAGTCATTTTATTTTTTACTCCAGATAATGTTAAATAATAATATTATCTACACTGTTTCTCTGGTTCTAACTAGAAGACTTCTTACTTGAATTATTTGAGAAATCCAAACAAGATCATACTCTGTTTTCAGCAGCACAAATAGAGAAGTATATCAATAGCTGAGCTCAGTGGAGATGTAGAGCAAGGACATGCCTCTCTCTTTTGTGCCCAAAATGATCAATTTAGAGAAAGACATAAAGATAGAGAAGAGTGTTTCATGCTTTCCTTTCCACCTCTCGTTGTCACAATGGAAATTACACATGATATTGGAATAGCTCAAGTGTTGCATTGCCATGCAGTCCGAAACTCCCTCTTTGTCTGTGTGAAAGAGGGATTGTCATATGGCAAGGGCCAGCAAGATTTCCAGAGTACACAAAGTAAATTTATCTGAAGACCCTGGCTTCTGCCCACAAAGAAATCTGACTCTAGTTGCAGAAATAGGAATAACTTGAAAGTCCTGCATGCCAAGGGTAAAAAGTGAACTGACCTAGTCAGCTTCCCTTATGAAGTGAAGGCAGAACTATGCAACAGTAAGGCTATACATGGAAGTATTAATAACTGGAGCTGAAAAGGCATGAAGACCTGTATGCAAGGTAAGTTTACATTTGAGCTAAAAATATAAGCAAGCAGAAGCTGTGAGGTGGCTCGTGGTGCTTGGAACACATTTTCCCCAGACTGCTCATTAATCCTACAGATTTCAGTTTAAACGTCACCTCCAAACAAACTTCCCTATCCTTCTTCTCTACTCCTATCCCCAGATAGGGTGACTTGGTCAGGGTCCCCTGGTGTGTGACTTCATCAAATCCTCTGGTACCTACCCCATCACACTTACCACATTTGTAGGTAGATCATTTATGAGATTTTCAGTTGCCTCTGTCTCTCCCTGGCTGGCTGTAATCTCCATGTTGACAGGGGTCACATCAATCATTTTATTACTATACATACTCTCAGTGTTCACACAGTGTCTGGTTTGCATCAAAAAATGTTTCTTAAAGTATTTAATGAGAAGAAGCCTTTACTCTGCAGAGGTCACAGCCTTGAGAAGCCTAAAATGTGGAGGCTGGCTTCAGAAGACAGGTGGCTATACCAATTTACATTCCCACTAACAATGTACAAGAGTTCCCTTTTCTGCACGCCCTACTCAACACTTGCTATTTGTGGCCTTTCTGATGATAGCCTTTCTGACAGGTGTGAGATGATATTTCATTGTGGTTTTGATTTGCATTTCCCTGACAATTAGCCATGTTGACAAACTAGTGGTTACCAGTTGAGAAGGGGAGTGGGGAGGGTCAAGATAGGCAAATGGTATGAAAAGGATGCAAGTTACTATATATAAAATAGATGAGCAACAAGAATATATTGTTAAGCACAGGGACAGTAGCTAGTATTTTGTAACAACTTTAAAGGGAGTGTAGACTATAAAAGTATTGAATCACTATGTTGTACATCTGAAGGTAACATAATAATGTAAATCAGCCATGCTATAATTTTAAAAGAAGAAGAAAACGGGCTGCTATTGCTGTCCCTGAAGAAATCCCACCCAGTCTCTGGGTTTCATGCCGTCGGCCCAGTTATACCCAAGGCCCTGAGAAGCTGCAGCTCTGGGGTCCCAGTTCTTGTCACAGGATACTTAAAGGTGAATTCTTGGTTACCCACATATATCCCCCAAACAAATAGCAGGGGAAAAAAAATACAGACTGTGTGCCACGTAAGTGGAATTATTGCTAAACGGAATGCTTCTCAAAGTTCCAGAAAGCAGTCAGTGAATTAAAGGTTTATATTAACCTCATTTCACATTTCTCTTCATTTACAGGAAATTATTTTAATTTTCCATGACCATCTGTTTGATGTTTACTTCACTGACTATATTAAAAAGTAGCTTCATCATTCTGTTTTGTTCTAGGTTATTTAGATAGAAAAAGGACCCCAATTAATATTTTATTAGTTGCTGTATAATAATTTGTTTTCAAAATACAGGAGTTTAAAAAAATTCAAGATACTATTATGTGTCTGTCATATTTCGGAGTGAGAGAAATATTTTTAAATAACATCATGTTCAAATAAATAAGGGAAACATCTCCCTTCTCTTTAATGGGCCTCAGTCAGCTTCGGTTCGGTCACTCAGTCATGTCTGACTGACTGTGACCCCATGGACTGCAGCACGCCAGTCTTTCCTGTCCATCACCAACTCCCGGAGTTTTCTCAAATTCATGTCCATCGAGTCGGTGATGCCATTCATCTCATCCTCCGTTGTCCCCTTCTCCTCCCACCTTCAATCCTTCCCAGCATCAGGGTCTTTTCAAATGAGTCAGTTCTTTAAATCAGGTGGCCAAAGTATTGGAGTTTCAGCTTCAGCATCAGTCCTTCCAATGAATATTCAGGACTGATTTCCTTTAAGATGGACTGGTTAGATCTCCTTGCTGTCCAAGGGACTCTCAAAACATCCTCCAACATCACAGTTCAAAAGCATCAATTCTTCAGTGCTAAGTTTTCTTTATCTTCCAACTCCCACATCCATACATGACTACTGGAAAAATCATAGCTTTGATTATATGGACTTTTGTTGGCAAGGTAATGTCTCTGCTTTTTAATATGCTGTCTAGGTTGGTCATAGCTTTTTTTCCAAGGAGCAAGAGTCTTTTAATTTCGTGGCTGCAGTCACCATTTGCAGTGATTCTGGAGACCAAAAAAATAAAATCTCTCATTGTTTCCACTGTTTCCCCATCTATTTGCCATGAAGTGATGAGACTGGATGCCATGATCTTAGTTTTTTTTAATGTTGAGTTTGAAGCCAACTTATTCACTCTCCTCCTTCATTTTCATCAAGAGACTCTTTAGTGCTTATTTGCTTTCTGCCAAAAGGGTGGTGTCATCTGTATATCTGAGGTTATTGATATTTCTCAGGGCAATCTTGATTCCAGCTTGTGCTTCATCCAGCCTAGCATTTCACATGATATATTCTGCATATAAGTTAAATAAGCAGGGTTACAATATACAGCCTTGACATACTCCTTTCCCTATTTGAAACTAGTCTATTGTTCCATGTCCAGTTCTAACAGTTGCTTCTTGACCTGCATACAGATTTCTCAGGAGGCAGGTAAGGTGATCTGGGCCTACACAGCATATTTTATAGGATTAATTTAGATATCCTGGCTGTTAAACTGTCTGGATTTTCTGTGCATTATAGGATGTTTAACCTCTGCCCATGAAATTCCAGTGGCACACACAGGCTACAGTTACAATAATCAAAAATGTCCCACCACATTGCCACATGTTCTAGGGGGCAAAATCATCACCACTGAGAACTGTTGGTTTAGAGGGCAGGAGAGGTTGGCAGGCAGACTGTTTCTACATCCTTCAAGAAAGGCAGACCTAGATGAGACAAGACCATCATTGGCCTTTTTGATCATATATTTTTCTTTTTTCTTTATTTTTGGCTGTGCTGTGTCTTCATCGCTGCCCGAGGACTTTCTGTAGTTGCGGGTGGGGGGGGGGCACTCTTTGTCATGGTGCTCTGGCCATTGCAGTGGCTTCTCTTATTGTGAAGCACGGGCTCTTGGCACATGGGCTTCAGTAGTTGCAGCATTCCAGCTCAGTAGTTGTGGCTTGTGGGCTCTAGAGCTTGAGCTCAGTAATTGTGGTACATGGGCTTAGTTGCTTTGTGGCATGTGGGATCTTGCCAGACCAGGAATTGAACCCATGCCCCCTGCATTTCCAGATGGATCTTAACCAGTGGATCATCAGAGAATTCCAGAGGCTTTTTGTTCTTTTAATTGGGGTATAGTTGTGTTAGTTTCTGCCGTACAGTGAAGTCATTCAGCTATAAGTATACATATATTCCCTTCCCTCTTAAGTCTCCCTGGCACCCCGCACCTCCATCCCACCAATCTAGGTCACAACAGAGCACTGAGCTGAGCTCCCTGTGCTATATAGTAGGTTCCCGTTAGTTATCTATTTTATATATAGGGGTATATATACATCAATCCCAATCTCCCAGTTCATCCCATTCACCTCCACCTCTCCAGGTCCACACATCCATTCCCTACATCTGCATCTCTTATTCCTGTCTTGAAAATGGATTCATCTGTACCATTTTTCTAGATTCCACACGACACATTAATATGCAATATTTGTTTTTCTTTTTTGTTTGGTTTTTTAAATTATTTTATTTATTTTTTCCTTTACATTATTGTGTTGGTTTTGCCATACATTGACATGAATCCACCTGACTTCACTCCGTTTGATAGACTCTAATCATACACCATAAGAAAACCATAATTCAAAAAGACACATGCACTCCAGCATTCATTGCAGCACTATTTACAATAGCTAGGACATGGCAACCTAAATGTCCATCAACAGGTGAATAGATAAAGAAAATGTGGTACATATATACAATGAAATATTACTCAACCATAAAAGGAAATGAAATCACACCATTTGTAGAGACATGAATGGGCATATATTTTTTCCAATCACCAATTTGATCTCCTTAAACTACTCTGGACCAGATGCAAAAATGCTCCATGGAGTCCCAACCCTGGTGAAAACATGGAACAGAAAATCTCTGAAATGCCCAGAGGCTTCCCTCCCCATACAGTAGAAAGAAAACTGTAAAGTGATCTAGTCAGACCAGCAGTCTGCTGCTTGTTCCCCATGTGACCCTGGAGAGTCCCAGGTCCCTCACAAAGTATAGGTACAATACTTGCTCCCCATATAATGAATATTTAGAAGAATCAAATCAAAAAGTACCCAGTTTCGTTTTCCACAAGGGACAGAGTCATACCAAGTAATTCCTGTCAATGTATTTCCCTTTTCTGAAAATACTACTTTATTCTTAAGGAAGAAACGGGAGGCAGAACAGAGCATGGTTACAGGTCTGGTCTTTGAAATCTGACTAGGCAGGGCTGAAAGCAACTGTCTCCACTTATCAGCTGTGTAGTTGGTATACCAGCCGTGTAGTTGGTATACCAACTGGGACACATAACCTCTCTTAGCCTATCTTTCCTTATCAATAAAATTATCATAATACCTACTGTTAACATATAGGGTGGACTGTGAGAATTATAGAATATATACAAGGCACTTTGTATAGTATCAAGCACAGTGGAAGCATCCATGAGTTATGTTTGCCGTGACTGATATCATTTGGGGGGGGGTGTCTACTTTATAATTGCATTTATTTACTTGTTTTTGGCTATGCTGGGTGTTGATGGCTACACAAGCTTTTTCCTAGTTGTGTTGAGCAGGAGCTACTCCCTCATTACAGTGTGTGGGCCTCTCATTGCGACGGCTTCTCTTGTGGAGTATAGGCACGCGGGCTTCAGTAGTTACAGTTCCCTGACTGTGGAGCACAGGCTTAATCATTGTGGTGCACAGGCTCATTTGCTCTGCATCATGTGGGTTTTTCCTGGACCAGAAATTGAACCCATGTCTCCTGCACTGAGCTGCCAGGGAAGCCCTGTTTTTGTTTTGAACATTTATTTGGCTGTGCCAGGTCTTAGCTGTGGCATGTAGGATCTTTAGTTGAGGCGTGTGAACTCTTAGTCATAGCATATGGGATCTAGTTCCCTAACCAAGGATCAAGCCCAGGACTCATGCACTGGGAGCTCGATGTCTTAGGCACTGGATCACCAGGGAAGTCCCTGTCATTGCCGTTAATAAATGCAGAAAATATCATGAGTTGCCTGGCTCATGGCAGAGACATTTGGGAGCAGAATTTCCTTGAGAATCCCTAAACCAGAGGTTTAACGGGAATTTCCACTTAAATTGTTTTGCTCAAGTGCTGAAAGACATGTTGGAAAGATTAGTCCTGTGTCAGGTTTTGATGGCAAGAACTGAGTCTTATACACATTTATATTCAAAGCACCTAGGACAGTGCACAGCCAAAGTAGATGCAGTCAATCCTCTCATGGACAGGTTAAATTTTTGAGCATCTGCTGGATACCCAAATCAGTGCTAAGGTCTGAAAGAAGGAGCAAAGATAAGCAAAAACAGGTGTAGTCATAGCCCTCATGGAGATAGATGGTAGTCCCATTACAAAGACTGCAAATCAAAAATTCCCGTGGAATAGGAAGATGTCAGAAAAGTCACATAATCTTTTTGGCCTCTTTAGTTTTCCCACTTATAATAGATATGTAGTCATGGAGAAATCATTCTCAGTTTTAAGAAAACCAACATTATAAGACTTGCTAGTTAATGGAGTAGATGGCAGGTGCTACCATCTCAATCTCAGAGACAATAGTGCCTGGTAAGAAGTGTGGCTCAATGCAGGGGCGAATGTGCCTATTGAACAGTAAAGGTGACACAATCTCCAAATAGATTTGAGATTTCTGGCTCAGGTCAGTCTGAAGAGAACTGACTTCCAACAGTGGGGTACTTGTAAAGGACAGAGGATGGCAGGCAGTTGTGAGGGCCATGAGTAAGGGATAATATGATCCCCACAAGACTGGATTGTAGGAGCCAGATCCCCTAGTCTTTGAGCCCATAGGTCTCAGCCAGGTACCTGACAGTGTAGGTGATTTTGCACAACTAGGAAAAGGTAACAACTGGCCTACCTCTTTATAAAGATCTCTTTTAATTTTCACCCAAATTATAGAGATGGGAAAGAGGGAAAACAAATTTCATTCATCTTGAGAAGACTGTCAGAAATTTCCTCTCCAGGTGATTTTAAACACCTTGTTCCTACAGGAAGAAGCCTGTAGTAGGAGCAAGCATTCCTCTGCTAGATTAAATCCTAATGCTTTTAGAATGGTTAATGTCAGAAGAACTTGTTGAATGCCTAGGGTTGGTCTTAGCCTCTTGGATGCCTATAATTAGAATCTTGATAGAGTCACATGGGATGCCTCAATCTTGAGATTAGGACCAGGCTGCACTCAACTTCACTTTTCTTATTTGTAATTTTAGTCTTTAAGCTGAAGCATCACAGAACTCTGGGAAAGGAGCAGAATGAAGGTAGGATTATAAAGAAAGGCAAAAGGAACTAAAGGACATTGAGAGAGGAGATTTCAAAAAGAGTTTGAAGTCATTGTAGTTTTAAAATAGATGTGAAGAAAAATTCCAGACTGCATTATTTACTTCTAAATAGGACAACAGCTGGGTCATTTTAAGTGAAGAAGTCTACAACATTTTACATATAAGAAAATGTGCAGTTTTGTGGTCTGTATCATACAGGTTTCAGACTTGTCTGGTTTTCTCTTGGCACAGTTATAAAGGCAAGTATAAATTGAAAGCTATTTTAATAATCTTTATGGTATAGTATTATATATTAGATGCAATTCATTGTTTCTTACCCCATATTTATTTCCCACAGCATACCACTGCTTTTACATTAGATGTCTACCCTGTAGGGAGAAAAATGGGCCTAAAATATAAAGCTAGCCCTTTCTTTTTACAGACATCCTGTAATTAGCTTAAATTTTCATCTCTTCACAGCAAGATCCTGCTGCACAAAAGTTCTCTTTTCTCAACATGTTTTTGCCAGATGTTTCCACACAAAAAAGTGTAAAGGCAAAGTTTTTTTTGTTCATTGGTGCATATGACTTCATCCTTAATGACTGCCTCAAAATGCTCCCCCTCCTTAATTAAGAGAATTAGTTGCCCCCACCCCTCCCAACTCTCCAGTTCCTATGTCAAGAGTATCTATTGTCTCTTGTCTTCACAGCCTCTCAGCATTTCAGCCACGTGTGACTGTCCTGTGTGTCCACAGAGGGAATCAAACTTAGCTCCCCTCATATTCATCCTATATGTTTAAAATCCAAAATAAACACTTAAGCTCTCTGACCGACAAAAACTCATTCACGGCAAATTAGCATGTGAAATTGCTGTTCTCTCTCCAGTTAACCTACTGTTTTGTCTGATTAAGGGATGAGTCTACACTCTGTATTGAAATACTGTGATGAGTTCGCATCCATATTAGCAGTCAGACTCTATTTTATTTCAGATAATAAGGTTTTCAGCTTTACTAGAGAATACTTCTGTGTCTTCTAAAATATTTTCCATGCTTATGATCTTACCTATCTCTGCCATCCATGCTGAATTTTGTAAGGTCAGTAGTGGAGATAACCTTAGTAAATCTGATTCAGCTCCTTTATTTGGTAGCTAGCAAAACAGAGGGAGTTGCCCCAATCATACATCTGATTAGTAAAGACATCTTGTCTCTCATTCTCTATTCCACATCTGTTAATAACAGATGGCACTGAATTTTCATGTGGAAACCCAAAACAAAACAACAAGATTCTTTCATCTTTTATTAATATCAGTGACATAGGCACTGAAGATGATGCCTACATACACGTCCAACCAGTAGCCAGTCAACGTTTTGCTCCAACTATCTCATGAGCTGGGCTGATATAGCCACTTTCATTTAATACACTTGGAATACAACACAATTGTAAGCTCCCAAGAGCAAGAGCAAAGTCTTTACAGTTAGATATGAGTCCGGATCACGACTGTTACCTTTCATAGAAATGAGTTTGGGCAAGTTATTCTGTTTCTGTAAGCCTCGGTTTTCTTATTTAAAAACTGAATTAGAAATAGGAACTTTTGCAGAGCGCTGTTGTGAGGAATGAATAGATGTGTTGATGCGCATAAGCATAGATAGTGTAAATACCTGATGCATAGCAAGCATCTGACATACAGCTTTTGCCATATTTGGTTAAAATCCCAAGGTTGGCAACTTCCTGAATTAAAGAGCCTGTGCCTCTTTAGATGTCACACTAAGGGTTTCACTCCTCTCGGCCTCATCCTAACCCTGAGTAAGACCATGCGGTGAGGGCTGGCCAGTGAGCTGAACCTGGAAGTGACCCTTGAGAGCCAGTGCCAGATGATCTCCATGCCCTTCCTCTGCCTCTGCAGCTGAGGAGGTCACTGGTCCCAGACGGTGGAGCTCAGTGGCTCCACTTTGTAGGGTCCTATGCTGGCCTACACAGACGTGGAGCATGATTGGGAAATGAAGTTGTATTCAGCCACTAAGGTTTGAGGGTTGTTTTTTAATGTTGCTGCTGAAATAAACCTAGCCTATTTTTATCCTCATTATTATCATTATCCCAATCAAAATAAATCATTTTATTTTTGTCACTCTTCTCCTGAGAAATGAACCTAGGCAGAGTGAAGTTGAAATGTTAGCCTTGGCTCTTTCTAATTGTATTTTCTCTGAACTTCAGTTTCCTTGGTCAGTAAAATAGCACTAATAAGCCAAGACTTGCAGAGACTCTGAGTGGGGTCAGGGACAGAGGTTGGGGGTGTTGGTGCTTTTTAGTTGCCTGTAAATGGGAATGTCCTTCTTAAGCTTCTCGTGGGCAGGGAATGTCTCTGTATCCCTTGCACAGCGTCTTGGCATGTTATGAATGTTCAATAGATGTTTATTGATGAAGTTTAAAAAAGACTGATTTACTAGTTGTAGTAAGTTTTCTACAGAGTAAAAGCTATGAGCCATCAGTCAACCAAGAAAATGGCCCAGATTTTCTCCTGTGTCTCCCTGCAAATCTCTTATTCTTTCAGTGTGCATCCACTGGGTTGTCAAGGTTACCTCTTATCATCTTTGGGACATTATTAGGTATTGACCCATATTGTGCCAAATTATATACAGACTTGGATGTATGTTTGCCTCCCTTACTGTTCTGACTACTGTCACTCTCCTTTCTCATCTGTTTCTCTCATTCTGTTGTATTCAAATTGGTGAAAGATTTTAAAGCTTGGCTCTTTACCAGAATGAGATATCATTTTGTACTATACTGACTCAGTGGGTTTTCAGTGGGATTATATTCAAACCTTGAATAAATTGCAAAGTTCTTTTCTTAGCATTTAGGTGAGATTCCATCTTTTCCTTCTAAATGAAGCAGATACAACGTGGAGTTTCTTGCATAGTTCTGATGAGCTTTCTCACTTTCCTAAGTTGTCATCATTATCACCATCATTGTTTCAGCAATATATTTATCTGGTCCTCTGTCACTGTGTCTGCTCTAAGTCTCCACATGCCTTGTGTTATTTATGCCCCACCACAACCTTGTGAAAGACATGCCTATGTTAGTCCTGTTGTACAGATGAGAAAATTGAGGTTCAGAGAGTAAGTAAGTTAGATATAGAGTAACTAAATACTAGAGCTAAGTTTAAACTCAGGTTCAATTTGACTCCAAATCTTGTGATCTTACCTTGCCGTTGTACTGACAAAGCAAGAGATAAACATGAAGGGATCTCAAAGGTAGCCCAATTCCTTCCTGTTTCATGAAGTTTTAAAGCATATATTTGAAAAATGGCAGTAATACCTAGTATTCTGAGAATTACAGTAAGGATGGGAAATGAAGAAGAAAAATTGGTGACCCAGTCTGAACAATCAAGCTTAAATAAAACATTACTTAGAAAAATACCCCACATTTCTTTATAGCCTACATTTTTAAGAGAATAGGAAGGGGAGGAGATTTGGTGAAATCATTTATTAAGAGAAAATATTTTTTAAAAGCTATGTTTAAAGATGTACAAGAGCATTTTATATATGATGAAAATTAGACCTTTCAACTCACATTATACTGTATTTCCCAAGTCTGTCATTTATATTTTCTTTGTGGCATTTTCCGTATAAATTTATTTTTCATTCTTATGCTTAAAAAGGTAACTTTGATGCTTCCTGTAACAGGGAAAGAATTTGGATGTTAAGCCTAGTTTCACAAGTCTATTTTGTGCCAGTAAAGAAGGCAGGGAGCTGCTATGTAATTTGTGAGGCAATTTGCAGAAGGCTTCCTGTTAGTCTCCGGGCATCATTAAATAATAGCTATGTGCTGATTTGGCTACTTTCCATCCAAGGCCTGGAAGCCACACTATCAGCACTCACATCAGTTTGCAATGCCTGGTTGGTTAGAATAGGTGTTAACACCAGCCCGTAAAACTGCCACTACTTTATGAATTTGTTGAAATGTCCTTTGCTGCTGAGAGAAAGAATTTAAGAAAGAGAAGCATGAATGAAAGCTGAAAAGAGAGCAGAGGGGAAAATAAAAAGGGATAAAAGAAAAGGAAAGAAATAGGAAAAAGAGAAAGTTATTGAAATAAAATGGAAAAATAAAAAGGGGGAAGAAAGAAGGAAAAAAATAAGGGAATCAAAATATAATAGATGGATAGATGAGAGGAAAGAGAGAGAAAGTGGGGAGAAGTGATGGTGGGAGAGAGGGAGGGAGGAAAGAAATCAAAATATAAATCCTCAGACTAAATTTATTTCAACCATGCAAAGAATCATAAATCCTAGGGGTGAAAGAGAATACAAAGTTCCTTTAAAGCTCTTCTTTTGCAGGAGTTAAACCTGAAGCCCAGAAATATGAGCAAATTACCTTAAGCTCACACAGCATGTCCATAATGCAGAATGAGAATCAGGTTCCCGCTCAGTCTCCTGACTTCCAGTCAAATATACCTTTTCCCATACCTTTGCTTCACTGGAAACTTGCTATTGGTTTGAGTTGACTTCAAACAACTTCCAACATAAATGATATTATAGCCAAAAGTGGGCCTTTTCATAGACCAGAAAATCAGACCCCATGTGATTTTTTTTAGGTTGTAACATATTGTCATAACAGAATTTGAACTATGATGTGTAAACATCAAAAGGCAAATGAGCTAACAGTTCCTCCCTACTTTAAAAAAAATACAAGGGAAAGTTGTTTGCAAACTCTTATAGAAAAATGTATTTCAAAGAAAATGACTTAAGACAACTTAGGCAAAGGCCAGAGTCTTCAGTACTGTTTGGTAGAATTTTGATTTTGTGCCATAGATACTTGAGGAACATTGTGCTTTTTTCTATTGCTGTTTAAGGCCAGATAATCAAAGAGAAAGGGAAGCAGGAGGCGGATGTAATTGCAGTTGGCTTTTCATTTCAGTGAGCGTGATTTCAGTTCAAGATATGACTTTTCTAAGAAGGGGAGGGAATGGTGAGTGGCTGAACATCAAAAGGAAAAATTGTGAACGACAGGAAAACCAAAATATTTCTCCAAATGCCCTTAAATACAGAAAAGATCCCCTTTCATATGATGTAAATGTGCCCCTCATTCTTGCTGTCAGGAGGCAGGACTGAGTGAGAGCTGCCTATGACTCTATATGATCCTCTAACAGAAAAGAATAAAAGCCCCTTTGCCCTACTTAACTGGTTATTGCTTTAACTTTCTATTTTACTTTGACAGTATGGAGCTTGCTCCATCCTATTAATTTATTTTGAATGGCACTTTGCTATATTATCTTAACTGTTTAAGATTTGTGCCAACAAGGTCAGAGTGTTTAGTTTCATCCATTCATTCAACAAATAGGTACTGAGCTAACTGCCCACTGGGCACTGTGTTAGGTATCGAGCATACAACACAAACACCAGATTAAAAACTTTGCCCTCACAGAGTTGGCACTCAAGTGGGTTGTTGGTAGGCAGAGATAAACCATAAGCAAATTGGTGTGAACACATATGGTGTGTTAGGAAGTAGTAAGCACTGTGGTGCAAAATGAAATAAAGGGCTGGAGAGGGCAGGGTTAGTAGAGGAGCCTTAATTTTAGGTAGGATGAGAAAGAGTCAAGGCAGGTGGTCTCTCTGATGAGAAAATGCTTGAGCAAAGACCTGAAAAACATAAGGAGACACAGGTATACAGCCCCTCGGTTCTGGTATCCATTCAGTTCAGTTCAATCACTCAGTTGTGTCCAACTCTTTGCGACCCCATGAACCACAGCACGCCAGGCCTCCCTGTCCATCACCAACTCCTGGAGTCCACTCAAACCCATGTCCATTGAGTCAGTGATGCCATCCAACCATCTCCTTTTCTGTCGTCCCCTTCTCCTCCTGCCCTCAATCTTTCCCAGCATCAGGGTCTTTTCAAATGAGTCAGCTCTTCGCATCAGGTGGCCAAAGTATTGGTGGACACCAAAATCCACAGATGCTCTAGTCCCTTATGTGAAATGACCGAACTGCAGTCAGATATGGAACCCGTGGATGCTGAGGGCTGACTCTGAGGCATTGTTCAGGAGAAGGGAATAACCCTGAGGAGAGGCATTCAGGTTGCATGGCAGAAACACTGTCAGTGAGCGGGGGAGCTCAGAGAGGTGGTACCCAGAGCTTGTAGGGCTGAGTAGCCTTTGGGAGGACTTCAGCTCTGTGAGTTAGATGAAAAGACAAGACACTGGGGATGCTTGAGCAGAGGGCATGAGCCACATTTTCACACTGTCACATTGGCTACTGGGTGGAGAACTGCAAGAAAGGCAAGGGGAGACCACCAAAAGGGACCACGCCAGACCAGGCAGGAAGTGATGATTCGTGTCATGGCAGTACTGGAAGTATGTGGCAGATCCTGATGTACTGAGACCAGAAATGGTATAATCTGTTAATGAATTACATGTGAGGTATGAAAGAAAGGGAGAAGTTGGGATGATTCCAAAATGTATCTGGCTATCTTCATTCCATCATATAGTCACATAAATCTTCAATGTCCACCACAATCCTCTTCTTCTCTGCCTCCACCCACCCCAGGCCCAGATGTTGACACAAGTTGGTTGCCATTTGGACTTAAATAATCTATTCTGATTTTCCCTTTATATGAATTTACAGAGTCCAAACTGAGTTTGAGACTGTGGTCATACCTAGATTTTTGTTGTATGTGTTTATTTTTCTTTTTCAATGGTTTCTGGAATTTTATTTATGTTTTCATGGCTTGATTGTATATGAGCTTTTGTTGTTATTTTTAAGCTAGAAAAGACCTGGGTTTGATCCCTGGGTTGGGGAGATCTCCTGGAGAAGGGATAGGCTACCCACTCCAGTATTCTTGCCTGGAGAATTTCATGGACTGTATAGCCCACAGGGTCACAAAGAGTCAAACATGACTGAGCAACTTTCACTTTCACTTTAAACTAGAAAAGCATATACAGGAGGAAGGGAGAGAAGAAAGAAGGGAGGGAAGGAATGGATGGATGGATGGGGAAAGAGATAAAGGGTAGTACAGCCTCTATGGAGAATGATGTAGAGATTCAGTAAAGAATCCACCTACAGTGCAGGATACCTGAGTTCAGTCCCTAAGTTAGGAAGATCCCCTGAAGAAAGGAAAGGCTACCAACTCCAGTATTCCAGCCTGGAGAATTCCATGGAGTCCATGGGGTCACAGAGTCAGACATGACTGAGAGATTTTCACTTTCACTAAAAAACTAAATATGGGGCTTCCCTGGTGGCTCAGTGGTAAAGAATCCATCTGCCAATGCAGGAGACATGGGTTCAATCCCTGGTCCAGGAATATCCTTCATGCTGCAGGGCAATGAAGCCTGTGCTCTAGAGCCCAGAAGCTGCAACTACTGAAACCCACATGCTCGAGCATCTGTGCTCCACAGTAGGAGAAGCCACTGCATTGAGAAGTCCACCCACCGCAACTAGAGAGTAACCCCCACTTGCCACAGCTAGAGAAAATCTGTGCAGCAATGAAGACCTAGCACAGCCAAAAATAAATTCAATAAATAAATAAAATTATTTTTAAAAAACTAAGTATACAGTTACCATACAATGCAGAAATCACAGTCCTGGGCATATACTCAGAGAAAACCATAATTCAAAAAGATACATGCATCCTGATGTTCACTGAAACACTGTTTACAATAACCAAGACATGGAAACAACCTAAATGTCCATCAACAGCAAAATGGATCAAGAAGATGTGGTATATATATGTAGTGGAATATTACTCAGTGATAAAAACAAATGAAATAATGCCATTTGCAACACATGGATGGACCTTAGAGATTATCATACTAAGTGAAGTAAGCCAGACAGAGAATGACAAATGTCATATGATATCACTTATATGTGGAATCTAAAAAATTATACAAATGAACTTATTTACAAAACAGAAATAGACCCACAGACATAGAAAACAAACTTATAGTTACTAAAGGGGAAAGTGAGGGGGAGACTAAGTTAGGAGGTTGGGATTAACATATGCACACTATTATGCATAAAATAGATAACCAACAAAGACTTATTATATAGCACAGGGAACTACAGTCAGTACTTTGTAATAACCTATAAGGGAAAAGAATCTGAAAAAGAAATATATATATATATATATATGTATTTGTGGTACACCTGAAACAAACACAACATTGTAAATCAACTATATTTGGATTTAAAAAAGAGAGAAAGATAAAGGGAAAGAGCTGAAGGGAGTAGGAGAGAGAGAGAAAGGAAGAGAGAGAATATGAAATGGCCAAATAATAAATAGGTAAGTTGAGTTGGGAAGTAAAGAAGTAAATGCAAGGAGACATCCACTGGGCAGACAGAGTGGAAGAATGTGATGGCTCAGGATAGACTCATCATTCCTCTGGGAACTCTCAAAAATACTAAGATACTCACTGCCAGCGCAGCAGTATTATGTCCCTAAGTTGATGATTAATAGAACTTAAGGTAATGGTTCACATGAACTTATTTTGAGGCAAAGCATAAAAAAAGAGAGAACAAAATTTAAAAGACTAACAGGAATATCTGAGTTCAGTATATGCTAATTCAGAATAATGTTTTTATAATTTCAAGAAGGAGAACAGCATTTTAAATGTTCTAAAAAGATAGCAAGATAGGATAAATAGTAGCACCAGGATGATGACTTTGAGTGTCTTAAGTTTATCACATTGAGACCAGATTTACTAATATTTATATATTCATGCTCCATATCCTTGATGATAGCTTTTAAGAATGTATATAGTATAAAAGCAGGAAAGTAACAAGTGAAAGAATCACAGCAAAGAGTAAATATTGAGAAGAAAATAAAGCCAAGGATAAAATTAATGAACAACCACTAGTCTCCCTAAGAAAAAGAAATGCAAAGATGAAGTTCACAGAGTCATTAGAGATAATCAGTAAGTTTGATTTTGAGCTCCCTACCAACCAAAGCAAATTATATGTATAAAAACCTACAATTTCTATAACATGTAAATTATCATATGTGAAATGAATCACCAGTCCAGGTTTGATGCATGATACAGGGTGCTCAGGGCTGGTGCACTGGTATGACCCAGAGGGATGGAATCGGGAGGGAGGTGGGAGGGGGGTTCTGGAAGGGGAACACATGTAAACCCATGACAGATTCATGTCAATGTATGGCAAAACCAGCAAGATAATGTAAAGAAAAAAATAAAATAAATAGATAAATAAAAATATTAAGAAAAAAAAAAACAGCACTCCTGCAGAACCTAAGACTAAAATCTGAAGAAACTATGTTCTGAGGAGCCACGTAATATGGATCAAGACCTTGACAATATTCTTTCAACGAATACGATAACACGTTTTATAGAACCAGTTTCCTCTTAGGCTCTTAATAAGTTGTTCATCTTTTCTACTTCTTAAGGAAAACATCTTAATTCTGATGACTTTCATTTCATATTAGTTTTTTTTAGAACAATTACAATTGTACCATAAAATAATCCTTGACACTATGGTAACAATTGGAGCTGGCTGTTTTGTATCCACCAGTTAATGGGATAAAAGGGCAGCAATTTCTGAGTATAATTTCTGCAGATATTTTATGTAAAACAACAACATTTCTGCAACTTCTGCCCTTTGATCTGTGTCAAGCAAGTTTTCTGGAAACAAATCCATTTGACAGATTCTGCTATGATTAGGGCTGAATGGAAACCTCCTGATTGGGACTAAAGCCAGGATTGTTGGTTCCACTGTGGATGTTCTTGGGCTGGAACAGTTTTGGAAGGTCACCCTCATTAGTATCAATATGGCCACCTAATCGGTCCCTCACTTGTTCAGCCTTTACAAATGTGCTTAAAACTGCACTCATTTACAACCTAAATGCGTGTGGGGGACAGCAGGCAGAGCACAGTGCTAATTTGGGTATTGTGTGTTAGGGGCAACAAATGGTATGTTAATATTTTATTCATCTTCAAATCAACTGTAAATTGTGCATCCTCGTATAGCTCCTCCTCAGGCAAATGAGGAAGTCTCAGTCGTTAGAATGAATGTACAAAAATCAAAATGACAATTATTTTCCTGCAAGATATCATTTCTTTCCACTGGATGGTCAGTATGTGTGGGGGGGTTGCTCTCAGCCCCTCCAAAAGTCGCCTCTTCCTTTACTCTCCCCCTCTTTCTCGTGCCTGTGCAGACATTTGAGTCACCAGCGAAATCACTTTCACTTCTGCTGGGGAAATTACAGTGTGCTTCTTTAGAGGGTAGAGAAAAAGGAGAAAACTTAGATTTTCTGACACCAAATCACTGGACTTTGAAAGCTCAGTAATCTGTCAAGACCAACAAAACCATAAAATGCCCACGTATCTCAGAGAAGCACTGAGGCATAAATAGGGGAAGGAATCAAAAAAGTCAGAAGGGGAAGAGAACAAGGAAAGCCTAAGAGGTGATGACAAGCCAGTAGTGTGGCACGAGCATCCATGCACTCGTCTATTCTAGAAATCCTTGTTGAACATCAGGAAGTGCCTGGCACCTGATTTCACATATATATTAGTTTCCACTAGGGTCTGACTCTGGGAATATCTGCTGAATCAGTAGCTCTGAACTGAACTGGAAAATTCACCCAAAGAGAGTAATGGTATCAGTCAGGGTCACTCCAGAAAAACTTATAGCCGAGAAGAAGAATCCTCTGATGTGAATTTTTCATCTCTTGTGAAAATCCCTGCTTCACGTTCAAAGCAAAGACCATGTGGACAGCCACGATTTGTCCATCAACGGCTGGGCTGTTGTCTTCCTCTAGAGGAAGATCTGCATCACCTCTAAGCTAGACTTCGTTCTTCTGTTGTTTCAGAGCGTTAGCCCAGAAAGGGGCCAGCTTCCATGAGCATGGCTTCAGAAGAAGGTGTAATTGATGTCCTGCAGATCCTAATTTGCATAACCACTTTGTGAATGCCTATTTTGTGCAAGAATGGAGAGAAAGCACAGCCCCTACCCTCCTGGGAATTTCATTGCAACTTCACGAGAATTTTCTTGTGGCTCCTTCACTCTCAGAACAGAGAAGGCTTCTCAGAGCCTGCTCCAGTCAAGTGTCAGGGAAGGAAGGTAGGTAGTCTTTTCATTCCATTCCACAGCTGGCTAAAATGAGTTCTAACAAAGTCAGGTTACTTGCTAAAGGTCACCCAGAGGTCAGAGCTTCAGAAAAAAATTGATCACAAGACTGATGTCATGTGCTGGGTAGTTTAAACTAAAAAGGAAGAAACCATTCTTATCTAAAAAAGAAATGGGTTGCTCTGAGTTTCTCAGTTTCATTTATTCAGCAAGTAGTTGCCAGGTGCTATTCTAGCAATGGAGGATATAGCAAAACTCACATGGTGCTGGATGAGAGAGCCAGACAAAGCATTTTAAAAAAACATTTAATGTGTCAGATGAAAAATTCTATAAAGAAAGCAAAAACACTGGGGACAGAGTGGGCTGGGAGGAGGTTGCGTAGAGAGAGTAGGGGGTGGCTCTTCTCTAAGGAGGTGACATTTGAACAGAGATCTCAAGAAAGGGAAGGAATTCATTATGTGGTATCTGGGGGACTCAGAGCAGGGGAAGAGCAGGTGGAAAGGAAGGTGTTTGCAAGGTTGAGGAACAGCAAGAGAAGCAACACGGCAGGAGCACAAAGAACTTGGGGCAGTGGGGAGATGCAGCCAACGTGGCAGCCAGGGGCTGGGGCTCAACTCTGGCTTTGATGCTGAGTGAGATGGGAGCCACTGAGAGTATTAAGCCAAGGAGGACTTGCCACGACCTCCTTGGAAACTGGGTTACTTTAACAGGATCCCTCTGGCTGGTGTGTGCACAGACTGTAGTGAGGCAAGTGTGAAGCAGGGAGGTAGCCAGGAAGCTGATGCTGAAACTGATCCTGTAAATGAAAGATGGTGAAGACCCAGGTGAGGGTGGAACAGAGGGGCTAGTGAAGGTGATCATTTCACCGTGGATTGCCAGCATGAAGTCTGTAGAACTGGCTGGAGGGTGGGATATGGAGTGTGAGAGAAAAAGAGGCTTACAGATCAGAAAACTTAGATGAGCTGTTGATCCCTTACAGCTTCATATTCCATGATACCCATCAAGGCCAAGGAAGACACCCTTCTCTTGGATGCTGGGCCTTTTGGCCTAACATGATGACTGTCTGTTTAGTCCTCATTCCACCCATTACTAGGTGAGAGACTAGGGCCCATGAAGGACCCTCTCTGCTCCTCAGGATCTTGGCTGAGAGTTAAGGATGGTCATTTCTGCTCTCCCTACTTCAAAAGGAGTTGTTGAACAAAACTAGGGTTTAGGCAGCTCAGGCTTAGGGATTATTACTTGTGTCATCAGCACCTTCAGAGTTAATTTTATGAGTCAGCTGAGTTACCTTTGGGGTATCATTAATAGATTCCAGGAAGCTCCCCTGCCCAGAATACTCCTTCTAACTGCCTCTAGGGATGAAAGAATTTCACAATTAGCCTGATTCTTCCCTGTTTAGGCATCGTGGACCCTAGACATCCTCCTTTAAAACAGAAACTCTTGAGCTACCATCAGTCATTTGCTGTTTTAGGTGAATTTACATCACGTCTCTGCCATGATAGCTAGCTTAAGTTTGAATCAGAGGAAGGAAAGAATAAATATGTGGCAGAGATGTGACAGTTGGGGGGTTGCTGAGTATACTGTGGTCAAATTGAGAAAATCCCTTGTGGGGAGAACCTCTGAAAATAAACTCTGTCAATGGTGAAATATTATCCAGACCTGCCTCACATCATAGTGTTTATCTCATCTAATAAAAAATGAAGTCCGACAAGGGCACCTCCTTGGAACAGTTATAACAAGTAGCCACAGAAGCCAAATTGTTTTAGAAAAATGTTGAATTTGTGGAGAATAACGTGCCATTTGTTAAAGAATCCACCTGCAGTGCAGGAGACCCTGGTTTCATTCCTGGATTGGGAAGATCCGCTGGAGAAAGGATAGGCTACTCACTCCAGTATTCTTGGGCTTCCCTTGTGGCTCAGCTGGTGAAGAATCTGCTTGCAATGCAGGAGACCTGGGTTTGATCCCTAGGTTGGGAAGATCCCCTTGAGAAGGGAAAGGCTACCCACTCCAGTATTCTGGCCCAGAGGATTCCGTGGACTGTATAGTCCATGGGGTTGCAAAGAGTCAGACACGACTGAGCCACTTTCCCTCTTCCACTTTCACTTTCAACATGCCTCAGTGGCCCCTTTGGCTTGCTTTGTTTAAATAAACTTGCCCCAAGCATCTCACACTTCTCTAATTATGAATGTCCCTGCTGTACCTCAGCCTTTTAAAGAGCCCTTTCCCTCTAAAAATTTCTGGAAATGCCAAGGGTACTGGAATGTGACCAGAAATAATTTGGTTGAGTGTCCCCATCATGGCGGGAATCCATGGATTCAAGCTTCAGTGCTTCCACAAAGATTCCCCCCTCAGGACTAGAAATCTGTCCCTAGCCCCATGGCTGTCACAGAGACCACTGCCTGCAATCCTGGTAAACTGGAAATACCTACCAGTTCCCTAAGCTGGAAGCGACTGTCACCTGCCCACTCAGCAAAGTGAGAAGAGGACACACAGGGTGACATTCAGCTAGAAGTTCCACAGCAAATTTGCTCAGCCTCAACTGTCATAGTGGCCCATGTCAGGGCTTCCTCACTGGAGGTGTGGGGAGCCAAGCAGGGCACTTCTCAGCCCACACCCTGACAGTTCTCCCTGTACACTGTGTCTCCAAGGTTGAAACTCTGCTGTCACCTTTGCAGCCACGGTCATCTCAGGGAGAATCATCTCGGTGCCCAAGCCAAGATAAGTGAGATTCAAAGGCAGAGCATGTCATGGCTGTAGTACACTCACCTAGGGGCCCCTCTGCAAAGTTGCTTGAGTGCCAATGTGTTCCTACCATTGTAGGGTTATCATTCCTCCAAATGATAGAGAAATACTATGACATGAAGCAAATCTGGATAATATTTTACCCACAGTCCCTTTCACCAAGGCTGCAGATAGGCCCCAGGCAGCCCAGGTCAGGACATATTCTGGGCTAAGTTGAGAGACTAACTGTAATCCCCACTTTCCACACCTATCAACCTTTACTCCTGGAACTGCAGTGCTGGTTTCATTCTTCTCTGGAGGCACCTGTTCCTCCACATCTGTCCTCCACCCAGGAGCACCTCATTTTGCAGAAGTCAGTTTGCAATTGTGTTGGTAGGCAGGATTCCAGTCTTTTCTCTGGACGTTCCTAAGCCCTCCTGTTGAAAATAAGTAGAAACAGATGAAGGTGTTGGGGAAGAGAGTGGACTAACTCCCTCTGAGAAGTTCCAGGGCCACAGTTCACGTCTGGTCCTGGATTATTGTTGTTCAGTCACTAAGTCATGTCCAACTCTTTGCCACCCCATGGATTGCAGCACACCAGGCTTCCCTTCCTTCACTATCTCCTGGAGTTTGCCCAAACTCATGTTCATTGAGTTGGTGATGCTATCTAACCATCTCATCCTCTGTGGCCCCCTTCTCCTTTTGCCTTCAACCTTTCCCAGCATCAGAGTTTTTTCCAGTAAGTCAGCTCTTTGCATCAGATGGCCATGTCTGGTCTTGAATACTGTGGTCCTAAACTATGTCTGAATCTTTTCCCTCTTCTCCTCTGAAAAGACACCAAACACTACATCCCACGAAGACACAAAGACTGAAACCTCCTCTCTTCTCCCCACATCTCTGCTCAAGGAACATTGTGCATAATTGAATTCAAGACACACTTTGCTGTTACTAATGGTCAACTGGAAGTTCCTAACTGGAAGTCAGAATTATTTACAAGTTCACAATGGGGATGTGTTTTTAGTGGTTGCATGTAAATATTCAACAGCGCTGAACAGGATGGGACCTGGCAGTCCAGTGGTTAAGACTCTGCACTCCCACTGCAGGGGGGGGGGTGCGTTTGATACCTGGTCAGGGAACTAAGATCCTATGCACAGAGCAGCCAAAAAAAAAAAAAGAATTTAGAAAATATCTGTAGTAGACTAAAAAATTTGAACAAAATCTGTACTTCAGTTAATAGTACTGTATCACTTGTTAATTTCCTGTGTGTTTTTAACAACATAGTGGTCATGATTTTTGATGGCATCATTCAATCTTTTGGATGCAACATAATTTATTTAACCATTCTCCCATTGGTTGAGATTAGGGTACTTTCTAGTTTTTATTAGCACACAATGCCCCTCTTATTCTTAGTGAGGTAGGATGTATTCTACCTCCTACCTGGAAGGAATGGACTTCCAAGGATAGATATTTGGCATTTGTGAGTATAATGTCATGCAGACAGCCAATTGTGATGTGGTACCAGGTTCTAGGTGGATGACCAGCCTGGAGAATGAGCAGCTACACATGGTTCAGCTTCAGCTTTTGTTTCTGATGGAAGGAATCCATTACCCAGTTCCTAATGGTCTTCAACCTTAAATCAGGTACATAACCTTGTCAGATCACAACTTACCTGCCTTGGTTCCCTTTTTGAGAAAACAAGGATAATCTCATCACTTTTGTAAACTATAAATTATTGCACAAGGATAAGGTATCAGTTTAACTATGTAAGGTGCTTGTAGGGCTAAAGGAATTCATCAGTGCTCTGCATCAGACAGTTGGTTTTGACTTCTGGATCCATCATTCATTACTTATTATTATGTAACTTAGGCAAGTTACTTAACTTCTCTTTTCCTCTATTTCCTCATCTATCAGATGAATGCAAAGCACCTCATAGGTGAGCATAAGGTAAGATCATGCTTTAAAAGTATGTAGCAAGTTACTATTATCATTGTTAAGCAATGAATTTAGACTCAGTGTGTTTGAAGCTCTTTGGAAGTCACTGGCTTTCTGTTGAATGTTCTTAAAGCACTGACAGTGTGAGTACATCCATATCATGTAATTACAAATGTTATCAGAATACTAAGATAACTTTATTCAAAAGACCTAAGCAAATTAGTAAAGCCAGAGTTTTTCAAAATGTGTGCTTGTAAGATATCAGTTCTGCAGGGACCTGATGGGAAACAGTGTGGTAATCAGAATGGAAAAGACAATTGGGAATTTCAAGACCACCCCCACCCCACCCCCACTCCACCCCCAGCCAAGAACATAGCTTTTCTTTCACGGCAAAAAAATTGTTTGCCATCATCAGTTAAAAGCTGTTAGCTGATGAGCAAAATCAATTTTCCATGGACCCAAAAGTGGACCTTATTCCCAGGTCCATGCAGTTAGGTGTTATCATGTGACCTTGTAGGCATTGTAGTCTCTGTCTCAAGCACCCACCTCTGCCCCTGCTGCATGAGATCAGCCCTCAGCAGGATGCAAACAAATGTGTATGGTTGCATCCCCTACAGCCTTCCAGAAACAAATGTGTGTGGTTGTGTCCCCATACAACCTTCCGGAACTTCGCTGTAGCTTGTTAGCCCCTGGACTGGAGCACAACAACCGAGGAAGAATTGTACCACAGGGTGGGAAAGGCAGAAATTGCCAACAGGAAGGATCTTGTGTATGCTAGCATGAAGTTTGCTTTTTACCCAGAGAGTAGAAGGGAAGCCTTTGTGGAGTTTTGGAAAGAATATGACCTGGTATATTTAAGCCCTGCCCTCAGCTGACCAGTATTTCAGCTTTCAATCACTTTGTGAATCACTGGTCCCACCTGGTTAGTTTCTCTAGAGTCTCCTTCTGTGGAAATTCACTCCTGATTGAGATGGTATCTTCAGAGTACGACCAGCAGCTAACCCCAAGGCACCTCGTGAGGCAGCACTAATAACCTTGGTGAATTTGCTGTGGCTTTTAGTGCTAATCCAAGCCAGGATCAGAACCTTGAATCTGTCAGCCAACATCTCTTTCTCCCTGTCAGACTTACACTGAGTTCAAGTGATCAAGATATGAAGTAAGAAGCTCATCATAGTAACTGTCAATGAAAAACATAATTGCCACATGTGAGCTGTCTCCACTGATATACTTACATTGGAATAATGTAACAGTAATTATGATAGTTGTCATTTATTCACAATGTGCTGAGCACGGCATGAAGCACTCAGCGTGATAACCTTGTTTAGTCCTCACCACAAGCCTGTCAGGTTGGAACTGTGGTTAAGCCCCTTTTACAGAGAAAGTCAGAGGTTATGTAACTTGTAATATGACAAATCTAGTGGGCGGTAAAGCTGGGAACTGAACCACGTGGTATAAACCAGAGTTGGGGCTCCTAACTGCTACACCATGTTGTCCCGTAGAAGGCAAATATGCTCAGAAGGCTGCTAGTAGATGTTAAAATCCATAGAGGAAAAAGGAAAGCAGGGAATCTAGTTTTCAGGTGCGTCCATTTCACAGAAGAGTGATATCACCAGCAGGTCCTCAGCTCACAAAGTCCTTTGGTTACAACCCTCCATCCAACTCCACACTGGCTGTGGCCTTGCCACTCAAATGGGAATTCCCAAATCCTGTTATCTCCTAGATAGGGCCCGAGAAGACACTACTGAGTTTTGTTTTACCAACACTTTTCCCTCTGCATCTGATCTTATCTGCCATTCTTCCCCTTTAGATGACTGCATCAATTTCATGTAAATTTCATAGTCAAACTATGAGGGGTAGTTCCTTCCACCCCACCCCACCATCAGGGCAGTCCCCAAATATGATTAATCATCCCTATCTAGTAAGATGCAAAGTGCTTCAGAATCTCTATTTGTATCCTTGCTTTAAAACAAAATTATTTTTTTTAAGGAAAGAAAAGAAATAAGCCATATCTGGAGTGGAGTGGTCGATAAGAACACAGTTTGTCCCATTAAATAATGAAAATCCTTAATTCCAACAGTGTAGACTAGGGCTCTTCCTCAAGGGTTAGGTATGTTCACTGGGGAGAGTGTCTCAACTTTTGAACTCCTTCAAAGAAAACAGAAATGAATACACCTGCTTTGGTAAACAAGACTGGGTCCTTATGATTTATGAATTACATCCCCAAGAACAAGTCAGATCCTACATCCACTAAAAATACATGCTCCTCCATCCAAAGAGCAAGCAAGGTACTATTGGTGGAGTCTTCACAGTGAACCAAGCTGAGGGCAGGCAATAATCACAGGAACCCCACAGGTTAGCCCCAGATACACAGCCATTCAGTACCCTCCAAGAGCTTGTATATCTCTAAGAATAACTCCCTTGTCCCTTTAAGACAGTATTTGACGCACGAATTAGTGTACCATAAAGTTCTAATAAAATTTGTTTTTTCAAAGTGCTGTTTTAATGAATAGTTGAATTATCATGTAGGAGTTTAAAAATTAGTCGGAAGAGTCTTAACAATCAAGTCCTTTAAACTCCACCCTCCCTTGCTCACTTGACTACTCTTGGTAACATTCTAAATGAACTTCTCACCTAGTATGGAACACATGTATTCTTACAAAACAAATATTAATGGAATAACTCTTCTGCTTTATTATTTTAGCTGATTTGTATCAAAGTATCAACATTCCAAAGAAAATAGAAAGCATATGTTGTTGGTTTCTAATAATTTTTTTCTTTATTATTTCTGTTGACATAATTCACATAATGTAAACTTCACCACTTTTTAAAGTACAAGTCAATGAGTTCCAGTATATTCATAGTTTTGTACAACCAGCCCCACTATCTATTGCCAGAGCATTTCCATCAGTCCAACAATAAAACCTGTATCTATTAACAGTCACTCCCAATTCCCTTCTTCCTAACCCACCTAGCAACCACTAATCAACCTTCTTTCTCAATGGACCTGCCTATCTATTCTGGACATTTAATATAAGTGGAATCATATAATATGTGGCCTTTTATGTCTGTCTTCTTTCAATTATAATAGTATATTAAAGATTCATCCATCTTATTTATAAAGCAGTAGTATATTCCCTTTTATCACTGAATAAACTTCTGTTGAATGTATATACTACATTTTGTTTATCCATTCATCGGTTGATGGACATTTGAGTTATTTCCACTTTTTGGCTATTATGAATAATTCTGTTCTGAACAGCCATGTGTAAGCTTTTGTGTGAACATATGTCTTTATTTCTACCTAGAAGTGGAATTGCTGGGTTATAGAGCAGCTCTGTGTTTAACTTTTTGAGGAACTGCCACAGTGGGTGAACCATTTTATAATCCCATCAGCAAAGTTTGAGAGTTCCAATTTCTCCACATCCTTACCAGCACTTATTATTTTCCTTTATTTCTTCTTAATTCTAGCTATCCTAGTGGGTTTGAAGTGACATGTCTTGTGTTTTTTATTTGCATTTCTCTAGTGACTAATGATACTGTTTATGTGTTTATTGGCCATTTGTCTGTCTTCTTTAGAGAACTGTCTATTCGACTCATTTGGCTATTTTTAACATAAAATTGCCTTTCTATTGTGCTGTGCTGTGCTGCTGTGTTATCGTGTCCAACTCTTTGTGACCCCATGGACTGTAGCCTGCCAGTCGCCTCTCTCCATGGAATTTTTCAGGCAAGAATACTGTAGTGGGTTGCCATTTCCTACTCCAGGAGATCTTCCCAACCCAAGGGGTAAGCCTGAATCTCCTGCATTGGCAGGCAGATTCTTTACCACTTTTCCACCTTTACTACTGAATTGAAAACACATGATTTTCAAGTATTTCTTCCATTTTTGTGAATTATCCTTTCATTTTCTTCATTATGTTCTTCAAAGCAGAAAAAAATTTTTTTTTATTTTGATGGGGTCCAGGTTATCAATTTTTTCCGACTTTTGGTGTCATATCCAAGAAACCATCGCCTCATCCAAGGTTATGGAGATATACACTTGTGTTTCCTTCCAAGTGTTTTATAGTTTTAGCTCATACAGCTAATTTTTGTTCCATTTTGTGTTAATTTTTGTATATGACATGAAGTAAGGATCCAACTTTATTCTTCTATACTATATATGGCTATCCAGTTTTCCCAGCACCGTTTGTTGAAAAGATTATTCATTCTTTATTGAACAGTCTTGACATTCTTGGCAAAAATCAGTTGTTCACGGACATACAGCTTCCTGGATTCTCAGTTCTATTCCATTGATCCAACTATCTCTCCTTATGCCAGTCCGCACTATCTTGATTACTGTGACCTTGTAGGAGTTCTGAGTTGAGGAATTATGATTCCTCTAACTTCACTCTCCTTTTAAGATTAATTTGCTACTCCTGGTTAATAACTTTTTAAAACATTAAAAATGAAGCTGCGACTCACTAAAGAAAGAAAATGTCAAGCAGGCACTATGACCTGTGCTTGGTATGTACATCTTTTGAAATGATTATTCCACATGCTGGATTGATTTAATGTGAAAGTCACTTCTTCTTTGGAGCCTTTCCTCAAACTCTTTTTCTTTTCTAAGAAAACCAGTAACTTCTTCATTCATACACTGTACATATATCTACCAGCACCTGGAACTGGAACACTTTATTTGTTTATATGTCTACTCCATCCCCCCCCCATTAGACTATAGCCCCATGCAGGACTAAAATCACATTTGTCTAATTTGTCTCTGGATTCCCAAAGTCATGTCCTAAGTAGATGGCCAGTATGTATTTGTTGGAAAGAGAGAAGACAAAAATGACAGACGGGTGGATACTTAAGAAGGTAAAAGGGAAGCAAGAGTGAACGAGAAAGAGAAAAGAAATAGCTGCTAAGTCGTTTCACTCATGTCTGACTCTTTGCGACCCTTTGGACTGTAGCCTGCCACGCTCCTCTGCCCATGGGGATTCTCCAGGCGAGAATACTGGAGGGGGTTGCCATGCCCTCCTCCAGGGGGTCTTCCTGACCCAGGGATCAAACCCACGTCTCCTGCAGCTCTTGCTGCTCCTGCCTTACAGGCGAATTCTTTACCTCTGAGCTATCAGGAAAGCCCAAAGAAATAGGTAACACTTACAAAATGTTTATAATGTTCCAGGCATTGCTTTAAGAGACATTATCTCATGTATTCATTCACACAGCAACCCTAGGAAATAAGTTACTCTTCTAATCCCCATTTCAAGATGAAAACATGAGTCACAGAGTTCAACAATTTGCCCAAAGTCACACAGCTATCAGGCAGCCTAGGGTAGTCAAGCTCCTTGGCCATGTTCTAAAATACTGTGCCAGGCTGCCTCTCAAATAAAGACTAATCCTTGAGATCCTTGAACAGAGATTCTTGAACTCTGCCTTTAGATTTTGGTTCAGTAGGTTTGAGGTGGTACCCAGATATCTGTACTTTTAAACAGATTCTCAAATAATTTGGTGGAGAGCTCAGTTGGAAACCAATGCTTTAAGGAATGGCCAAATAAAACACTGTGGAGGGTCAAAGCAAGGAGGATTCTGTTGAGATGCCACACTTGGAAGAAACAATAGGAAAAGTAAGACAAAACTGGGTATGAGTAAATATGAGGGAGGAAGAAAAACACAAGCCCCTGATAGTCTAACCAAGAAGTAGAACTAACCAAGCATCAACCACCCCTCCCTTGGCCCCCAGCTGGCCCCTGACTATGACTGTATGGCATATCCTGCAATGACATGTGCCTTCTACCAAGTCCTTATCATACCTAAAATCATAGGATTTCATAGTGTCCTATGAGCAAATTAATAAACCATAAGGGCAAATAAGAATAAATAGTAAGAGAAAGAACTAACACTTATTTATTGCTTATTATGTGCCAGGCCGTGTTCCAGATGCTTTGTATATAAGAATTCAATTTGCATAACAATCATAGGAGGCAGGTCCTATTGTCTTCCTTCATTTTACAGGTAAGGAACCTGAGTTACACAGAGGTTAAGAAGCCTATAAACGTTACATGGTTAGAAATGGCAGAGCCATATTCAAACCTAGGTAGTTTTGCACCAGAGCTCACACTCTTAGACTGCTTCTAGAAGAAAGAGAAAAAGAAGGAATGAAAGATGAGACCATTAATGGGATCAAGTTTTCAGGAGACATAAACACACACGCCCTCTGAGGCCCACTGATGCTGGCCCCACTCTGGCAGGAATGTTCAGAAGACCATGGGAGCCCAAAAGGCATTTAGCCCCTCCCCTGAGAGACTATGGGAGCCACTATGCGTGGCTGGTCATTTGGACCTCCATGGGAGTGGAGACAAGCCAAGACCATTCCAAGTTTCTAAGACTCCCAAATGAGGGCTAACTGAGTCTCTTTTTGGCAAATTTCATTAAAAAAAAAAAAAAAAAACAGCTATCAAAAAAGGAGTATTTGTCCTGAGTTATCTCGGTAAGGGGAAATGACTTTTTAAAATTACCATTACTTTAGAAGCAAGAAAAGTCTGAATGATGCTATCAGGGGCTCTGAAAGACTTTTATTTCTGCAGATGTTGAAACATGTATGATGTCTGGAGGATAAACTTTCACATCTGAAATTTGGATCTTTAGAAACACTGCTTTGCTGTGTTTCCTGATGGTGACTGAGAGCCAGCTGCAAGTGGGTTACATCAAGGGCAGGGATTGTTGAGCTCTGAACTGTAGACATTTTAGGCTGGATAATTCTTTGTTGTGGGGGCTGTTTTATGCATTGTGGGATATTTGGCAGCATCCCTAGTATCTAGCCACCAGATACCAATGAGATTCCCCCTTCCAGCTATGATAACCAGTCATTGCCGACTGGGGTAAAAGTTACCCACAGATGACAACTACTGATCTAGGAGATACCATTATAATTAATGGCTCCTCCATGGTCTCTTCAAGCTTTGCATGAAATGTTCACTTTTTAGTCATAATGCTTCAAATACTTGGGTGTTATCCCCAAAAATATTTATAAACAAAGTATATTTCATAGTGGGATATGAATATGTTTGTGTCCTTGGAAGAGCGAAAGGAAGCAATATGTTCTTGGTGATAGTAAATTGGTAATACTACCACTATTATTATTATTAGTTATTACTAACTGTAATTAGTGTCGAGTACTGTGCTAAAATTAGCATAAATAATCTCATTGAATCCTCACAACAGCCCTTAGAAGGAACCTAGTCATTATGCTTATTTAATAGACTGGGAAACTGGGTAACTAGGTCAAGATCACCCAGCTAGAAGCATCAGAGCCTGTGTTCTTTGTAGTTCTGCCCTAATCAAGCCAGTTTCTTCCTCTTAGTATGATCTTTGTTATCTCACAGGAAGCTCAGACTATATCTATCTGCCCTACCAACTCTTGCTTATCCTTTAAATCTCAACCTTCTTCCTCCAGGACCTTCCCTGTTCCCTGATGTCACCCTCTGACTTCCTATGCTCCTGTCATACCCTGTACACATCTTTATTATTGCATCTACTGTATTATGTCATCTCTTTGCATTTCTGACCCCTCTTCACTGGGAGAGCTTTGAGGGTCAGAAGCTTCCCTCATTTATCTCTATCTCCAGTGATTTACATATAGGTGTACTGCTGCTGCTGCTACTGCTAAGTCTCTTCAGTTGTGTCCAACTCTGCGCAACCTCATAGACGGCAGCCCACCAGGCTCCCCCATCCCTGGGAATCTCCAGGCAAGAACACTGGAGTGGGTTGCCATTTCCTTCTCCCAGTGCATGCAAGTGAAAAGTGAAAGTGAAGTCGCTCAGTCGGGTCTGACTCTTAGCGACCCCATGGACTGCAGCCTACCAGGCTCCTCCGTCCATGGGATTTTCAAGGCAAGAGTACTGGAGTGGGATGCCATAGGAGCCAAATGGCAGAAAGTGAAGAGGAAACTAAAGAGCCTATTGATGAAGGTAAAAAGAGAGAGTGCAAAAGCCAGCTTAAAACTCAACATTCAAGAAACTAAGATCATGGCATCTAGTTCCATCAATTTGTGGCAAATAAAAAAGGGAAAAGTGGAAGCAGTGACAGATTTATTTTCTTGGGTTCCAAAATCACTGCAGGCTGACTGTAGCCCTGAAATTAAAAGACACTTGCTCCTTGGAAGAAAAGCTATGACCAACCTAGATAACATATTCAAAAGCAGAGACAGCACTCTATCAGAAAAGGTCTAAATAGTCAAAGCTATGGTTTTTCCAGTAGTCATGTATGGATGTGAGAGTTGGACCATAAAGAAGGCTGAGCACCGAAGAACTGATTCTTTCAAATTGCTGAAGAAGACTCTTGAGAGTCCCCTGGACAGCAAGGAGATCAAACCAGTCAATCCTAAAGGAAATCAGTCCTGAATATTCGTTAGAAGGACAACGCTGAAGCTGAAACTCCAATACTGTGCCCACCTGATTCGAAGAGCCAACTCATTGGAAAAGACCTTGAGGCTGGGAAAGATTGAAAGCAAAAGGAGAAGAGGGCATCAGAGGATGAGATGATTAGATAACAACACTGACTTAGGGAATGTGAGTTTGAGCAAACTCTGGGAAATAGTGAAGCATAGGGAAGGCTGGTGTTCTGCAGTCCATGGGGTTGCAAAATGTCGGATAAGACTTAGCGACTGAACAACAAAAGGAGCCAAATAAATATGGGCTGTCTAGTAAGAACTTCACAGTCGGAACAGGGTAACTTCTATTTGGGTTGAAAGACATAGGAAGTCCAGGGACCTAAGCAAAGAAAGACAGTTGAAAAGATGAAAAGAAACCAACCTAAGATCATGTAGTTGGGGGTGGAGTGAGGCAAGAAGGGGTCCCCAAAACCAAAACCCAGTCCCCTCCCCACCATTCAGTGCCTTGTCCACTTGTTATGCAAACACTGATGGTGAAGTGAAAGGAGTTTTCATGGCACTGATATAAGTAAACAAATGAATTTGTGGGTTGACACATGGCCAGCAATAAATTCATAAAAGTTAAATATTGACATATGAAGATTATATATCACTGTATTTACTGTGTAGAGAAGTCAACCAGGAGTTAGGATCGCTTGTGTGTTCATTTGGTTCCTTGGCAAATTAGTGAGATTCCAGTCAAATTATTCCAGTTCTTTGTGCTTTTATTTCTTTTGGCTGTAGGATTTTGCTGATTAAAGAACATACAATCCATTTCTATGCTGAGCATGCTCAGCTGGAAGTGGAAATCTATAGGCTTCATAAGGATAAAATCCCACCATGATCTGTAACTTGTGTGGTTTACGGAATTATTGAACCCCAAAGCTTTGAGGAGCCTGATAAGTCATACAGTGAAAATTTCCAGCTGTGAGGAGGAAAGTGATTTAGACTGAAGGAAGCTAGGGTAGTGTGTGTGTGTGTGTGTGTGTGTGTGTGTGTGTGTGTGTGTGTGTG
>ML661893.1:9389575-9649151 GCA_007570785.1 Antilocapra americana
TGTGTGTGTGTGTGTGTGTGTGTGTGTGTGTGTGTGTGTGTGTGTGTCTGACTTTTGCAGGGGTTATGTTTTGTTGGTTTCTTTACATTACTAATCTTTAGCACAGGGCTTAGTGACAACAATCATCTTGTAACGTAACAAGCACTTATGTCAGAGACTGTGCTAAATGTTTGGCATAGTATAGCTTATTTAATCTGTATAAGAACCTTATGAAACAGATACTATTATTACCTTTATTTTTCCAATAAGGAAATTAAGATTCAGAGAGGTTAATTAACTTGCCTAAAGACACATGTCTACTAAGAGCTAGAGTCTCAAGTTTATTTCCGACAGAGCTGGAGTTATTAATAACTAGATAAATATTTACTGAGTCTAACTAATGAAATCCCCATCTACCCCCATGCCTTATTTCCCTGCTACAGATGAGAGAAGAGTATAAAGCTTACATACACCAAACAGTAGCAATATTTGTATAAATATTGTAGGTTTAATTCAGCTGAGGGATTGGTTTTTCATATTATTGGTGGTTTTCCTTCAGCTATCAAGTGTGAGTTTCAAAAACACAAGTTAGAAAATATATAAAAATACATATTTTTATATATATTTAAAGATATAAAAATATATAAAATATTTTCATATTACTTCACTAGGCCATATTTACAAATGCTGTATTTAAGTTAATATATTATCAAGTCTACTATAAACAAAGCAGTAAAATATAAGGCTGGATCAATAAAGAAAGGAGAGTAGTAATTTAGGCTTCCCTAAAGAGAAACTGGGGCATCCTTGGTGCCTCAGCAGTAAAGCAACCACCTGCCAATGCAGGAGATATGGGTTCAGTCCCTGGGTTGGGAAGATTCTCTAGAGAAGGAAATGACAACCCTCTATAGTATTCTTGCCTGGTAAATTTCCTGGACCAAAGAGCCTGGTGGGCTATAGTCCATGAGGTCACAAAGAGTCAGACTCAACTTAGTGAGTAAACAACAACAACAAAAGACAAACTAGATAAAACATTTCTTTGGGAATGTTAATTTTTTTCTGTTAAAGCACAACCTAAAGTAGAGAAGTAATTTCTATATTAATTTTAAACAATGGAAATCTAAGGCAGATATAGCCAAAATGAGTAAATTAACTAAAGGTTTATGTTCTCATTTATGGATATATAAATAAAGAAGTGTGGCCATCTCACATAGTTAATTATTAACGGGGAAATGCGAGCCAAACTCATGAAGCAGGTAAAGTTTATTTTTAGACATTCAGCTGGCTTCTCTCTCTGGCTTCTCTTTTGGGGTCACCCTAGATGCCTAGTAACCTTAGCCTGCCTCTGTCTTCCAGAAGAAGCAGTGCCCCGTGTTTTATACCTTTACTTCTGTCAGGATCCTTTCAGATGCCAGTGTTACAGAGCTAACATCAACTGGCTGAAGAGAGGAAAAATAATTTATCAGAGTGTGTAATTGTCAAGTCCAGGGATAGCCCTAGCCTGAGGACCAAGATATTCAAATTATATAACTGAGAAGCTGTCTATCTCCAGATCCCTTTCCTTTTTCTTTCTTTTTTTTAACCTCTTTCTGATGGAGGTTCTAAGTGGTAGAATACAGCTGCTCCACATAGGCATTTTACCAGCTTAGCTACTCCTGTTTAAAAAGGGCAAGTTTCTGAATAGTCCCTACAGGCCCAGACAGGCTCATTTGTGCCTGTCCTGTGCCCATCTCTGACCTAAGGCCAGGCCTGCCCTATCTATAGAGCTTGAGATGGAGTTAATCCCATCACAAATACATGGACTTAAGTTGGGAAGAAGATAGTCTTCCAAAGGTCCTTTGGAAGGACCATATGGAAGGTCCTTTGGAAGGACATAAGCCCACCATATGTGGAGAATGAGTATGTGGCAGTCACAAACAATATCTACACCCGTCTGGTTATCATAGAGAACATAACAGGTACCCTCATAGGATGGAGACTTGTCATCAAAAGCATTGTGGTATCCCTAAATGACCACATGCAGGTGACTCTTCATAGTTCATATGTAAACCAATCCTCTTGAATTTATAATACACTTAACACAAGACTGAATCCAGCAAAACTGTATCCATAGCAATACACAAGGAATCTTTAGGTAGTAGCCTATTCTGCATAGCCATCCATGACTCCTGCTCTAATTGAATCTTACTGTAGTATCTCAAGGAAGATGAAAGTAGAAAATGAGCTGGTAATGGACAAGCAGTTTTCTAATAAGCCCACTAGTGTGTCACATTTGGGTGCTTAATGATTGTTATGAATCATTTGTCTGAGTAATTTCAGTTATATACTACAGAAATAATTTCACAATGGTGTGTAAAGATATACAAAGATATTCATTGCAGCATAGCTGACAATTGTGAAAAATTGGGAATGATTTAAATATTTATCAATAAGGTAAAGGTTAAATAAATTATAGCCAAACAATAGAAAGCTCTGCTGGTATTACCTGAAAATGTTGACATGGAGCGATGTCCCCAAACATCTTATTTGATGAATAAAGTTGAAAAAAATTAGATATAGTAAAACCCTAGCTTTGTTTACTTAAGGAACTATATGTGTGTGCATGCATAGACAAGAAGGGTCTAGAAGAATGTGCACCAACTGTTAAAATTGTTATATCTGCAAAATGGGATCATATGGAGAAGAGTTTTTACTTTTTCATTTATGGGTTTCTCTCTTCCATATGTTTGAATTTTTAAAAACAAGTATGTATTTTAGCATGTATATTTTAGAGTTTTTTAAAAGACAGAAGTAATATCTAAAATTGTGTCATTCTTCTAATGCCATGTACACAAAGACAGTTGTTTTACTTGAGAGCGCCCAGTCTTCTCTCTGCAAAATCTTTCTCCACTTGTCATTTTCAAAACTCATACTGTCACTCTTCACTGCTCTCCATTTGGTCCATAGAGGAGTCCCTAACCTCTGGGATCTAATGCTTGATGATCTGAGGTGGAGCTGATATAGTAAGAAGAATAGAAATAAAGTGCACAGTAAATGTAATGCACTTGAATCATCCTGAAATCATTCCCAGTCCATGGAAAAAATGTCTTCCACGAAACCAGTCCCTGATGCCAAAAAAGTTGGCAAGCTGGGGACTACTGCTCTATTGAAAGACCCAGTCAGGACATACAGGCTTATTAGGCATTATTTCTAACAAAAAAAGATTGACTTGTAAAGTGTATGTGGCATGCACTAACAGAGTAGCCATTCGGTAACCTCTTTATTTCCTCCCTCACAATTTATCCCCTCACTAATCCAGAGAGTACTTAAACTCTTTATAATGAAACTAAATTTAGATAGATAGATGGGCAGATGAATGGAGGGATGGATAGATGGATGGATACATAGACATTTCATATGTGGAATAAAGTTAAGCAAGTTGAAACAGATCAAGGAGGCTCTGTTGGTAAAATCACAGGGAGGTAAAATAGGAAATGAAAATCAGGACCAAGGAAAGGGGAATAAAAATATGCTGGACATCATTCAATAACTATTTGCTGATGGTAATTATAGGGATGGAAAACCCATCAGGCCTATGGAGCTAAAATTAATCAGCAAGTATTCATGGAGTGCCTCCTGCTTCTTTTACTGCTTCTGGCTTCCTGCCTGCCCAGCGCCCAGACTAGAGACAATTGCATGACAGTCAGCTTCTCAGGACAGAAGGAGCAAAATAAGCAGGCAGAGGCTCACAGCAGCCTTCTATGCCCTGTCACGTTCACAGGAATCACAGGCAAGCAAGATAAAGTCCTTCTGTGAAAGACTACAAACCTAGCTTACAAACTGTGAATATCACTTTATCAACTGAAAAGGGCCAATTAGTAGAGGTACTATTTCTGCAAAGTAAGAGTTAATTCATTTGCGCACTATTTGAAATGTTTATAAGAAAAATCCTTATACTTTTCCTATTAAAGTTGAGAAGGGGAATCAGTAGGACTTATAACAACTATACTTAATTTTCAGCGTTCATTGCTGACAAAAATTTTAGGTCGTGATTGCAAAAATTTTAGGTCATGATTAATTCCCCTAAAATGTAAAATATGATATTTGTGTCACTGTTAGTACTTTGATAAATAGCTGTCGCAGTAGACATTTGTTGTTTTCTGTGTGGCCTTTTTCTCCTACTTTAATTTACAACCCTAATTATTGGAAAGAACATCTCTCTTCTCTTTTTTTCCTCCTCTCTCTCTCTCTCTCATTTGTACCCCGCTATTAAGTATCAGTGGTGGGTATTTCACCTAGGCTTTGCCAGTCAGAGTATAATCCCGACTAAACCCAGCGAGATCCATTGAGCTACTCCCAGGGGCATCCACTAAAATTTTTGGAAGAGAATTTTCTTTCCACTGAAGTTACTAACCTGGTAGAGTTTTAAATCCAAGTGCTATGGGCCACCAGGTGGGGGTAACCTTCCCAGGAATAAAGCCAAAACAGAGGAAAGTAAAGCTAAGAGATAGGGGTCAAGTCCTTTCTTTAAATAAAGTTTTAAAATTTATTTATTTACGGTTTTGCTGGGTCTTCATTGCTGCAAGTGGGCTTTCTCTATTCACGGTGAGCAGGGCTACTCTCTGTTGTGGTATGGGCTTTAAGAGTGTGCAGGCTTCAGTAATAGTGGTGCTTGGGCTAAGTTGTCCTGTGGCATGGGGGATCTCCCTAGACCAGGGATGGAACCCATGCCCCCTGCACTGGGAGGCAGATTCTTAGTCACTGAGCCAACAGGGAAGTCCTCAAGTCATTTTGATATCATTTGAGCCCTTGAATCCAACCATGCCTGAAACTAAATTTCCTCTTGACTTTTAAGCAAATCAGTGAACTTTCTTTTTGAGTTGGGTTTCTTTTAAATCCATGAAAAAAAAAAATGTCTTGACAAAATACTAATGGCAAGTTTTCTTTGTGTTATTTCCATGAGAAATAACCTGGAGCAGAATTTTAATAATTTAAACAAGACCTGTTTACCTCCTGGAAATTCTCCCTGACTACCACCTCCAGACCCACAACTACCTCCCTGTCCTTAAACATCCAGGTGACTCAATGGGTATGTAGTGCTCCATGCAGCTGCCAAATTTCTACACATCTTTCTTGTTTGATAATGACTTATTATTCTGTGTCCATTTCTTCCAGAGTCCAGGCTATATCTTAATCATTTTTATGTCCTTGTCACCTTACACTGGGGCCTAACATGTAATAGTTGCTATTTTGTTGAAGAAATTATATTTTCCTGAAAAAATGAATGAATCAGAGAGGAAAATGGTTGGGGAAATTCCTTCTATTAATGAAGATTCCATGATTGATTGAAATTGTCAATAAAATAACTAGTATCAGAAGGCCAGAGTAAACCACATTAATATATACAAACTGAATCCTCAAACTGTCAGTCATTAGTGGGTGTCTAGTTGAGAAATCATCCTTTATCTGATTGTTAGGATTCAGAAGCTGGGTGAATGTGGAAGAGATGGTCCTTTTATTTTTTCCTGCAAAACATTGACTGTTTAAAATTCCAGAAAATTTAATAACCTCTCGCAATATGTTTTAAAACTGAAACGTACAACCTGCAATGTGGAGTATAGAGGGAGAAAGCAGGGAGAGCAACGGTGACCAGAATCTTCCTGCTAACTAGTAGGCAATACAGTAGGTGGCTTATGGTAGGGGTCTTCTGTGACAAAGCAAAGAATAACAAGGCCCTAAGGAGAATAAAAAGAAAAAAACCATCTCTGTAGCACAGGGTGGTTAAGTGAGTTTTACAGTTAATATGGGCAAATGATGGGGGAAAAAATCGACTGTACATTGGGATAGGATCAAGGCATTGGAATAACCATCCCTTTATGGGCAAAAATCTTTTTTAAATTAATTTTTATTGGAGTATAGTTGATTTATGATGTGTTAGTTTCTGCTGTACAGCAAAGTGAAAAGATATATACATATCCACTCTTTTTTAGATTCTATTTCCATATAGGTCATTACAGAGTACTGGGTAGAGTTCCCTGTGATATACAGTAGGTCCTTATTAGCTACCTATTTTATATGTAGTAATGTGTATCTATAAATCCAAATCTCCCAATATTACTCACCCCACCCTTTCCCCCTTGGTAACCATAAGTTTGTTTCTACATCCATAACTCTATTTCTGTTTTGTAGATTAGTTCATTTGTAGCCCTTTTTATATTCCAAATATGAGTGATATCATATGATATGTCTGACTTATTTAGTATGATAATCTTTAGGTCCATCCATGTTGCTGCAAGTGACATTACTCCATTCTTTTTTATGGCTGAGTAATACTGGGCTTCCCTGGGTGGCTCAGTGGTAAAGAATCTGCTTGTCAATGCAGGAGATGCAAGTTAGATCCCTGGGTTGGGAAGATCCCCTGGAGGAGGAAATGACAACCCACTCCAGTATTCTTGCCTGGAAAATCCCATGAACAGAGGAGCCTGGTGGGCTATAGACCATAGGGTCACAAAGAGTCAGACACGGCTTAGTGACTGAACACACACACGATATTCTATTGTATATACATACCACATTTTCTTATTCATTCTTAAATCAGCAGACTTCTAGGTTGCTTCCATGTCTTGACCATTGTAAACAGTGCTGCAGTGAACAATGAGGTGCATGCATATTTCCAATTAAGGTTTTCTCCAGATAAATGGGCAAAAATCTTAATAAAATTTCTAGATGAGTAAGAAAACTTCCAAGTATTTGAGTTCTGATAAGGACATGTTACTGGTATTTAGGGGTTTCCCTCCTTTCTCCCACTGCAAGACAGTCAAGCCTAACTTTCTGCATGTGCTTCAAATATCTGAATTTGAGCTGACCATTTACTTCTCTCCTCCCACACGCTGCTTCCTCCATGCTGCTCTCAGGTGCAACTCATAGAAGCATTCACTTCCTCCAACCACTGAGCCTTCTCAGTCTTTGCCATTCAGTCTTCCTTTAGCACGGGTAGTTCTGCAAGTCTGTCTCTTCCCTGGAGCTGCCAAATGACTGGTTTGCCTTCCTTTACCTCCAAAATGCTTCCCCTGTCCAGCTATAGCTTCCCACCTCTACTGCTACCACCCCAGAACAAATCTGTGAGTTTCTTTGAATCCTGTGTGCTCGCCTCCTCACTGTTCTCCCTACTTCCTGCCTTAGCTCCTACAACCCAGGCTCCACATGACAGGTGGAATGAGCTCTCAAATAGTGAATTAGATTACATCCATAATCAGTGTGCTGATACATGTCTAACAGCTGCTGGGAGGGAGTATCTCTGTATCTATTATAGAGTTTTACTGATACAAAGAATGCATAGCATACAGTTTACCAAAAAATAAAATACACAACACTTTTTACAGTAAATTCTATATAGCCCATTGATTTTCAGATTGGTTTCATTGATTTTTGCCAAACTCTGTACCCATAGTCAGCCTACAGCTGCAATTCAATTATGTTTAGCAAAAGCAGATCATATTTGGTTAATATTCAGTTCAGCAAAGAAGTCACTCATGCCACTGAAGTTCAAACATGAATGTTGATGAATTTTTTTTTTTTTACATTAATGAGCAAGATGAAAGTGAAACAACAAAGATGTATGTTTGGACTACACTTTGGCAATGATGTGAGTGCTTCTCTGTTGATCAGATAGTAGTTTTCAAGTACTGGAAAAATATTTCATCAATTTTTTTTTTGTTACTCATGAATGAACACACATTGAAGTTCAATCTTTATTGCTAAATTTTCTTCCATCACTTTCTTAGGTTTAGACAATCAACACAATAATTCAAGCTCTGATTTGCAATGTTTTCCAATTTCTGTAGTGTACATACTCCATCACGATTGATTTCAAACTACTGAGATAACATTTCTGAATGCAGAGTTGGGAAGAGATGTTGTATCACACCATTATATGGGATATACATTATAAAGGATGGACAGAAACAACTTTAAAGCGTAGATAATGGTAAAGCAATTAAGAAGTGAAGTTTTGAGCATTTATTACCTTGGTTTTTTAAGTATTTTGTTTAATTGTAAGTTTCTAAATGGTTTAGCTTTGAATCTTGGCCATGATGAACACCTGACTTACAGAGTTCCTGAAAACTTAGCAATCAGCTCCCCAAGCAGGTACAACTGGCTCCAGCACTCATGAATTGCCACTCCTCTGCTGGAGTTGTCAGGCCCACCCATTGCACTATCTGGGGAAGGAGTGAAAAGAGGCAATGATGATTGTCAGTAAAATTAATAATTACTTTTGTTGTGGTGAACTAACAATGAAAAATTATACGCACCCCGCCTTGTTTTCCCATGCTTAGTGTTTAAAAACTCCTTTTGTACGCATCATCCTGTTTGACTTACAGATTCCTGTGAGGTAGAGGGTAGATATCACCCTTCTTTTATGAATAGAAAAACAAGGCTGAGAAGAAGTGAATGACTGGCTGCAGATGATTCAGTTAAGTAAAGGACAGAACAGGATTTCAAAGTCAGGTCTCACGTTGACAAACAAGAGGCTAGAGAAAATTAATTGACTAATATTGACATCAGATTTAAAAGTTGTAACAAATGTCCTTTTTAACACTTCAGAGTCTGTTATAAAGTACATTCATGTCTTGTTAAGGGACCCCTATACCAAGGATGTTTTGATCTTTCAACTCCACTATTTCTAACAAAGCCCCTTGTGACTAATAAATAAACAAGGTGTAAATACCAAAATTGAAATGTAAGTTTTTGAAAATGAGCTGAAAGCTTCCACCTAGAAATGGAACCGATTGAAACAATCTCTACTAAAGGATGGGAGAAGGTAATGGCGCCCCACTCCATACTCTTGCCTGGAAAACCCCATGGACGGAGGAGCCTGGTAGGCTGCAGTCCATGGGGTCGCTAAGAGTCGGACATGACTGAATGACTTCACTTTCACTTTTCACTTTCATGCATTGGAGAAGGAAATGGCAACCCACTCCAGTGTTCATGCCTGGAGAATCCCAGGGAGCCTGGTGGGCTTCCGTCCACAGGGTTGCACAGAGTTGGACACGACTGAAGCAACTTAGCAGCAGCAGCAGCAGCTACTAAAGGAACATGGAATAGAAAAGGAGATTAAATCAGAAAGAGGAAGAAAGCTAATGACATAATGGCCAGCCACAAATGCCACAAATGAAAAACAAAGTACGTAATACTTGTTAAAATTATTCAGTGTGCTTGCTCTAATGTCTGCAAACACTAAAAAACATTAGGTTCCTGCTCACTGCAACATATTTCTCATTTATCTGCTGATATTTACCTCCTCTTTGAATCAGGTATTGCTTAAACTAAGTTCTGCAGCATAAAGAATATAGACTTAATAGGACACCCATAAGCATATCATGCATATGAGTATAAATTGTGATATTTTAGATAGCTTATGATGAAACCATTGAAAGCATCATGAGAATCAGCAAAACACCAGGGATGACCGTAACAATTTAGCATTTCCCAGTTCATGTGGGAATGTTAATTCCAATTACAAAAAGAAGTACCAAAGTGGAATTCATTATGATTAAGAACTTGCTGTTCTAAATGTGAATTGTTTATAAAAAGCATGTCTGGTGTAAAATGCAAATATTGAAGCAAATAAAGCCGGGGCTTTTGGAGCTCAGCTGGGTTCCGTTGAAATTCTGACCTTACAAAGTTAAACAAGAACAAGAGTGTTTCCTAAAGACAGGATACTGTTTTAAAGAGGTGTCTAATAGCTATGGTAGCTGTAGAAGTAATCTTTTCAAGTAAGTTCCAACAGACCACAAAATCTGCTTTTGCTGGCTTAATATAAAATTAACATAGTCAATGAACTGCCATAAATTAATTATTGCAAATTAATACATATTTTATTATGTATTAAACATTAATACATATTAACTCCAAATTAATACATATGAAAATGATAAAAATTTATTGATTTTAATTTACATTTAATGTCATAGATTTAAAGTGAGGTCGGGGGATAAAAGTATAGAATAACCAGAAAATACAGCCATGACAAGGAATCATGTGCTGTAGGAAAATAAATTATAAGGAGGTCTCTTTATGTAAAAGGAAATACACGTGGTAAACAATGGTAAAGGTGGAAATGAATGTGGTATGTACACTGTGCTTTCTTCATCAGGCTCTCTCTTAACTAACACTACTAAAGGATTAGTTGAGACTAATCCAGGTTCTCCATTCTCCCTGGAAATATACTGATTAATGTAGGACAGGCTGAACACTGGAGCGACGGTTACTTCCTATGTTCCCCACACATTGCTGTTTCTACCAGTTATGCTCTCCAACAGTTCCTGGCAGTTTTTCCCCCAAAATTATTTTTATTCCATTTGCATTGTTCTAGTAATTACTTGATTTAATTAAATATTAAGTAAAATGATGAAACATCAGTAATGAAACTTTTTGGTTTATAAAATCCAAATGGAAAAACACCCTACAAATAATTGCTGTCAAACTAGGTGAATATAAGACTACTTTAAAAGATCAGTATGAGGACAGAGAGGATGAATCCTAAAAATTTAGAAATCTATACTCATTATTTTTAAGGATTTTTAATTTCTTGCTCTACTTTAAAGAAAATTGGAAAATAGTAATACTTCATATTAATAATAACTGCTAATGATGACTGAACACTTAATATACCCTAAGAATTAATCAAAGCATTTCATACACATCACATTTGTTTAATCTTTATAATAATTTGAGTTAGTACTATTATCGTAATATTTTATGGAAAAACCCAAGTGAATTTTTTGGCCAACCCAATATCATCCCCATCTTACAGATAACAGAAACTGAGGCACACAGAGTTAGGTTGTCCGAGATTACATTCTTCATAGAGGTGGAGGCCAGCCAGCCAACCTGGCTTTTAACAGCTATGCTGATGCAAAGCAGGTGTAGTTTATACATAAATGAGAACATAAAATGCCAGTCACTGGATTCTCAAAAGCTTTAGACCCTCATCAAAGGATTAACAACTAAATATTCAGTCATAAATTCTAGGTTTTAAAGCTTCAAATTTACAACTATAATTTTTTATGATTCCCTTGCTTTAACTGACTTTAATACCAGTCCAATCACATCAGTGACAAAGTTTTGCCTTCTACAAAGGTGAAAGTTGTCATCTTAAATACTAACCAGAATGAGAGTTCAGGTCTGTATACACTGGAATAGGGATTTATTGTTGATACTTACTCAGGAGCGTGACAGGATTTAATTGATGATGAACATTCTGGCAGTGAGGCCTGGATTTTTTTCTTTTTTTAAAAATTGGTATATAATTGCTTTACAATACTGTTAATTTCTGCTATACAATGAAGTGAATAGGCTAAATGTGTACATATATCCACTCCCTCTTAGATCTTCTTCCCACCTCCAACTCCCATCCCACTGTGCATCCAGGTCATCACAGAGCACCAAGCTGACCTTCCTGTGCTTTATATATAGCAGGTTCCAACTAGCTATCTAAAATGATACAACAGATGAACAGAATCTGAGAATTCACTCTGATAATATATCAATTGCTGTATAAATGTAAAAAAGTGGTTTAGTTACTGTTCAGGTTTAAGGTTTTATTGATGTTAGAATATAGTCTCAGACCCATTCCATTTCTTCCTTCCTTCCTTCATTTACTTATTCGTTTAACAGACAGCCACTGGGTACCTACTATGTACTAGTGATACAGATGGAGAAGGAAATGGCAACCCACTCCAGTACTCTTGCCTGGAAAATCCCATGGACGGAGGAGCCTGGAAGGCTACAGTCCATGGGGGCACGAAGAGTCAGACATGACTGAGTGATTTCGCTTTCACTTTTCACTTTCATGCATTCGAGGAGGAAATGGCAACCCACTCCAGTGTTCTTGCCTGGACAATCCCAGGGACAGAGGAGCCTGGTGGGCTGCCGTCTATGGGGTCGCACAGAGTTGGACACGACTGAAGTGACAGCAGCAGCAGTGATACAGTGATGAAAAAGACAGACACAGGCTCTGCCATCACAGACTTTTAAAAAATACTTTAATATTTATTTATTTGGCTGTGCTGGGTCTTAGTTGCAGCATGTGGGATCTGGTTTCTTGACCGGGAATCGAACCCAGGCCCCTTTGCACTGGGAGCGTAGAGTCCTAGCCACTGAACTACCAGGGAAGTCCCAGAGTGCTTTATATTTTAGAGGAGGAAACAGAAATTTAACAAACGAATCCAGAAGTTGCAAACTATCACTGTAATGTGCTACCAAGATGAAGTATAGGACACTATAGGAACAAACAGTAATGGGTCTTTGTTGTTTGTTTTTTTTTTTTTTAAATTTTTTTAGGAAAGAGTACTCAGGTGTTTAAACATAAGTCAATTAAAATAAAGATCTTGAGTAATATTTGGACACATTTCATTAACTCATTTGGCCTCCACAACAATGCAACAATGCAGTAAAAGCGATATTATGTCTAGTTAACCCAATGTTTTATTATAACTATGTATTGGACTCTATTCTAGGAGTGGAACATATAGCGATGAACAAGACAGAAAAGGTCCTTGCCTTGTTGCAGTTTGGATATATCACTTCATTCCCAACTTCTGACACAATCAAATATATTCCCCCTCAGGGATTCATCCTATTTCTTCTTTTTTGGTAATTATAACTTCCCAGGGTTAGAGATTAATATTTTTTATCTATTAGTAATCTTTCATATTTAAAGGTAAGATCATATATATGAAACACTTTCAGTGGTGCCTGATAGATAGGAGTTCAGTAAATGTTAACTACTGTTAGAATTGCTATTATTATTTATTACAATGCTTAATCTCATGTCCTTTCTGGTACACTGGATTTCATTTCTTGAATTAAATTCCATACACATTTATTGCAGGCGTATCACAGGATTTACAAACTCTTTCGTGGAAATTACAAGATCAGTGAAGAAAAATCTATTTAATATTGTCTATTTCTATCCTCCATGCTTAGCTATGTGATCTTGGGTAAATCTCAAGCTCTGTAAGCCTCGGGTTCCTCATGTTAAAACCGTATATACCTATCTATTCAGCTGTTGTCAGCAGAAGTGGGCAGCGGACTCTGTGTTATGGGGTGTGTGTGTGTGCACAAAGCTAAACAATTCTAATACTCTGAAAAGCAGACACTGGGCTAATCTAAAGTTTATGCATGGTTTCAGATAAACATGAAAGACTAAAGAATGAGAGGTTTCCCATCAAATTAAAAAATTAACAGGCAAACTTATACCACTGAAAAGAAACAAATCAGGAAAATTGAACACTTTTGCTCCACTGAAAGTGTTTTCTATGGCGATTCTTAATTTGAAACAATGAGTCCTCTCCCATTTTAAAGTGATACACTGGATCTCCAAGAAAAAAATGAGAAGGGAAGAGTTAATTAGGAACTCTTGTAAAAGCAGATGTTATACAAATGCAGGGTGCCAACCACCTGCAATACGAACAGGTAAGAGGGATGAGGTGTTTTTTGTTTTGTTTTTTAAAAGAAGAGATTCAACTATGAAACAGGATTACGGTATGGAAAGAGACACTTGATTAGATATGTTAAGGTCCCTGTACATATGTTTTGTTGTTTAGTTGCTAAGTCGTTTGGGACTCTTTTGCAACCCCATGGACTGTAGCCCACCAGGCTCACCTGTCTATGGAATTTCCAAGGCAAGAATACTGGAGTGGGTAGCCATTTTCTTCTCCAGGGGGTCTTCCCCACCCAGGAAGTGAACCTGCAGCTCCCACACTGGCAGGCAGACTCTACCACTGAACCACCAGGGGAAGTCAGCCCTGCCCCCCTTTATATATGTATATGTTTAAATACTTAAATAATTCCTAATATGACTTCTAAGCAGAGGTACAAGGATATTCATTTCAGTGTAAGTTCTTCAACTCACTTTTGAAACACAGTAAGGTAACATTGTAGGTTTGGGTCTTGACTTTCTTTCCATGAAGCTGTTGGTTGTTCAGGGACCCATAGGGTAAAGACATGATTTTAGTATTTGAGACTTGGAAGGTAAGAAACCTGGAAAGTAGGCAAAGTAGCATTCTCGGAGTCAAGTCTCATTTAGAGGCCACCGTGAGCACCCAAGACAAGGGTTTCCCTCCAGTTGACTGCTGCCAAGGAAAACAGAAGTCATTTCTTTTTTTTTTCATAAGAGATGTTACTAACAGAAGGGGTTTTGTTAGCAGCTGGGTTGCTCAGTGTCCTTCATAAAAATTCTCCTGGGTTCTACGCTGGCAAAGGTCTTGGTTCCCTTCTTTGCTCCGGCGGTGAGCGTCTTTTCCTTTGCCAAGATGGTGGCCCTGGCATCACTTGGAGGCGGCCAGTGCAGATCGCCTCCGGACAGGCGGCTTGTTAATAGCCTAGTTGTCCCCTGTCATCCTCGGACAACACACGAGGCAGCGTCCACCACCTCAGAACCAAGGAGGAGCGACTGCGGCTGCCGGGTAACGAGAACCTTGGCCAAGATGGTGGACGCGCAGCCAGGCGGCGTCAGCTGCCTTTACCAAGATGGCGGCGGGCTGCTTCCGGCACGCGCTTGCCCAATCCTCTGCAAATGTCAGGGAAGAGCAGCCGCTGCCAGTTTGGGTGCAGCCAAGGGAAAGAGTAGCTGCAGCCGAGCGCCCGGGCAGGACTAGGTGGAGCTGCCGCGGCCTCCGCCCCCGGCAGCAGCAGGCAAGCGATGTCACCTGTAGGGGCGCAAAAGTTACCTCCCCAAACCCTAAAGCAACACAAACACAACCTTTTCCCCGAGTCACACAAATGGTAGTATGTGCCGCCCAAGGTAGGAGGCTCGATCCCAGCGTCGCCCTAGCCCTCCAGAGACGGCGAGCTTGGGGAGGAGGCTGGGGCGGGGGCCTCCCGCGCCGACTCCCCTGGCCCCACGCCCCTCTCTTTGGGGACAAGCCACGTGTTTCCCTCGGACGGAGGGGGAGGTGCGTAACGGGAACAGCTGGAAGGAGTTTCATGCTGACATTTTAAAGCTGCGTTTGTTCAGTTTTATTTGGAGGGACTGGGGTCCCATGAACACGAAATGGTGAGCAACGCATTGAGGCGAGTGCAGCAAATGTCAAGATTCTGGGGAAGGGCCTCCGCGGGAAACTTGGATGTGGGCCCCCAAGGCGGGTGGAAAGAGAGGTCAGGAGTTGGGGGTGGCGGAGGAGGAAGGCGTACTTTGCAAGCAACTTACTATTTCGCTTGCACGTTGCTTTTAGGCCTGCCACCTCCTGCTTTCCTTAAAAATAAAAATTTTAAAAAGTGCAAAGAAATCTAGTTCGCCGGAGGTTTTGCATTTGGCGTGCAACTTCCTTCAAGTGTGAGCGCGCTAGGACGGAGGGAGGGATGGGGGTTGAACTTGGCAGGCGGCGCCTCCTTCTGCCGCCGCCGCCGCCTCGCAGACTCGGAGAAGAGGGTGGGGGACGGTCGCGGCGCGGGGGAGGGTGGGTTCTGCTTTGCAACTTCACTCTGGGTGCAAGCGCGCTCGGCGGGTGCAGGCTGGGCCGCCCAGACGATGCGGGGGTGGGGGGCCGGCCGGCACGCGACTCCCGGTGGGCCAAGAGTACGTATGAGCCGACCCCCTTCCCTGCCCGCCCCTCCCTGAAGCCTCCCCAGAGGGCGTGTCTGGCTGTCCGGTCCCGCGAGCGGCCGAGACGCTGCGGCACCGTTTCCGTGCAACCCCGTAGCCCCGTTCGAAGTGACACACTTCGCTCAACTCGGCCCGGGGGCGGAGGCGCGGACCGGCCCCGCGGCTCTGCTGCGGCCGCGCCCCGGCTCCCCCAGCCAGCCCGCTGTCATCCGCAGGGGCGCTGTCAGCCGAGGGACCGGGCGAGCTCCGGAGTGGATCCGGAGTCTCGGAGTTGGGCGGGGGCGGGAAGGAGCGGCAAGCAGAGAAACTATAGAGAAAACTCGGCTTCCCTCCGAAGCCCGCCCCAGAAAGGCCAGGTCGGCCCCGCGGGCGCCGCCTCTCCTGTGGCCTGGGGGGTGGAGAGGTTGGGGGCGAGGAGGCGGCCGGGGCGGGAGCCGCGCCGGGGGGCCGCGGGCGGGCAGGCGCCGTCGCGGCCGGGGTGGCGGGGCCCGCGCGGGGGGCGTGGGGGCGGGGGCCGCGGCCGCTCCTGCAGTTGCCGAGCGTCGCCAACAGGTTGCACCGTTCCCCGCGCGCCGCGCGGCCCCTCGAGCGGGGAGCGGCCGGGGGTGGAGTGGGAGCGCGCGCGCGCGTGTGTGTGCGTGTGTGTGTGTGTGTGGGTGTGTGGGTGTGTGCGCGCGCCGTGGCGCCGCCTCCGCCCGCCCCCCTCTCGGTCCCGCTCGCTCGCCGCGGCCGGGCAGCCCTTTCGCGTGTCCGCGCTGCCTCCCCTCCTCCTCCTCCTCCTCCTCCTCCACCATTTTGCGAGCTCGGGTCTGTGACGGGAGCCCGAGTCACCGCCCGCCCGTCGGGGACGGACTCCAGTGGGTGGAAGGAGACGCCGCAGCCGGAGCGGCGGAGCGCCGGCCCGGAGGAGCGCCGGCCCGGAGGACGCGCGCCCGAGAGCCCCGGCCCGCGAAGCCGTGCGCGGGGCGGGGGTCTGGCTTGTCAGCCGGGAAATGGGGGACGCTCGCAAATAGGGGCTCTCCCCTCCCCCTCATGGAGAAGGGGGCGGCTGTTTACTTCCCTTTTTTGAGAGAAAAAAATTCTCTCCCTGCGGCTCCTCCTGCCCTCACACGCCAAGTTGTTTGTCTCGGCTGCGGTGGGAGCCGCGGACGGTGGCGGGCGAGCGGCGCGGCCGGCAGAGGTAAGGGGAGGGCCGGCGGCGGGGCCCGCGCGGGCGCCGCTCCCCGAGGTGCGGGCCGGGGCCTAGCGGCTGGCTCGGGGGCGCCGCGGCGGCTCGCAAACTTTTATTAGCCTCAGGGAGTGGGGGTGGGGGCTGGCGAGGGCCGGTGGCGGTGACGAAAGGGCCGCGCGCGGGTGACAGCGCCGGCCTCTTCCTCTCCCTGGGCCGCCGTCCCGCGGCCGGGCCGAGGGGGAGGAACCCGAGCTCCCTGCGAGTGGCGCGTCGTCGAGCCGCCCCAGGTTTCCAGGCTCTCGCTCTCTCCCCTGGCGAGGAATCCTGCCTTTTTTTTTTTTTTTTTTTTTTTTTTAACCGCTTCCCTGGTCCCTTTTCTTTTCCCTCCCAAGGGGGCCTCCCTGACACCCACTTTTCTGGTGAGCGTGAAGCGGCGTCTGAATTCTCCTCGCCCCAATCTTTCCACTCCACCCTAGTGCGCCCGAGCGCGAGCAGGGTTTGTGCCGAGGCTCCCGTGCGTCTCCTTTCTGGCGGGCGCTCAGTCTGTGTGCGTGTGTGTGTGTGTGCGCGAGGGCATACACACACACACACACACACACGCGCGCGCGCGCAGGGGACTGACAGTCTGCGACTCGGAGACTTCGGCCGGGGCTGGCGTTATCTGGTGGAAGTGGGCGTGTCGGAGAAGGAACTCAACAGGTCTGGACACATTTCTCTCTTAACCTCGCACTTTTTCCCCTCTCCCCTCCCTCGGCCCGGGGTTTGTTCTTGTTGTTTAGCGCTTGGCATCACTTCGCGCCTGAAGGTTTGAAGTAGCTCCTTTTAGAAAAAGACCCTCCCTAACCGTAATAGTTTTGTGGTGCAGTTTTTGACAAGCGCTGGTTTGACGTTTTGAGATTTGACAATTGCAGGCTTGTGATGTCGCTTCAGACCCCTTGGCATGGTTCGTTAAGGCCGATGACTGTGACAGGGTTATTTGCAACTTAAACGGGGGGATAAAGTCGTTTGAAGGCTCTTTTCGTTTCATGAAGTATTGTTTTGGTTTCGGGTTTGAAGGCAGCTGTCAAAGCGGCGTGGAAATTCATTAGGCTCCATTTGATACCTTGTGTTTAGAGATCGTTATCAGATAAATACAGCCGAGGGGCGGGGAGAAAAGCAGTTTACCCTTGAGATTTATAGAGGCGGGTACCCACCTCTATCTACCTTCATCACATTACACTTTTAGAGAGGACCAGTGAAATGTGAGCGTCATAAAATCTCCGTACAGAAAGAGTTTTCTTTCTTTGAACGGGATTTGACTATAATGTCGCAAATAATGCTTATCAAAGAATGCCTGCCTCTTAAAACATCTTAATTGTCAATAACCTAGCAACCTAACCCTCTTGAAAGAAGGCTCAGAATTAGGGTAGGTGAAGCTTTAGGATGCGGAGCAAATTGTTCTAAGCATTTTACTTGGGTTTATGTGAATGTGATTTTACAGATCTGGGGTGGTTTTTTGTTCGTTTTTTCAATACTTAGATATTCAGAAAGGGAAAATTTAATTTAGAGAATATAATAGTATTTCATACTGAGGTCTTAAGCGGTTTAAAAACGTGTAGTTTCATCTAGATTCTATTGTGTTGTAAGGGTTTGAGAGAGCTATAGTTCTTGTACAGTATTTAAATAAGCTAAAATTGTAGTGTGACGCTATTACACATTCTATTCTGCTTTTTTAAATCTAAAGTTTGATTAGCCTGTGTACAGTGCCTTTCATTTCATATGTCTAAAATTTGAAGGCAGGCACTATTAGGCACATTCAGTAGGAAATATGGGTTAAAATAAGAGCCTTTTCCTGCTCTATTGGAAGATGAGCAGACCATCATTGTTTATTTTTCAAATAAAATACATGGTTCACCAGTAGGTTGTACTAAAAGGTTTGGATGTGTGACCAGCCAGTAGGAGGGGAATTGAAGAGTAATTAGAAACAGAATTCTATCGTAGGGTTTATCAAATTTTACCTTTATTGGTTCTCAGAAAAGCCATAACCTTGATTAGTTGAAAAGAAATGATCATACTTCCTTTTTTAAAATTAAATACTTTGACATCAGCTGGAACCTTTAGAATAATCAGATATCATGAATTATAATGTCTCTGATTAACAAAGTTACCAATTTGTGAGTGGCAGGATGAGTAGCCAGGCTTAGTTTGATACAGTTTTGTTCAGAGCTGTGCAAATGGACTGCATTGTACTTTTAAATGTGGTCCACTGAATGGGAGCAGGAGCCTCTGCTTTTGTATTCTGGAAGACAGAATCTATCTACTCTTTTGATAACAAGGAATTAGATTTGGTGTTAACTAAAAGGTTCATTTAACAGGCTCTTACTAATCGGATCACAGAGATAATGTGATTTTGTAGCTTATTATGTCCCCTTCTTTTTTTGTAGCTGATACTCCCTGATGGACCCCAAGGAGTCATTAAGCACCCCCGGTAGAGAAGAAATCCCCAGCAGTGTGCTTGGTCGAGAGAGGGGAAATGTGATGGACTTCTATAAAACCCTAAGGGGAGGAGCTACTGTGAAGGTTTCTGCGTCTTCGCCCTCACTGGCTGCTGCTTCTCAGTCAGACTCCAAGCAGCAAAGACTTCTGGTTGATTTTCCAAAAGGCTCAGGAAGCAATGTGCAGCAGCCAGATCTGTCCAAGGCAGTTTCACTGTCAATGGGACTGTACATGGGAGAGACAGAGACAAAAGTGATGGGAAATGACCTGGGATTCCCACAGCAGGGCCAAATCAGTCTTTCCTCTGGGGAAACAGACTTTCGGCTTCTGGAAGAAAGCATTGCAAACCTCAATAGGTCAACCAGTATTCCAGAGAACCCCAAGAATTCGGCATCCGCTGCTGTCTCCGCTGCCCCTGCAGAGAAGGAGTTTCCAAAAACTCACTCTGATGTGTCTTCAGAACAGCAGAATTTGAAAGGCCAGAAGGGCAGTAACGGAGGTAATATGAAGTTGTATACCACAGACCAAAGCACCTTTGACATTTGGAGGAAAAAGCTCCAGGATTTGGAGTTTTCTTCTGGGTCCCCAAGTAAAGAGACAATTGAGAGTCCTTGGAACTCAGACCTCTTGATAGATGAAAACTGTTTGCTTTCTCCTTTGGCAGGAGAGGATGATCCATTCCTTCTGGAAGGAAGCTCGAATGAGGACTGTAAGCCTCTTGTTTTACCGGACACTAAGCCTAAAATTAAAGATAATGGAGATTTGATCTTACCAAGCCCTAACAGTGTGCCACTGCCCCAAGTGAAAACAGAAAAAGAAGATTTCATCGAACTCTGCACCCCTGGGGTAATTAAGCAGGAGAAACTGGGCCCAGTTTATTGTCAGGCCAGCTTTTCTGGGGCCAATATAATTGGTAATAAAATGTCTGCCATTTCTGTTCATGGTGTGAGTACCTCTGGCGGACAGATGTACCACTACGACATGAATACAGCATCCCTTTCTCAACAGCAGGATCAGAAACCTATTTTTAATGTCATTCCACCAATTCCTGTTGGTTCAGAAAATTGGAATAGATGCCAAGGGTCTGGAGATGAAAACTTGACTTCCTTGGGGACTTTGAACTTCTCTGGTCGATCTGTTTTTTCTAATGGCTATTCAAGGTAAGATTTACGCTTTCTGTTTCTTGAAAATGGTATGTTTAAGATCCACTGATAGATTTAAACATTTATTTGAATGTGTTCAACTGCAATTCAAGTGCTTTTTCATGTGAATAAGTTTAAGTGGTCTTTTGAAAGTGGGCTTGGTAGACAAACTACATGATTTATCCGTACAAAACTCTTTCAAGTTTTGTGTTTGTTCCTTCCGAAAGAGTGGTATTTAGTATCCCATTGGGCAGTGATTGAAAATTTTATGTAAAAATTTAAAATAATATTGCTCATTAACAGATAAATTTAGTAAAAGTGATGTAAATTCAGAGGGGGATAACGTGTGAAAACATATTTATTGTGCATATTTTTAAGTTGTCCTAAAATAGGCCGTTACATTACAGTGAAAAACACCTTTAATACTTACATAATCAAACCTTGTGCTGTATTTGTACATCTGTGAAGTGTTAGCCTGAGGAAAAGTAGAAGTACTAACAATGAACCTTTTTCTTCAAACTATGAACCTTCCTGTTGAAGAAACTTGAGTTCTGAGATTGCTAAAGCAATGCAGTGAACAGTTTACCTGACCTGAGTATTAGATGTGGGACAGAGTTCCTGACCCAGGGTAGATAAGTTAATGTCTGCTGATTGGTTTCTTTAACAAAGAAATTGGTGCTGAGTTTACTTCCAAATATTCCTACAAGTTCTCACATATATAGCTAATGGCCAACATTGTTAAGCTTCAGTCTCAGCTGTTTTTAATTTGTTTCTGTCTTCTTTATTCTCCATCATTTATAAGTATACTGACATTTCTGTTTGACTCAAAAATGTCTGTAAAAATGTAATTACCGAGAAAAAGTTCTAAATGTAGGTGAATCTGTTGGTAGGGGTTAAATGCTCTGTCCTGCACACCCATTGCCAATTCAGATAAATATGTATCACATTTTAGGTGTGAAGGAAAATATAAAAATTAATTGTAGAGACACAGGACTGATTAATCAGACTTTTTGAGCCGGGAAGAGGGCATAGTGGACACCATGATTTCTTTGTACGTAAGTACTTCAAGTTCTAAAACATTAATGGTAGTCACTTCCCACTAACTAGTCATTGAAAATTTTATTTAAAACTTTTTAAAATACTTTCTCTATTAATGCTATACCCTAATACTGAGGTTACTCTTTTCTTTCCTCCTTAATTAGGAAGCTATGCTCGTTGGGGAGAATTTTTAGATTTAGGCTATGTTCAGTTCCTTTTAAAAGGCTTAAGATGTTTCTTATAAAAGAAAAAAAAAATCCTTGGTTCTTGAGTGTTTCAGTGTAAACACCTACTAATCTATTACTTAAATAGTAATCATCTTTTACTTAGTACATTTCAACTTTTTATTGCTGTCATTCTGAACTGAAAGTTTAAAATGTTGTCAGTAAGAAGGTTCGAGATGTTACTACGTTAATTCATGATTGTGCTTATTTGTCTTAAAAGAATAAGTACGTTTGATTTGACTAAGGTATTTATAGGAAACTGCCACACTGATTTATAAAACATTTAACTGTACAAAGAAAAATAATGTATCTTAGGAAACGCTTGGTGATTATTAATGCTCTTTGTTCTGATACTCAGAATGGTATTGTTTTCATTTTCCTTACTGTAGAAAAGGTGTGGAACAAGAACTTCTCATTTTCTAGTCACTTAACTTTCTTTAAGCCCTATAAAATCTAGGACCTGTAGAAGAAATCTTAAATGAATATAGTTATTCTTAAATCATTAAAGATAGTTTTAATACTTTTTCTAGTCATTGATAACATTTAAGGTATGTCAGCCTCAACAACCATATGATGGTAGGCAAAACAATGATATGGCTCTTTCAAGATTCTTTATTATTTAGTGAAATGACTATTTTATGTTGATGTGTGGTTTGGAATTATAATCAGTAGTTTGTATCCTAGTGAAAAGATGTAATATTTTACAGGATAGTTTGAGAAGGTTTGAAAATTTTGTACTTGGTGGCATTATCTTAACATTGGGAACTGTGATTACCCAGAACAAAGCTTCTTCCAAGTAAATTGAAACAGTGTTTCTTTTTACCATCATTGAATTAGCCTATTGTTTCCAAACAATAACCCTGATATAACAAAAATTAGTTGCTTTCTCTTCTCTGTATGTTACATGGTTCTAGCCAAACTTTAGGACCTTGAGTAATCAGCAGATAATTCAACATGTTAAGACCACAACTATGTTAAATAATGACTTTCTGACTTTAAATACAGAAATATTAAATCCACTAGTAACTTCACTTGCATTCTGTTTAAATTCTTTTAAAGCATAAATTGTAATTTTACTTTTTAAGATGTCACCTAAAATTGCTTTTTCTTAAAACGCTTAAAAACACTTTATGCTCTCTTTTGTTAGGGAAGGCAGTTCTTCTGATGTATTAGCATAGTACAACATCCAGTTATTACATTGTTGTAAAATTATGAATATCACGATGGGCCATAGTGATATGGCCCATATCACTATTTGAAGATTTAAGGTAATTGAAGGTAAAATGAGAGGAACCTTATTGATACTCAGATACATTCCTTAGGTAAAATGAAGTAGCCATTCTACCTTAATATACTTTTTAAATACTGAAATTCAGAGAATTTAGCATAAACTTTTAACGTTGAATAAGGCACATTTCTGCATAATTTGATTTTCAACGTTGTTTCACTTGAGCATTAATGGCGCAACTGCTGAAAGGAGGCATAGAAGTAAATGGTTTCTGGTGGAATTAAGAGCTTTTATTGGAACTGTGTTGAAACTTTAGTATGAAAAAGTTGGTCGCTTTCTGAAGGATATAGTTATTGGAGAAGAAGAATGATGCAAGATGAATTTGTAAACTAAGTCATAGGTGGAGTTTAAGTTTAAGTCATAGGCTCTGTTTAAGTTTATTAAGGCATTTAATCAAGCTATGAAAATTTATGTAGATTTTAACATCTCATTATTATTTGCATCTGTGCCTCACTTATTAACGTAATGGGAACGAAGACCTGTACAAATACAGGATGAATGAAGCAAGTTGTGTCCCCTTTACATTTTTCTTATTAACATTGTGTTGATTGTTTTCTCAGAGAAAGAGGAGGCCTGAGGAGGAGATTTTTACTGACTTCTCTCCTTTTTTAACAGACACCTAATGTGTACCTCTTTTCTCTCCTTCCAAATGCGCTGGCAGTGAGGGTTTCAATCAATGTCTTTTTAAGCTTAACATTTCTGATATTCACTCTTCAAATTATTTCCGAATATTAAAGGAGGCTAGCTTTTGGCTGTTTGTCTTCATTTTTTAAAACCCTGTACTTCGTTACAGCTTTATTATTAGTAAAAGAGATAAACACATTGTGTGTTCAGGTGTGTGAGTTTAGTTTGGAATCACTGCAGTACAGAGATGTGTGATTAGCATGTGGTCAGATTTTATTGAAATTACTTCTTGTGATGTTTCTTTGGCTATTCCATTATATTTTTATAGTGGATAAAAATAATTTGTATTACAGTGCTGTTTTGGCTTTATCTGTTGATGTTACAGATAGTTTAGTTAATCTGGCCACTTTCACTATGATATAGACTGTTTATAAATTTTATGAACTATAAAAGACCTATTCTGAAACATACCTTGCCTAAATATAGGTTAAATGCATGTTGCAACAGCAGTAAAATTCATATGTGTATAGAGATCACATTAGTGGCTTTCTGAGATTTTAGTGAAGGAGAGATTGGATCAAAAGTGTTTAGTATGAATGACTAACATAAAAGAATATCTATATTAATTGATTGGTTATATAAGTCATAATCCACTCTGGGCTGCAGGTGATTTGAAATAGCCTAGTTGTTAGGAACTCTTAATTTATATTGGGTTTAAAATTAGCCTGGGGCATATTTCTTAAAACATATTTTTCTTACTTTTAACATCCCTAATTGTAGTGAGCAAAAAGTTTTCATTATTTACTACTGTTTATGTGAGCAAATTAAATACACAAAATAGGTTTGTGCCTGATAGCATATCAGGACATCCTGATAATTGTGTAATGCAAAATTTACAGGTGTTTGCCAAATTAATGGGCACTTGCTTCCATATTTCCAAGTCATGAAAAATGTATATTGGTAAATCGTGTTGCAAAAGAATTTTCAAGAAATAGTTTGTTGAATTTAGCTATACCTGAAAAATAATCAATTACTTATTGACCTTTATAGAAGGGTTTAAAAGGCAGTGTACTCCTGTAATTTCAGAGAGCCAATTGCCCTCATTTTCTTCTGGCTTGTTCTACTTAACATTTTGTATTTTTCAAGGAAATAAAAATATCTTTATGGAGAGTTTCCATTTAGGAAAAAAAAAGATCTGTTAAGTGTTCCTCTCTGAATTGTGCATGATCATTTTTATGCTAAACTGGATTATAGTGTGAGTTTTAATGGTAAATTTTTGTATTGATTTTTACCCATGAAGGTATATTCTGGAAAATACAGTTGTTCAAAATTAGTTGGAGAGAGTGATTTCTACCCTCATACACCAGATTTTGATAGATTGCCTTTTTATTCCTGACTACCACTGTCACATATATCCCTTGAATACAGATTTCCAGTGGAGTTTGTGGATTAACAGGTGTTGGGGGAAGGGATGCAAGAGGGCGAAGCAGTAGAGATGTGGAAAGGTGGAAGATAAGTTTAGAAACATCAAGAACGTTCCGAAAACCAACAGTTTGGATCAGCTGTCATGAATTCAGAGGACTTTTAAGAGAAATTTGGGGCTGTGTTTGCACATCAACTCTTTGCACATAAAGCAGTGCCTTAACCAGGATTATAGTTTAGTTTCTTTTATTTGACATAAAAATCTAAAGCTAATTGTGGCAGTATAGCCCTGATTTTTATAGGGATCCTTGTTGTCTTTTGCTATCCTTTATTACGAAAAAAAAAAAAAAAAGGATGGAATGGAAATTTTAGCTCCTTTTAGGTTATTTCAGCTAAGACCAAGTTTGTATTTTTTCCATTTTTATTTAGACTGCTATTTACTCAAAAAAGTCTAATTACTGGCATTTGGTTGAAACAGTGATGATATATTATGTTGATAGAAGCACTTTATATTTCCTAGTACACTTTGACATACGCTGTCATCTGACCGTGTCATACACTCCAGGAGTAGAACCCTCTTCTTTAGTAGTAATGTATTTCCATGGGTTGTGTATTTTTCTACTGAAAAGTAAGGAAATGGATTCTTATTTAATCTTACCTGTTTATAATAAATTATGTGTGCATGCTCAGCCATGTCTGACTCTTTGCAACTGTATGGACCGTATCCTCCCAGACCACTCTGTTAATGGGATTCTTCAGGCAAGAATACTGGAATTGACTGCGCTATTTCCTCCTCCAAGGGATCTTCCCAACCCAAGGATTGAACCTGAGTCTCCTGTGTCTCCTGCATTGCAGGGATAGTTTTTACTGCTTGAACCATTGAGGAAGCCCATAATAAACTATGGAATTCTCCAATTGCTAGATGGTCATTTAAACTATTTATATTGCAATATAGTCCTTAAAGCTAATTATTTTGAATGGAAGTGTGTCATCACCTAATTTTATCTCTGGCCCAGCTTAAATACTAATGACTTATCTTAGTAGAGCTGCATGCTTAAATATACTTTTTCAGAATAATACATTAATTTTGAGTGCTTTAAAATTTTTTTCTTTTGAACGAGTTTCAACAAGATTAATAATGTTTATAATACAATAAATTTAGTGGAAATGTCTCTTATTATAATTTTTTTCATTTGCACTGTAGTGCTCCAAATATATCTATTTCAGGGGAGAAAGGTTTAATAATATTGATTAGCTGTAAATACTTAGCACATTATCTTACATTGAATTTTTATTTTTTGAACTTTAAAGTATTTAGGACATGCAGTTTGTAGCAATAAATGTTAATTTTTATTTTTATAATAAAATTAACCTTTATTCTAGTTGATTTCGTAATTGTCCTTAATATTTAGCTGTGGCTATTATGAAAGTATATTTGATAGCCAATTTTTTAAAGCTGTTGTGAAATGACATCTAATTTAGTACATGATTTATTATTTCATGCTGGTTGGGGCAATGTGTGACTTACGACCTTATGATTGTCACATGTTGAACATTAACACTCCACTGATTTGCTGTGGACACTTTTTTACTTTGTTATTGTTTTAATGTTTTGTGTTTTTGTTTTGTATTTATTGGGGATAAGGGGTTCCTTAATTTTAAGATGACATAAACTGAAAATTTGGGGGAATAAAAAAATAATAATAATAAAACTTTAAATCCCTTCCAAACAATTTCGTTACTTAATAGTAGAAGTAGTAGAAAGAAGTAGACTAAAAATTAGGAGACTTGAGTTATGATGCTGAGCTGAACTGATCTGTGATCTTGAATAATCAGGTGTTTTAGAGTAAAAATATTTTCTTTACAATTATACATGAATTATTTTCAAACCATGTGTGTACTTCTGTCTCTAAAATCCTACAATCCTCTTAACTTATCATTTTAGTGAATGAGGCACCTGGGGAAGGGAATGAAAAACTAAAATTTATTCTTTGTACACTGTCAAGTATAAGACAAGAATGAAACCAGGTTTGATATTTTTACAAAATAGTAATTTAAAATAATGTAGTTGGTGGTACACAGAAAATAATATGTAAACACTGTTGTTGGTAGAGCCTGAGAGCTGGGGCTCGGGTTCTCAAAGCTTGCTTTCCGTGTTAGGTATGCTGATTTCAGATTAGAAGTTAAAGGGGCTTGAGAGCTCATTTGCAGCCCACACTTATTTTTTCAGAAGAGGAAATGAGACCTATAGAAAGTGTTTAGAGAAAAAGCAGAGGATTAGTGGTATTATCAGAAACAATTTAGTGACTAAACAACAGCAACAATTACACTTAGAATACCCAGTTCTCAGTAGTCTAAACTCCCCAGCAGGCCTCTCTTAACATCTGGTCTCTAGAGATCTGAAACACAATATAGATTAGTCAGGTATTTTGTAAAAGTTATGATGAAGTTAACTACAGATTTTTTTAAATGTATATTATCCATATCTTCCCTGTATATTTTAAACTTTTTTTTCCTAATAGTTTTTCTATAATTTTCTGTCACCAGTATGCTCAAGACTTTACATGCATTCATCTCATTTAAACCCCTTAACAACCCTATGAAGGTTTTTAATTCTAGTTTCTGTATTGTTCCTGACTCTGTCAATGACTTTGTAGTATAGAAGACAGCTGTTATTTACCTTAATTTTACAGGTGGATAAATTTGAGACGTTTATAGAGAAAGAGAAAATAATAGGCATACTTAATTGTGATCTGAAGGGGAAATATTTAATATTGTGTTAGAAATCCCTCTTGAAGTGGGAAGGATTCTGTCGCCCTGTCGTGTCCGACTCTTTGTGACCCCATGGACTACGCGGTCCATGGAACTCTCCCGGCCAGAATACTGGAGTGAGTAGCCTTTCCCTTCTGCAGGGGATCTTCCCAACCTAGGGACTGAACCCAGGTCTCCTGCACTGCAGGTGGACTCTTTACTTTTGTTTGTCGTAAGTGAGTTTTTAAACGATGTATAAAGGAGAAATGGGATCAAGCCACTTGTCTCTCTTGTGTATATTTGTGTAGTCGCTTACTGCTCTCTGTCACAGTTTCAGCTTCTGTAAAATAGTGAGAACACCCAGCACTCTTGCTTGAGGGATTTGTGCGTGGTTGTTTACTTTGAAAATTAAAAAGTACTATAAAAATTCAGTGTGGAATTCTTAAAGCTCTGCCAAATCTCCTGAGCTCAAACTAACATGACCCTCACTGGTTAAGTACATTGGGACATTTGGGCCTGTGTAGGTGTTTCTTATTCATGAAGCATTAAGACATTTTCAGTGCCATTATGTATAATCCCTGAAGGGTCATGGATTCCGGTTTTATAAGGACTAAATATATTTAAAGATTTCAAGCGCCAAATAAACTTTTATTGCATTTTTTTTTTCAGTTTGGGAGTTTTTTTTGTTAGCTTTTCAGTGTGATGTAAATTTAATAGCCATGTTAATAACTTCAACCACATTGTTATCCTTTTAAATAAATGCTAGAATATCCCTCTTTCTGTTTTATTGTCTGGTGTTCTTCTAAAATCAAGTATGCAAAGATTGTCATTAAGAAACTTTAATCTGAAAACCTGTGTGCAAAAGAACTTCTGACTATAATGAATACCAAAATGTATCCTAAGGGTGTAAATCTGGGAGAATTATGTAGTTCACTTGACTTTATTTACTAACATTTTTCATTTTGATAAAGTGGTTGAAAAAAAAAACTTCAGAAAAACAAAGTTAATGGATGAAACCAGTCTCTTTGGCTAACAAAAAGTCAAGTTCAGAAACAAGTGACAGTTTAAACTGGTAAGCTGTTTAAATTGATAATATAAAACTGATATTTTAAACTGCTAATATGCTAATTTAAATTGGTAATATAAAAAAATAACTTGGTTTGTAGGCAGCTTTCTATCGGGAAACTAGAACTTTTAATTAGAACTAAATGTGAAATTTGTCATCTGGAATCCAGCTGAGTTTACTAAGGACAAAGTGTGACTATAAAATAGCTAGATTGATTTTTTAAAAACAGAAAACACAAAATGAATGTTGCCTTTTTAAGCCTCTACCTTGGGAGGCTATGTATAGTCCTCTTTTGAAATTGCCTTCAAAACCACCTTAAAAGACTTATTACATTATAGGAGCCCCTAAATGTTCTTGCTTAATCAGAAAATGTGTTTATTCCTTAGCTTGATCATTTACCTTACAAATGGGATTTCAAATGATTTGAAAATTTCCAATAATGTAGAAATTTAATCCTCTACCAAATTAGAACATTTGTTTTCATTGAAATTATTTAAAAGAACTCATGTAGGTATTTCTGTAAAAGACTTAAATTTAAAAGTTTAAATTAGTTTGGAATAGGTGCCTAGCCTCCCAAGATAGGGCTTCCCTGGTAGCTCAATGGTAAAGAATCCTCCTGCCAGTACAGGAGACAAGGGCTCGATCCCCAGGACAGGAAGATCCCCTGGAGAAGGAAATGGCAACACACTCTGGTACTCTTCCCTGGAGAATCCCATGGACTGAGGACTCTGGTGGGCTGCAGTCCATGGGGTCACAAAAGAGTCTGACACCACTGAGCTCCTCCCAACATAACTAGTTTGAAATGAATGTGGCTCAATTGCTAAGTTCGGATTGCTTGCTTTAAGCTATCAAGGAGCTTTATGCTAACAACTTACATACTCCCTTTTCTTAACATAGTCTAGAAAACAACAGATTTACTCACCTCTTAGCCTGATTTTTTTTCATAGATATTAATATGTATTTTATGTTCAAGTAAAGTGGGCCTGTCTTTGCCTTGAACTTGAAGGGAATCTGATGTTAGCAGATGTACAGTAAATGTAAATTCCTACAACAATACATTTCCTTTTCCAAAATCCAAATCCAATCTCATTTCCCAATCCCAAAGAATTCATTTCCCACTCTAGTCAGTGTATCAGAGAATTAACTATTTGAGGGTAATTATAGGAAGAACAGGGGCTTCCCAGGCGGTGCTAGTGGTACAGAACCCTCCTGCCAATGCAGGAGACAAGAGTGAGAGATGTGGGTTTGATCCCTGAGTCAGGAAGATCCCCTGGAGCAAGTCGTGGGAACCCACTCTAATATTCTTTCCAGGATAATCCCTGGTGGGCTGCAGTCCACAGTCTGTGGGGTTGCAGAGTCGGACATGACTGAAACGACTTAGCATGTGTAGGAAGAATAACCCAAGTACACTAAAATTATTTATATCCATAAAATAGTTTAGCAGAGAGTTACAGTTACATGTGTTTTCTACTTTTATTCCTTATGACCTGAAAAGAAATTTTCTGCTCCTACTGAAAGTACTTTTAAAAATTAAGTAAATTTTGGTTGTCACTACTCTTTTTTTTTAATTTAGCCATGTTTATTATTTATAAAATGCTAGAATTGGAGTGGATCCCAGCCTTTGAAATCTTGAAGATACATGCAGTGGCATTAAAAATAGGATATACCTTTCGTAACCATTCAGTTAGTGCTGAAATTCTTTATGAGAACTTTCTTTTTGAGACTATTCTGCTTAATAACTTTAGTACGTTTCCCATGTCTACATTGAAAACAACGTGTTTTCTCCAATAGTTATTCTTTCTCCCCCCTCAAAATGATCTGTAAGTTTTTGACAGCTAAGGAAAGGAAATAAAGAGCCATTATAGTGTGGCCAATGTGCTCTACTAATAAATACACTTTTATTTCTTCACTCTTATTAGCCTGGAATATTCTAGCATGTTATTTTAGCTAGGGGCCTGGTTGATGTTTCTATTCAGTAGAAAATGCTTCTTATCACTAAACATATACAGTGGGCTGATGTAGGTTAGTGTATGGGCACTAGGTTTTTAATATAAGAAATAATTTTAGAAAAAAAGTAAGAAAAATAGATGAAATAATCTCTAACTCAATATGTTAGGGATGAGTAACCCTTTAATTGACAATAATCATTTAACAAGGCTGTACAGTACTTTGGGGGTACCACAGACATATTTAAAAGAGAAGAGTAAATAGGTGAAGCCAGAAGGAAAAGTTAGAACTAAGAAACCAATGGAAGAAGAAAATGAAACCCAGTTCCAGGGTCTGGTTAAATCTTATTTTTCTGTGCCTAAGTGATTCTATATGAACACTGGGAAATATATAAGCTTCCAGTTACATGATGGTAATAGGTGGAAGAGCCACAAAGACATGTCTTAGGAAGGGAATTCTTGAGATGGGGGGAGTGAGAGGTTAACTACATCTCAAAGTGCCTTCCAACCACACTGGCCGCAGCACCCACTTAACGAGCTAGGCACTGGGCATCTGGAGGCGAAGATAAATATCTCCAACCGCGAACCTCACAGATCTAGAGATCTTCATACCAGATCTTCATATCTCTTCCACTCTGCCCTCGACTCCAGCTTACCCCATCACTTTCCGCACCCAGTTTTGTTTTCTGAAATGTCCACTTTCCCCAGAAGGCATAACTGAAACTTCATGGAGTAGAGTGTGTGGATGAATGGGAAGTAGGAGTTGGTTCAACTATTTGGAATAAAAAGGTGTCAACAAGGAGTCTGAGAGAGGCGGAAAGAACGAGCTAATCAGATGAGCAGTGACTAGCTAGGAATGAACCAGCGGGAGACTTCAGTCACCTGTGCAGGAAACTGATTCACACAGTCGCTCAGTCATATCCAACTCTTTGTGACCCACGGGCTGCATCCCTCCAGGCTCCTCTGTCCATGGGATTTCCCAGAGGAGACTACTAGAGCAGGTTGCCATTTCCTTCTCCAGGGAACTTTCCTGACCCAGGGATCGAACCCACATCTCCTGCATTGTCAGGTGGATTCTTTACCACAGAGCCACCAGGGAAGCCCACTATATACAGTGCTGTCGTCCTATACATTATGTGATATAAGAAGGAGGAAACATGACTTGCGCTCTTGATGTTAAGACTTTTTTCTTTTCTTCCAGTCCCTTGAGAAAATTTCCTTATTCTCTACAAGAAGCAAAACCCTCTTTTTAGGTCCCCTGATGCATTTTATGCCTGGAAACGTTCTCCCCATATCTACATGGCTCCCTCTCTCACTTTATTTAGGTCTCCACCTAAATGTCAACTTGTAAGAGAGACCTCTGACTGCTGAAATAATAGCATCTCTTCTCAACGTTGTATATCTAATTGTTTATGTCTTGTCTATTCACCTGCTGAAATCTAAGTTGCTTAAGAACAGTGATGCTGGTGGCCTTGCTTATTCTTGTATCCCAGCAAGTCACAGAGTGTTTAACACATAGTAAGAACCTCAATAAATGCACATTGAATATATGAATAAACAGACCTGACATACAAACTAAGACATGTAGGGATGGACTGCACTTCTGTCTTTCCAGAGAAAAGAAATGTTACCAGATAGTATCACTGAGAGATGCCAACCCAAGTTATGTTCTCCAGAGAGGAAATAGATTTTAAGATGGATTAGTGCTTATGCAGACAATGTGTACATAAAGAAAATGTGTTTTTAATCGCTGTCAGCCTTTAAATTTGCTCTAAGACTTTGAAATGGATTGCTTTTTCACAGCGTCTTAGAACAGTGCTGATACATTTGTTGTTGTTGTTCAGTCACTCAGTCATGTCTTGACTCTGCAACCCCATGGACTGCAGCACACCAAGCTTCCCTGTCCTTCGGTATCTCCCAGAGTTTGTTCAAATTCATGTGCTTTGAGTCTGGTACATTTACCATTGGGCAAATTAAGATAGCCAAAGCTCTGAAAAGAAGAGTTTGAGGTCTGGCTTTTTGAAATGTATCTTGCTTTAGATAGTACCTTTCAAAGCTTTCATCTTATTTCTCACTTGTTTAAGAATTGAGATTACACTTGCAGACAGGTAATGTATACATTTATGTTGATTGATTTATAGCAAGTCAGGCAAGAAACCAATTTGCCCATTTTTCAGATAAGTGTGTGTATAATGACTGAATACTCCCAAGAGAGAAGGTGTCTTATTTTTGTCTGAATTTCCCAATTATCGTTCTTAAGCTTATTTAGATTTGACTTAATCTGTTTTTAGTTTTGACTTACTCTATCTATAGTTCATAGCAGCAATTCAAAGCTAGTAAGATATCTCTTCTACTAAGAATGGTTAATAGAGTTCAACTTAATATGGTGAAGGCAGTCATAGAAAAGAGAAAATGTAAGTTAAGTAGGTATTAACTAAAGCAAGAAAATCAGATGAGGTCATTTAAGAACGAACTGCCTTAGCATTCAGGAAGAAAGAGGGGAGGACCAAGGACAGGGCTCTGGAAGGCATCCAGAGAAAGCAGCCACAAAAGATGATGAAGAGCTAGAGAATTGGGAGGCCAACAGTTTTAGACTGGGGTGGGGGAGAGTAGCATATACTGTCAGGTCAACTAGGGAAGAAGAGAGAGAATAGACTATCATAAATATGAGAGACTGCTGTTGAAGCCAATCTGTAAAGTGTATAAACATTCTCAAAAGTCAAAGCCAGAGAAATCAGTGAAATCCTAAATGGAACAACAATAGAACTAGATTTAATTTGATTATCCCTAAGTTTGAGAGCCTGGTAAGTCTTTCAAGTTTAGGTGAAAATGCTAAAGTGGATAGTGAGAGACACCCTTGTGACACCACTGGGACCCTGGCACTGAGTTAGCAGTAAGAGACAAAAGGCTGGAAATCAGGAGGGAATTAGTTTTGTTTCTGGAGAAGCCAGCACAACAGAAAGAAGAACAAAACAAAAACTGGCCATACCCTAGTGCAAAACTGCCTTCACTATGACCCTGAGCAGGTTTGCAACCCTGTAAGCCCTCAGTTCCCTCACCTTTAAAATGGGCACAATGAGATGATGGGTATAAACATCATAACACAGCATCTGGCAGTTGTAAAGTATTCATGAACTGTTAGGTGTTATTTTTAGTGATGTGACTGAGGTTAGTCACCTCCTTAAATGCCAAAGTTTCCTGCTTGAGAACCCTGTCTGTTGCGCTGTAGTGTGCTATTCATAAGCCGTTTTCAATTAAGATAATTCTTCAACCAGCTTCATTATGATCTTAACTTTCAAACTAAGTAATTATGGTTACATAATGGAGACTTTAACCCCTGGTACCATTATCAGATTTTTTGCATAAGTTTGAAGAGGAACTGAAAAAATGTATATACAGTGGATGTTGTGTTAAAATGAGTGCTGAGTGCTCCCTTTCAGGTGCCCTCTCCAATCTGTCCTCCCTCCCCCCACGCTTCTCTACTCCGAGTCACTCTTCCACTATTTGAACCTCTTGGAACTCAGTTAATCTAAATCAAGGTAACTGAAGAAGAGTGACCCTTTCATGTCTTGACAAATTCTTGTGGTTTTATAAATAAGTTCATTGCTTCAGTCATCTGATCTCTATATATCTTTAGCTCCTTATTAAAGGGAATATTAACTCTCTAAAAATCATATTACAATATAAAGTTTCTATGTCTTCAAAGACAGACTTTAAGAAAATAGTTTCTTAATGACTCAAAGTGAATTAACTATCACAATTAAAAGGACTTTATTTTCCAGGTGTAGTTTTTAAAATACCTAATTGTTTATTTTGATGTCTAAATTTATTGTAGATCAGTGACCTTTTCCATGTTGGAACCATCTTTTGGAAGCAAAATTTTTTTTGTTTCACTTCTGCTTGCTCAAAATTAATTTGTTTGATAGTTGTTATCAGGTAATACTTGCTCTATAACAAACCATCCCCAGATTCAGTACCTTTAAAATAATAACCATTTTTTTGTTCCTCCTGAGTCTTCAGGTCATCTGGGCAGTTCTGCTGATCTGGCCAGGCTTAACTGATCTCAGCCGGGCTCACTCAGTGTGTCTGTGGCATCCGGCTGGTTGACTATGGCCATGAAGACTAGCAGTCGTATCTCATCCAACAGGCTCTCCAGAGCTTGTTGAGTGTACCAGCAGAAGCATGCAAAGTTTCTTAAGGCCTAGACTTACTTCTCCCTATTGTCAAGATTCTGTTGATCAAAGCAAGTTAGAATGCCCAGACAAGATGCAGGCAGGAGGTGGAGGAGCTGCGAACTTATACTGCAGAGAGCATGACTATTGGGGCGGGGGGGTCCTCTTTTGCATTGTATCCCAGTAGTTATGGGAAATGGGTGCATTTGAAATGGTGATCCTTCAGTTGGTGATATTCTAATTGCTTATGAAACTTGGCCGTGGTGGAAAGGCAGAGTCACTGCGATCAAAGGGAACTTAGAGACCAACTGAGGTTCAAACTCCAGATCTATCATTTATTTCTACAGTCCTGCACAATTTTCTTAACGTTCCTATTAGGCACTCTGTAATGGTTCATTCACTTGATTCTTTATGTGTGATTTATTATAAAGAAAGGGTTAGGTTGGATGCCTACTAAGTACTTAGATAATTGCCTTTATTCATGGATGCTAAAATTGCTTTTACTCCGGGCTCGCATAGTCCAGTCAAGGTGCCAGATTCAGTTATTTCTTTGGAATAAAAGGGAAGGGAAGGGAAAGTGTGTTAGGGAAAGAAGGAAGAATATATGAGTAACTGTGACCTCAAAATGAAGTGACCACTAACTGAGGGATTTCCCTATAAGAAAAGAATGGCTGAGACCTGTAGTTAAGAGAGGAAAATCCATAAGTCTTTTTGGGTGGAATTGACTGATTCATGGGGTGAGAGTTGTAACATTAGACACAATCCAAATCTACGTGTTTTTTTTGTTTTTTTTTTTTTAAATTCTGGCCCTCTTAGACACACTGGGTGCCTTAACATTGGATTTGTGAACTGTCATACCTGAATCATATCATGTGATATGGAAAAGAACAGTACCATCCCACATTACCAGTTTTAAGTTGGCTGCTTTTAAAAAATTAAATGTGCCACATAGAAATAAAGCAACGTGAATTTCTTTTCCTTGTGCTGAAAAGAGCTTTCAAATTAATTTACTAGACACAAATCTCTGTCCTCCTAGTGAGAAATAGAAAAGGTCTCTCTGTCACACACACACATATACATGCACATATACACATATATGGTAAAAGTAAAATTAAATTAGCTCAGGTCAAACAAAGAGCCAGGTATTTCAAAATTCAAATAATCAGAAATGTTAACTTCTTCTAGGAAAAGGACCAGGTTCATGTCTTCAAAGATCTGAAAACTGAGCTGAACCACCTCTGGTTTTGGCTAAGGGTGTGAACACAAGCAAGTCAGGTGATTTGTCTGTACTTTAGCCCCCTTTCATGGGATTCCCTTGTAGGTCAGCTGGTAAAGAGCAGGAGACCCCAGTTCGATTCCTGGGTGGGGAAGATCCTCTGGAGAAGGGATAGGCTACCCATTCCAACATTCATAGCCTTTCCTGGTGGCTCAGCTGATAAAGAATCCACCTGCTTTGTGGGAGAACTGAGTTCGATCCCTGGGTTGGAAAGATCCCCTGGAGAAGGAAAAGGCTACCCACTCTAGTATTCTGGCCTGGAGAATTCCATGGACTGTATAGGCCATGGGATTGCAAAGGGTCAGACACGACTGAATGAATTTCACTTTAGCCACATTTCATGCTTAATAATTACACATTATTCTAAGAAGAGAGCATTTGAATATACAGTTGACCCTTGAACAATGCAGGTGTGAACTTTGGGGGTCCACGTATGTTCTTGAAAAAAATCTGAGTGTGTGCTACCAAATAACCCAGTCTACCAAATGCAGAACCAAGGGTGCAGGGGATACGCAGGGCCAACTATAAAGTTACAGTCAACTTTTCACTGCGTGGGGGTTGGCACCCTGTTATTCAAGGGCCAGCTGTACTCATTTGATTAATGATAAGAAAATATTTTACTGTGGACAATGAAAGTGTTTAGAAGCCCTTGTTTTTTAAAGTTAAGCTATTGGACTATGGATTTCAATCTTTGCTTTTTTTTTTTTTTTAATCATTTCCCAACTTCATCCTTTACTGAGACCATTTTAAACCATAAACCAGGGGAAACCAGCTTCCCCAAATGTATTTAGGATCCAGGGATATTTTCCCAAAACATTATTGCTAATTTCATGTCAGTACATGTTTGCCAAACCAACAAAAATGGACTACACTAAGGAAAGAACCTTCGTTTTGGAAGAACGGTAACTTGGAAAGAAGAAATTTTGTCAGGCAAGTAAAGTTCAGTGCTCAGAAGTGGATGGTCACAGAGAGACAGCAGCAGCAGAGTTTTTCTCCCTCTCCTGCCTGCTGATTATGTGGGTCAAAATACGTATTACTGAGGACCTTCTCACCTGTTCACTGTGGACACTGTGCTCCAGAGAAGTAGTGAAATCATATTCTTGTTGATCTCAAAGGCACCTCCATCTAGTGGGGGAGACGTGATGTATCTCCATGAAGTAATTAAGGCACTGAACTGTAACAGGTGCTGAGGCAGGCTCCAGGGCCAGACGGGGAAAGTGCGATGGAACGACTCCTGCAGAGGAGGCTGCCACGTGTCTTAGGTCTGTAGGGCCTCCAGGCCTTCTCTGAGGACTTGTCTAAGGTGCCTTCCCCTTCTTAGCAATCAAATTGCTACTGCCTTTGGGAGACCAAGAGAGACTATGCTTTTTAACCTCCTTACGTTTATTCAGTTTGTTTCTCTCACTGCTCTTGTGTGTGGAGAACTTTTTCAGCTTCCTGTTATCATCTAAGTTTACTCTTCTTTCTGTACACTTTTCAACTTTCTAATGGGTAACGATTTTTGCTGTTTTGCCTTAGAAAAATTCTAAATGGCACAGACCTAATTTCAGGAAGACTCACTTGAAAGCTAAATAAATAACACTGAGGGTTTCTGAAAATGTAGTAGAGCATTGTGCCTCCTTTAAAAGGGGAAAAACAGCAAAAAGTTGCAGTATGCCAAACCCTGCCCTGTGTTTTGCATCTCTCAAATATTCATCCAGAGACTTATTAAGAAATTAACATGACTTTTTAAGGATTTTTTTCTTAGTTTTTTGAAAAAGCACTTTACATTTTAACTCTTTAGTTCCTCTTTCATTAATCAATTGGGCAAATGATAGAAACTGAAACAGTTCTCAGAGAAGTAGATTGACAGAAATTGTTAAACGACAGTGTGCTGTTATGATAGATGCTGATCTTTTGATTACTTTTGGTATGTTTTGTGCTTTCCAGAAGTTGACGATTTACTTGTAAATAAAAGTGCATGATCTTCAATTCTTTAAAATATTTTAAAATTTGAATAACATTCTAATTTGTAAAATATGTGTGCATGTATATATATATATAAATTGTTTGAAAATGTATAACATATCTATGTCAAACAAATCTCCTTTTTGAAAATTATTTTTATTAGGGTATAGTTGATTCACAATGTCAGTTTCCAGTCTACAGCAAAGGGAATCTGTTATGCATATGTATCTACTCTTTCTGATTGTCTTTTCCCATACAGACTGTTAGAGTATTGAGTAGAGTTTCCTGTGCTGCACAGTAGGACCTTGTTGTTTATCTGTTAATTATTCTGTACATGGTAGTGTGAGTATGCCAATCCCAGTTTTCCAGTTTACCTCCTGTTTACCCGTTGGTACCGTGTTTGTCCTCTACACCTGTAACCCTGCTGCTGTTTGGCAGGCAAGTTCACCTGCACCCTTCTTTGTCTCACATGTGAGTAACGCCGTGTGACACTGTCTGTCTCTGTCCGCTTCGGTCACTGTGGTCATCTCTGGACCCATCCATGTCGCTGCAGATGGCATCACCTCATTTTTGTGGCTGAGCAATATTCCATTTATAGACTTACCACATCTTCTTAATCCATTCCTGTTGATGAACGTTTCCGTTGCTCCCCTGTCTTGGCTATTGTCAACAGTGCTGCAGTGAACACTGGGGTTCATGTATGTTTTCAAATTATGATTTTCTCTGGCTGTGTGCCCAGGAGTGAGATTGCGGGACCATATGGTAGGTCTGCTGCTTTCTTTCTAACAGCCAAATGGATGTGCTATACATACTAGACCTCCATTGCAGAGAATTTAGGTTGACTTGTCTGTTGCTATTCCAGTGTTGCAGTGTACATCTGTGTTTGTGTGTGTGTATGCATACATTTTCACTCTTGTTCTGTCAAGCGTTTCTGTAGGTTTGAGTCTTAACAAAGGAAACGCTTTGAAATTGCCTTGAGTAACATCAGAAGCATTAAATAGCTTTCTTGTCTTTTTCTTTAAAAATTGTATCCTCTGTATGATTAGCTTTCACTGATATGTTATGCATGAAATTCCTGAAGTCTTCAGTTTAAGAACAGGTGAGACGACTAGACTTTCTTAGCTCTAAGAGTAAGGGCCTGAGAAGGAGTTGGGAAAAGTTCAAATATAGGAGCAGACCTGATGTCAGCCTGGAGCCTGGCAAGGTGCTGTGTTGAATCCAGCATCCGCCCACATGCCAGCATCCCATTACTGAAATGTGTGGTTTTCATCACTCCATGATAACCATCCCGAGTTATAAGATGGGACCTTTGAAAACAGGTAGGATGTAAAGGCCCAAGGAGCTTGAGAAAAGCAGCATAATCTAGACACTAAATAAGAACATGACTTGAGAATTTTAGTCCCTTCTCTCTTTCTTTTTGATTCACTGTAAGTTTTTAATCCTACTGCTCTGTAAAACATTCCCCAGGCAGGTATGAGGCCGAGGCAAGTTATTAATGATTTAGAATATGGGGAAGTTAAGCAGTATAAATCTTGATTAGTGAACAAACATCAGGAAAAGATAATAAAGGCAGCGGCATATTTTATATATTAATAGAGTGGCTTAAATAAAAAAAGTTGTAGAAGCTAAAAGACAGGAAAAGGAAAAAAAATGAATTTATGTAATATCTCAAAAACACATTTTTCTGTTATACCATAGGTACCCTTTTAAGTAAATTATTTCATACATACCAGAAAAAGTATATAAGTTATATGTATGATTTACAGAAAAATAAAGCAAGTACTTCTTTACACTCACCCCAACATAAGAGATCATTACTATTCTCTCTTAAGCTCACTGCATGCCCCTTCCCAGTCATTTCATCCTCCTGCCCAACCTCTGGTAACTATAATACTGAATTTTGTGTGTTTACCTTCTTTTGCTTTGTTTTATCATTTTATTACCTAATTATATATCCCCAAATGATGCATTATTTAGTTTTAGATATTTTCTAACTTCACATAATAGTAGTCTTTACAACATTTTTTAAATTCAACACAGTAAAGATCATCCATGTAATCTGAACTATACTAATACAGATATATGTTACATGTTGGAATATAGTGCATTTATCTGTTCTACTGTTAACGGACGTTTGGTTTTGTCTCCAGTTTTCTGCTTTTTGAACAGTATTGCTGTGAAAATGTCTCTTGGTGTATATAGTGGAAGAGTGTTCTAGGGAATTCTGTCTAGCAGCGGAGTACCTTGCTCAGAAGACACACACACTCCCACCCTCTGGAGAACGCCAGCTGGCCCTGACCAGCATCAGGAGCGACCTTTTTGCCCACACGCTCACCAGTGTGTGTTAGTGCTGGTCTTTTGTATCAGTTTGGTGTATGCAAAATATTTACATTTTAATTTTTCATTTTACCATTAAGTAAGTTTTCTTTTTAATTCAAGGACATCAAGGAAGGATTTTTGTCTGTTTTGTTTTCTTTTAATGCAGAACTTGAGATTACAAAAGTGCCTAAAAGGAAATCTTTTTGGTATTCTGGAGCTCCTCTGCCTCACTGAATAAAACTAATATGTTAAATTATGCATGTATGGTTTAAAAGTCAGAGCAATAATTGTGCTTATTGAACAGAATGACAGCTATTCTGAGTGACTGTACTAAGGTCTCTTGCTGTGGATCTGTTTCAGCCTCGCCAACTTTTATTTGCTGAAAGTTCCCACAAGCTCTAAAGACTTGTATTAGATAAGAATGGTGGTGACCTGCTGTGTGAAAATACAGGAGACTACTTCAGAAAATTTTGAAATTTACTATAAAGTGTTAGATGAAGGCTGAGAAAGAGGTAGGAAAAAGGTTGGAGAGGATCAGGTAGGCAGTTTGGGGGTGAGCAAAACAATTATTTTAGAAAGGGAAAAAAATGTGATTAGTATTTTACCCTAGCAACAGTGGCAGAGAAAATGGTGAGTTATAATAACAAAGAACTCTTACAGTGTACAGAACATTCCCATTTAGTGATAATGCTAGAAGGAAGTACCCTTTACCACTGTTTTACTGATGAAGAGACAAAAAATAAGAGAGGTGAAACAAACTGACACCCATCTGTCAGGTGACGGAAATGTGTGTCCTGAGGGCTCTTCTTCACAAGCTCACTGTTCTTTGCTTCATACTTTTGTGACACCTGAGCATCATAGCTGCAGTTTCTGCTGTTGGTGCTGTCTGTCAGCAAGCACTGTTCCTCTGCCTTATGAGCACGCTGATGTCCTGCAAAGGACCAAAAAGAAAAAGCCAAATTCCTACTCAGAAACTTAGAATTGTGGAATGATGAAAAAGAGTGATAAGAGATTAAAAAGTAGTTTGATTAAGTGCTAGATTGTGCAGTAAAATTCTGCTTTAGTTATAAATCAGAATCAAGAGCACTTTCTAGAGTGGAATAAAAAAGTGAGAATTGAAAGTTAAAGTTATTTTCAAAATGCAAATTGACTTTTAAGAAAAATAGTTTTCATTCTGTTATTTAAGGTAATACTTATTTGTCTGGTAACTTCAGGTAGCCACCCAATGTAACAGGGGTGTACACATAATGAAAAAAAAAAATTTTAAGACCACTACCCAAATCTAAAATGTTATTTTTCCCCTCTTTTTATCTTTGGTCAGTTGACATATTTAGTTATGAAGAAGACTCATAGAAAATATTTTCTTGTATTTCTATACTTTTGTTAGTAGCCCTCCATATGCATTTGACTTTTCATTTACCTGCGGTCTAAAAATTCATGGACGCTTAAAGAACAAATTTTAACAGGTATTCTAAAGATGAATTGATATATCAATTTAGTGTCAGACTTATACTAAGCTTCCAACTAATTATAGTTGATACAACTATCAACTTATAGTTGATAATGTGCTTTTATATATATACCTAATTTCATTTTTTTTAAACTTGAGCTTTATATTCTTCAGTCGCTATTTTATGAAATTCTTGGAGTCATTAAAAACTTATAAGTGATAACTTTGGGGCTTCTGCATCTGTCATAAAGCTGCTCAGGCAGGCAGGTTTTTGAGTATAGGGGTACAACCTGTAATAGTCTGAAGTCAGTACAACCGTTGCTAAAGGCTGGGAAGACCAGTGTGTTGTAATGTACAGATCTGTAGCCAGAGTCCTGAGTGTACTGGCTTCGTGTCTCAAGACTCCTGTTCATAAATATGCAGCTCATTATCATTTTGCCCCAGAAGAATCTCAAAATTAACTTATTCCCTCATTTTAAGTCAAGTCAGCTAAATGATAATGGCATCTTTATAATTAGTGACTTTTTATAAGGATGACAGTAATGCATATTATACCTCAGAGTTAACCATTTTGTAGGTCTTTTAAAAATAAAAAGTCAGTAGGCTTCCTCCACCTGGAGACTGTGCAGGTATACCATTTTGCCATTGGTTCCTGGCTGCCAGCCCAAGATGACATGAAATCAGCTAAAGAGAGTGAACTTAATCAGTTGATAGCATCTGTAATGTGTTTTTGAGCTATTATTTTGAGTGAATATCAGCACCATCTTTTCTGAGGGTTGTGGGAAGAGGGTTTGGGGGAACTCCTGTTACAAAGATCCCATTGAGCCGCTTTAGTATTGTAGTAGTATCTTAAACCAAAGAGCCATATTGCATCTTAATCTCCTTTTCCATAAATTTTTAACCTTGCTCATTAAAAAAAAAAAAAAACCCTCTCCATTGAAATACATTCTTTACTAGGCAAGTGATTATTGAAACACCTTTTACAAATGATATTATTGTTTGGTCTTCATAATCTGGTGAAATACTTAGGGCAAATATAAAATTATCCCTATATTTTGAATGAGAAAATAGGTTCAGAGAGATGAAGTGACTTGGATGGTAATTCATCAGTGCCAGGATTTGAAACTAGGTCATTACTTCTGAATCTGTGCCTTTTCAGTGCTTCTGCTTCACAAAATTATAAGCATGATAACTTACTTCTCATATTTTTCATTCAGCAGTGCATTGATTTGGTAAACTAAGCTGTTTCTGCCCATGTTCCTGGTTTTCAAACACTCATCGATAAAGAGCTCCCTTTGAAAGTTTTCATGAACATCTTTTATCTCACCTTTCAAAGAAGGAAAAATGACTAGTGATTGGTCAGATTCCAGTTCCAGGGAAAACATTAGAAAAGACACATGGGTACTAGTGTGCTCACAGCTTTCTTACAGGTGACACGCATCATTGTGTGGCACCTCTACAGCAAGATGCACACCTGACCTGATCACCACGCCAGTTGTGAAGTCCTCGATCCCAGCCTCGAAACCAATAATCTCATCTTCTTTAATGAGTGGAGGGTAAATGTATAATAGGAAGATTTCTACAAATGAAACATCCTTAAAACAAGTTCTAAAAATACTGTGATGGCTTTCAGATTTCCCCAAATTCTTATATACAATATGGTTGAACTCATCTCAGAAAAATAAATTTGAATTGCAAAATCTTAAAGATGTCTTAAAATAGGTGACCTTTAAGGTACACTCTAAACTTGAAGCTGATACCTGAGCACTCCATCACTGTCTAATTTGATATTGTCAAAATGAATGAGGAATTACAGCTATACTAAGTTCAGAGTTCAGCTCATTCGCTCGGTCGTGTCCAACTCTTTGCGACCCCATGGACTGCAGCATGCCAGACCTCCCTGTCCATCACCAACTCCTCAGGCTTACTCAAACTCATGTCCATTGAGTCAGTGATGCCATCCAACCGTCTCATCCTCTGTCTTCCCCTTATCCTCGCGCCTTCAAATGTTCCCAGCATCAGGGTCTTTTCCAATGAGTCTTTTCCAGTTCTTCTCATCAGGTGGCCAAAGTATTGGAGTTTCAGTTGCCACATCAGTCCTTCCAATGAATATTCAGGTCTGATTTCCTTTACGATGGACTGATTGGATCTCCTTGCAGTCCAAGGGGCTCTCAAGAGTCTTCTCCAACACCACAGTTCAAAAGCATCAATTCTTTGGTGCTCAGCTTTCTTTATAGTCCAACTCTCACATCCATACATGACTACTGGAAAAACCATAGCCTTGACTAGACGGGCCTTTGTTGGCAAAGTAATGTCTCTGCTTTTTAATACACTTTCTAGGTTGGTCATAACTTTTCTTCCAGGGAGCAAGCATCTTTTAATGTCATTGGAAATTATTTAATTGGAGAAGGGAATGGCAAACCACTTCAGTGTTCTTGCCTTGAGAACCCCATGAACAGTATGCAAAGTTCAGAGTAGTTGTCTCAAATAGTATTTAATGTAATTTTACTTGCGGGGTTTCCCTTCCCTTGTGGCTCAGCTGGTAAAGAATCCACCTGCAATGTGGGAGACCTGGGTTCAATTCCTGGGTTGGGAAGATCCCCTGGAGGAGGGAAAGGCTACCCACTCCAGTATCCTGGCCTGGAGAATTCCATGGACTGTATAGTTAATGGGGTTGCAAAGAGTCAGACACGACTTTCACTTTTCACTTTTCCCTGGTGGCTCAGTGGTAAAGAATCGCCTGCCAGTGCTGGACATGTGGGTTTGATTCCTGGGTTGGGAAGATCCATTGGAGAAGGAAATGGCAACCCACACTGGTATTCTTGCCTGGGAAGTCCCATAGACAGAGGAGCCTGGTGGACTACGGTCCATAGGCTTGCAAGTGTCCAACGTGACTTAGTGACAAAACAACAACACAATTTTACATGATTGACTGTTTCTTCCTATTTAATAGATTAAACTTCACCTTTAGGACAGGATTTTTCCACCTCAGCACTACTGACATTTGGACTGGGTAATTCTTTGTTGTTGAGGATGTCTGCTCATTGTAGGATATTTAACATTAACCTTACTTTTTTTGTCTCTGTGGATTTGCCTATTTAGGAAATTTCATACAAATAGTATGCAGTAAGTGACCTTTTGTATCTGCCTGCTTGCAGTTAAAATATTTTCAAGGTTCATTTGTGTTGTGTTCATTTAACAGTATTACATTCCTTTTTATGACTAAATACTATTCCATTAAATGACTTTAACACATTCTTATTTCTCTTCATAGATAGGGGTATTATGTTATTAATAGTTAGGGATATTAATAAACACCTTTGTTTAACTTTTTGAGGAACTGCCAAACTTGTCCACAATGACTATACCATTTTCCATTTCCAGAAACAACATGTTAGAATTCCAGCTTCTTTGTATCCTTGCCCATACTTGTTACTGTCTGTCTTTTTCATGATGGCTGTCTGAGTGGGTGTGTCTATCTCCTTGTGGCTTTGATTTGCATTTCCCAAGTGACTAATGAAGTTGAGCAGTTTTTCAAGTGCTTCTTGGCCATTTGTATACCGTTAGAGAAATGTCTGTTCAAATCTTTTGCCTGTTTAATTGGGTTCTCTTTTTATTGTTGTTTGTAAGAGCTGTTTATATATTCTGAATACTAGACGCTTACCAGATACATGATACACACACGTTTTCTCCCATGCTGAGGGCTCTTTCATTTTCCTCATAGTGTTATTTGAATCACAGCCGTTTTTAATTTTAATGAAGTCCAATTTACCTATTTTGTTTTTGCTTGTGTTTTTCACCCGTGTTTCCTTCTAAGAATTTTTATTGTTTCAGCTCTTAAATTTAACTTTTTGATTCATTTTAAGTTAATTTTTGTATGAGGCAGGGACCAAACTTTATTCTTTTACATGTTGATACCCAATTGTCCCACCACTATTTGTTGAAAAGACTCATTTCTCCACTGAATCATTTCAGTACCCTGGTTGGAATCAACTGATCATAAATGTATAGTTTTATTTCTGGAAAATCAATTCCATTCCATCAGTCTACATGCCTAATTGTATGTCAGTACTACACTGCTTAATTGCTATTTTTTCATACTAAGTTCTGAAATTGGGAAATATGAGCCTTCCAACTTTTTTTTTTCAAAATTATTTGGCTATTCTGCGTTTCTTGCTAGTCTACATGAATTTTAGGATCAGCTTGTCCATTTCTGAAAAATGGAAGTTGGAATTTTGATAACAAAATTGCTTGAACTTGTAGATCACTTTGGGGTATGTTGTCGTCCTAACAACATTAAAGTCTTCCAGTTGAACACAGGTTATCTTTTCCATTTCTGTAGGTTTCAGTATACAACTCTTTTTGCTGCTTTGGTTAAATTTATTCCTAAGTATTTTATACTTTTTGTAGCTATTATAAAAGGTTTTCTAGTTTCATTTTCAGATTATTCATAGCTGCAGTATAATAAAGCAACTGATATTTTGTGTTATTTTGTATCCTGAAACTGCTGAATTTATTGGCTCTGGTTTTAAGGTTTGCTGTAAGTAAGATCCTGTCATTTGCGAGGAGAATATTTTTCTTTCTTTCCAGTCTGGATTATTTTTACCTCTGTTTCTGCCTCATTGCCCTAAGTAGAACCTCCAGTGTAATGCTAAGTAGCAGTGGTGAAAGTGGGCATGCTTGTATTGGTCCTAAATTCAGGGGGAAAACTTTCAGTTTTAAGTATGTTGTTAGTTGTGGGTTTTTCATAGATATACTCTATCAGATTGAAAATATATTCCGTCTTTTCCTAGTTTGTTAAATGTTTTTTTATTATGAAAGAGTGTTGGATTTTGTCAAATGCTTTTTTTGCATGTATTGAGATGATTATGTGGTTTTTCTTTCAGTCTCTTGTATAGTTTATTACACTAATTTATTTCACACATTGAACCAACCTTGTGTACTTGGGATTACTCTTAATTTGATTATGGTTTATAACAGTTTTCGCATGTATCTAGATTCAGTTTGTTAGTATGTTGCTGAGAATTTTGCACTTGTCTTTAAAAGGGATAGTGTTCTGTAGTCTCATTGTAATATATTTTTCTGGCTTTGATACCATGATACTGGCCTCAGACCAAGTTAGGAAGTGTTCCTTCTTCTCCTGTTTTTAATTCTTCTTTAAACATTTGGTTGAATTCACCAGCTGAACCATCTGGGTTTTGTTGGAATTTTTTTGATTACTGAATGAATCTGTTATAGGTCTATTCACATTTTCTGTTACTTTTTGAGACAGTTTTGGTAGTTTGTTTCTAGAAATGTGTACATTTCATGTGGGTTATCCAGTTGATTGGTATACAGTTGTTCATTTATTCCTTTATAGTCCTTTTATTTTCTCTAAGGTCAGTAGTAACTGTTCACACTTTAATTTCTGATTTTGGTCATTTAAGTCATCTCTTCCCTGCCCCCACCCCATGATTGGTCAGTGTAGCTAAAGTTTTTATTGATTTTTCATTGCAGCAGCTTTGGGTTTTGTTGATCTTTTCTATTGTTTTTCTATTCTCTATTTCCTTTTTTCCACTCTAGTGTTTATTGCTCCTTTGTTTATGCTTTCTTCTTCTGGTTTCTTAATGTGAGAGATAAAACTATTGATTTCAGTACTTTCTTCTTTATAAGATAAACACAGCTATAAATTTCCCTCTTAGCACTGCTTTTGCTGCATCCCCTGACATTTATTTTTGTTTTCATTTATCTTACGGTATTTTCTCATTTCCCATGTGATTTTTTTATATGACTTTTTTTCTTTCTTCTACTGATGATTTGGAATGTTTGTTTGATTTATGTGGGTGTGTCTATGTCTGTGTGTGTGAATTTTCCAAGCTTACTTCTGTTAATTTCTGACTTTATTCTCTTGTGGTCAAAGAATATAATTTGTATGGTTTCAGCCTTCTAAATTTTGTTTTATAGCCTAATGTATCATCTATCCTAGAGAATGTTCCATGTGTACTTGACAAGGATTAATATTCTTACTTTGTAATTTGGAGTGTTTGACAGTTGTCTTTTAGATTTAATTGTTATAGGGTAGTATTCAAGTCTCCATTCCTTGCTAATTTTCAGTCTAGTTCTGTTATAGACAGAAAATGAGAGTATTAAAATTTTCAACTACTTTTGCTTCATATATTTTGGAACTCTGTTGTTAGGTGTGTATATATATTTGTTATTCACTTTTATCATTATACAGTCATCTTTGTCTCTGGGGACAATTTTTGTGTTGTCTTATTTTGTCTGATAGGAGTAGCGCTCTAGCTCTCTTGTATGTGCTGTTTACATGGAATATCTTTTTCCATCCTTTTATTTTCATTTTATCTGTGTGTCTAAGGTGAGTCTCTATAGACAGCATATAGTTGGATCATTTTTTAAAATCCATTCTGCCAACCTCTGCCTTTTGAGGATTTACTCTATTGATATTTAATGGAATTACTGATAAGGAGGACTCCTGGTCTTCAGTTCCTCCATTATGACCTTCTTTTGTGTTAAATGGTTTTCTAGTGTGATAATTTTAACTCCTTTGTCATTTCTTTTACTATATTTTGGGGGTTATTTCCTTACAGGTTGCCCTGGAGATTACATATTATATCTCTGTATATCTCTATATCAGATTATTATTGTTATAGATTTCCTCTTTATATATTGTGTACCTGTCCACCTAGATTTATAATTATTGTTGATGCTGTTGTCTTTTCATTGAGAAAAGGAAAAGGATTTACAAACAAAAGATACATTTACACTGTTTTGTGCATTTACATGGCATTCCCTCCTAGCTCAGTTGGTAAAGAATCGGCAATGCAGCAGACCCAGGTTTGATTCCTGGGTTGGGAAGACCACCCTTTGGAGAAGGAAATGGCAACCCACTCAAGTATTCTTGCCTGGGAAACCCCATGGACAAAGGTTATGTAGTTACCTTTCCTGGTGTACTTTATTTCTTCATGTGTTTTTGATTTACTGTCTACTGTTTTTTTAATTCAGCCTGAACTCCCATTAGCAGTTGTCAGAGGGCAGGTTTGCTAATGATGAACTGCTGTAGTTTTTGTTATTTGAAAATGTAGTTTTTGCTTCATTTTTGAAGAACTGTGTTGCCAGATATAGAATTCTTGATTAATTCTGAATTCTTACAGCACTTTGAATATGTCATCCTACATCCTACAGGCCTGTTTTCTGGCCTGACCCTGCATAGTTTCTGTTGGGAAATCACTGCGGTAGTCTCGTTAAGAATCACTTGAACATAATGAGTTGCTTCTCTCTTGCTGTTTTATGTATTTAACTTTTGATAGTTTATGATGTGTCCGTGTATGGATACTTTTAAGTCTCTTCTTATGTAGTCTGTTGGGTTTCTTGGATATTTTTTCTTTTTTTCCATTTCAAGTGTACTGATTGTTTTGCCTGCCCACATCTGCTGTTGAGCCCCAATAATGAATTTTTCATTTCAGTTATTATACTTTACTGCTCCCAAATTTTGGTTCGGTTTTATAATATCTCTTTATTAATCTACTCAGTTTAATGCCACATTCTTGCTTTTACTTTTCTTTAGTTCTTTAGACATAGTTTACTTTATGTCTTGGAGCACAGTTAAAATAGCCTTGTCTAGAAAGATCAACATCTGGGCTTCCTCAGGCAGCTTCCTGTCTGACTCTTTGAACTAATTCTGTAAAGGCTGCATTCTTTGTCCATTGTGGACCCTGAAGTCTCTGTTCCCTTAGCTTGGTGTCAGCTAATGATGAACAGTGATTTTATTAAATATCTGCAAACAAAACCATCTTCCAGTCTTTGCCCAGGTCTCACTCCTAGAGCTTACAGCTCTGCCTTAGCCTTTACCTCCAGCTTCCATAGAGCTTCAAGGCCAATAAGAGGTGAAATTCTAAGGGCCTTCCTGAAGCCATGCTGTGGTCTTCTGGATTTCCAGAATTATGTCAGACCTTTTCAGAGCTCTAGACTTTCTTTCTAAGCTCTCTGGTTAGTTCTTTGTTTGCCCCCAGTAGCTATCCTTCACCTCACACAACAGCAACCTGAGACACCCGCGTGAACACTGCCAACAAATTATTCCCTTGCCCCAGTGTCTAGAGTGTAGTAGCGCTGTAGCCCTAAGCTAGGTCCAAGTTAGGCAAAATATAGACAATCTTTTTTGAAGTAGCCTTCCAGGGAGCCACCAGAATGGTCAGAACAAATAATTAAATTCTTTGCAAATGAAGTTTATTTTGCTATCTCTGGTGCTAGGAATGAGGGCTGTTACTTTCATGACTGCTAGTAAACTGGAGACTAGGGGGCGGGACTGGGTAAGTTAAAAACCCAGCAAAGTTTGCTGTTCTTACCAAGAATCAGTGTGTGGATGGGGGTGGGTGGGGAAGGGTGTTGGAATAAGCATTATCTGGGTTGCTGCAAGCCTTTGAGGGTTCCAAAAAAAGTGGATTCTGACAGTTTATGCCTTTTTTCTTTGCTCTTAAGTGGGGGTGGAATCCAGAGTTCCTTACTCCACCATTTTTCTAATTTCATTATGTTTTAAAAAATTTCTTTATTGGAATATAATTGATTTACAGTATTGTTAGTCTGCTGTACAGCAAAGTGAATCAGTTATACATGTTTCCACTCTTTTTTAGGTTCTTTTCCCATATAGGTAATTACAGAGTGCTAATTACACTGTTATATTAAAAGCACTTTTTGTGAAACCCAAATGTTTGTTTTTTTTCCTGAAGTCTCTCCCATTTCTGAATAATGGAAAAGACTATTATTGTTGGGAAAATGAATTCCCGTTCACCAAAAGCCAGCATTGGAGTTCTTGCAAACTGTTTTACTGTTGGTCTTAACTTGACAATCTGTTGTCTTGTATATTACTGTATAAATGGTCCTGAACCATCACAAGTTCAACTTTGGAACAAATGAGCTTTGAGCTTTTTTGTAAAGAAGTTGTTTGGAAAGTACATATTGATGCCTTCTCCACCGAGCTGTCTTAGAGCAACTGTTAAATCTTTCAGGCCGGTCTGTGGTGGCACTTCCCGCCATCCAGCAGTTGTAGCAGTAGGGCCATCTTTATCTGTATGTGGTATCTGAGCAGTTGACTGCTTCAGTAATAGTTTTCCAACTACTCTGAAGAACTGTCAGGAACTATAGTTTTAACTCCAGAAGCTGGGGTTTAGCATAGAGAAACCTACCCAGCTTTTATTACATACCTCATTTTCAGTGACGCTTTTCTTTGAAGAAAGAATTCTGTGGTTTTAAATTTTATTTCAAATGCCATTTGGCATATTATATTTTTATGTGAATTTAGTGAAGTTAACTGAAAATGGAAAAATTACAGTGCTGATATAGGGATAAAAATGTTGGGTTTCTATATTTGATAAAATCAGGACAGTTTTAGAAATTGTGAGTTTGCACCAAATAGTCGATCCCTGGCTTCATCTGCCTGCTCCTTACACTTAATCAGGTGTACATTTTGTTCAATTATATAGGGAGAAAAATCAAAGAACATGTGTAAAGTATGGAAATACATCACTGAATACAGTATCTTTAGAATGAAATACAAATAAGAATGTTGTGTAGTATACTTTATTTAGCTTTCTTGTAATTGAACGTTACCCACCTCATCCCCACAACCCCTTGTAAAATATGAGTCTTTTCACTTGTCGCAAATGCTTTTAAAAGGCATATGTACAGAAACAAGGGATGCTTACAACTGAATCAAGACTCTCCATTGTGACCAATGGAAAACTTTTTGACAACTAACTTCCTTTCATCTCCGTTTCTAATTCTTCTGAAATTTAGTATTTTTGGTTATTCCGTAATCTAGACGAAGGTTTTAATTCAGTGACATCAGTCCCTGTATTGCTGCTGCCTGTTTTGTCTTCTGTCATTCAGCAGTGCTGCCGGTTTATTTCAATGAAACTAACTTAACAATCAGAAAATAAAGCTATCGACTTAGTTTAGGAAAACAGCTCTAACCTGTTTTCAGACTAAGTATTCCGTACCCTCCATGTGCTGAAAGGAATGCTCCATCCAGAATTGTTCTGCGGTGTGATTACTTTTCTTCATCCCCACTTTTCCTTCTGTGGGAAGGTCACCTTATTTTAAATTCTGATCCATATATCATAATTTCGGTGTGCTTTGTTTTTATTCTCATTGGAGAGACTTAAGACACAACTTTTCAGGTCCTGTGCAGCAGCAGCCGTCAGGTGATAGTGGAGACGTTTTACAGCACAGCTAGGCTGTGTGCTTACATATATTTAACTTGGAAGCCACTCTGCTTGCCATTTAGCAGCTGCTTTTCCCTTAATGAGATAACAGAAACCATAGAAACCTCAGTAGGTGGAGCAATGTTGTCATTAATGTTTCATTAAATGTTACAGGTAAGACAAAACCTGGTACCAGTTTTGGCAATTATGTGACTAAATATATTTCTTTCTTATATTGACATTGTTCCTTTTATGTGGCGGCAGTACATTTTAGGTTAGTCTTAATCAGCAAAGAAAAAGTCTGAGAGTATCCTGAATATTTTGTTTCTAAATAAGTGATGTAGTAAGCTATTCCTATAGAAATGTAATTGGTAAGTTTGAAAACTTCATCTTCTTTAAAATTACCACCTTGAATTTTACCTGTCTTTTAAAGCTGACTCAAGTCCTCCGAAGCTGAAACAAGGCTGGCTATCTTTTATCAATTTTTTTTTTTTAAGTAGCTTGATAGTACACAAAGATGTGGAGAAAAAACCTAAACATCTTTCAAAATTGAATCATATATAATCCACTAGAAGTAGTTTTACCAAGTGTGCAAATAGTAAACTCATGCATTTAGTATATTTAAAATTTTTGATCCACTATTGTGTTACAAAAATACCTTGATAATTATCCTTTGATTATGTGTATAAAAATGATGGCTTTTCCTTTGCAACCTAGTAATTTTTCACAGTATCACACCTTAAAAATTTTAATTATTTAACCTAATAAGCTGAAACCACATATACCACTCAAACTATGCATTCATACATGCTTTTTCTGTAAAATATATAGGAATCAAGTCTTCAGTTTTGAAATTCTAGAAGTCGTTTTACTAGAAATAGAAGTTTGATGTTTAAAAATCCAAACTAAAGAAACAGTTGTGTACTTGGTACATTTCTTGATACGTTTCTCTTAGTCTTGACTATATATCAGGTGGCCCATTAAATTAATAAAGGCAATCACTTCAGAATTCATGAGTGGCAAAAATCACTGAGTACAGGAAATAAGAGGAGAAAGCTTTTGTTGAGAATTGTTGAGGAAGATTTTAAGGCAAAAGGGGCAGAATACACAAAAATCTAGTTCATTGTAGGCACTCAGAACATATTACATTAAGTAAATGAATGAAGGAATGAAGCTGAGTTATTGAGGGGTGCTTAGAAAACATACTGACTGGAAGACAGTCCCTGCAAAAAGTTGGTGAGAACACTGGTCAGAATGGCTGCTATCAAAAAAGTCTGTAAACAATAAATGCTGGAGAGGGTATGGAGAAAAGGGGACCCTCTTATGCTGTTGGTGGGAATGCAAACTAGTATAGCCACTATGGAGAACAGTGTGGAGATTCCTTAAAAAAATGGAAAGAGAACTGCCATATGACCCAGCAATCCCACAGCTGGGCATACACACCGAGGAAACCAGAACTGAAAGAGAACACATGTACCCCAATGTTCACGGCAGCACTGTTTACAATAGCCAGGACATGGAAGCACCCTAGATGTCCATCAGCAGATGAATGAATAAGAAAGCTATGGTACATATACACAATGGAATATTACCCAGCTATTAAAAAGAATGCATTTGAGTCGGTTCTTATGAGATGGATGAAACTGGAGCCTGTTATAGAGTGAAGTAAGTCAGGAAAAAAACACCAATACAGTATATTGACGCATATATATGGAATTTAGAAAGATGGTAACGATGACCATCTATGCAAGACAGCAAAAGAGACACAGAGATAAAGAACAGACTTTTGGACTCTGTGGAGAAGGTAAGGGTGGGATGATTTGAGAGAATAACATTGAAACATGTATATTATCATATGTGAAACAGATTGCCTGCCCAGGTTTGAGGCGTGAGACAGGGTGCTCAAGACCCGTGCACTGGGATGACCTGAGGAATGGGATGGGGCGGGAGGTGGAGGGGGTCCAGGATGGGGGGCTGTTGCATGTCAATGTATGGCAAAAACCACCATAATATTGTTAAGTAAATAGCTCCAATTAAAATTGAAAAAGAAGGTGGTGAGAGTTGTTGCAGTACAGATTTTGGTAGGCCTTGTTATTGCTCGGGCTTTACTTTTATAACAAAAAGGCAGTTTGATAGAGATGTGGAAATGTGGCTTGGGGCTGATAATGGAAACAATGTGAGGTTTTAGGGCAGTGGTTTCCAAACTCTGTTTAAATACAAAGTTTGATGGTAAGCCTGGCATTCAGTTTCAGTTTTACTGGTTTTAGCAAAACAGCTTCACTGATTTGATTGCTTCCTATATACATTAATATTATGATTCCAAATGTATAAAATATGCTTTGTCAGCATAATATCACTTTTATCCATTTTATGTATTGGATGTTCTGCATAAAGTTTAATTTTTTAAAACAGGATTTTGCTGCTAAGGGCTTGAAAATTCCTTTTTTTAGGAAAATGAAGTAGATCAGGTTAAAACTACAAACAAAGAGAATAGTTTTGAGGTCTTTGTGTGCAGGTTCCTTTGGTAATATTACACAGTAGAATTCTTTTCATAAATATTTAATGATATCAGATATTAGATGGCTGTAATGGCTGAAGTGTTCAAAGGATGCTACAGTATTCATGACTCATGATTGAAATGACATTAAGGCTATCTCTCTTCAAAATTATCTCCTTTATTTGTTTGGAATACTTGCTGTTAATGCAGGCGTCCCAGAGCCTTTCTTCCTTTCTTGTGCTCTTTGACCTGGGCACTGCAGAGCTTCTGGTGGGGAGTTCCCTGTACACTGTGTATGTGCTGCTCAGTCGTGTCCGACTCTCACGACTCCATGGACTGTAGCCCGCTGGCTCCTCTGTCCATGGGATTCTGCAGGCAAGAATACTGCAGTGGGTTACCATTCCCTTCTCCAGAGGATCTTCCCAATCCAGGGATCGAACCAGGGTCTCTGCATTGCAGGCAGATTCTTGTCCATCTGAGCCACACTAAATGATGCATAATAAGGTCTTTTGGAAAATGGATGAAGAAGTAAAAAGAACAAAACTTAACACTTCTACAGATGTTTTGTTTATTGGAGTGGGTTGTGGGAAGAGCTGCTGGTAAAAGAGGATGTGAAGAAGAGAGGTATCTCTTCATTTCCTTGTAGCCCAACCCCATTCAGCCAGATCCTAACATACTTCACTGAAAACAAATTTCCTATTCAGTAACACATAATAACCTAAAGATCAAGGCATCTTAACTGGGCTGTTTTTAGATGAAAGAACTGTTCATTTGGCTTGAAAAGATACTTGTTCCAGAAAGTATCTGCTTAAGTTTTTTCTTATTTACCTAAGGTTTTTTTGGTTAGCTATTAACCAGAATTTCAGAACTCATTTTAGTTCTCATGTCTAACAACGATATAAGGAAAGGTGAGGCTTGAGGGAAGATGAGAAGATACTTAGGAATAGATGTACCACCTTAACATGAGACAATTAAACTACAATTATGAAGGTATGTACTTTTCAGTGAGAATGACTAATATCACTGAATTTTCTTTCATAGTGTTAAAATGCTAACTTGAAGGTACTAGTCTGAAAAACATACACAAAAATAGTGGGGGAGGTGAATAAAAGCAGGGAAAAAAGCCCATGGACCCTATTTGTAGTGCCCAAAGCACCCTTTTTCAGTTCAACTCTAAAGTGAGGATTACAGAATTCATTTAAAATTTTTTAATTGTGGGACTGTTTTTCACTCCATAGGTAAATTGTGCATCTTTTGATCTTCTTCAGTTTCAGCTTTCTCATGGTTTGAAGCTCAATTCTGTACAGAATAGAGCTGTTAACAAATAGTAATTTAAAAAAAATTCTCCCCATTGGTTAAAATTGAAAGGGAAATTGAGGTTAGAAATTTATCTGAGAAATGTAATTATAGAAAAATTATATTTAATTATCAACCTATTAAATTTGAATTTTGTCAATACTATGCATAATCTTCATTTCAAGATACTTATCATTGACAAACCAACTTGCTGTCCTATAGCAAATATACCAGGAAATATAGTACCCATATAAAAGAAAACTTTCAACCTATTTAATGAATAGTTGATGATCGTTAGCCCTTTGGGTTTAGAAGTAACTGAGGAAGTGCCACTCTTGCCTCAGCGTTATTTCAAAATCTTGTTTATAAACCATATAATTTCCAAGGCCATGAGTCTGGCACCTTTCCAGGTATTAACTGTTGTAACATAGATAGAATTTGGTTTTATTTACCTGCTGATTAAAGTCTAATTTAAACCTTACCCCCTAGTGAGATATTAGAAATAACATGTACTCTGAGCCATACCTAGTCCCAGTACTCTGTGTATATTCTTTCTTATGTGAGCTCCTACTTTTAGAAAGTAGTACAGGATAATTTATTAAGTTATTTGACAGAATTTACTCATTTTTTTTAAAGAAATGGAAATTATGAGAAATACAAAATTAAAGACATGGCCCAAGAATTATTACCATAGAACCAAAGGTTGCAGAAACTAACACTCCAAATTTATTGGGCATAATAGACTTAGAACAGGGAGAAACAAAGAACAACCCATACTAGCTCTGAGGGCCTCAATAATCTTACATTTAATAAAATTACTCACTCTGCCCTTTGGGCTTGGGAATAGGTAAAATTACCAAGATAACTAGAAAATGGTTGTTGTGAAATTATTTGCTTAGGGTACTCTAATAGTGAAAGATGTTTCTAGAACCTGTGGAAAAGTTGGCCCAAGAAGCATATAAGGAAGAAGCCAGAGAAGCAAACTCCTACAAAATTGTGCTGTCTGTATTATAGTAGCTAGGTTTGGATGTTTCTGAAGTCTTACAGCTTCTCTTTCCACAGAGGCTGTTGCAAGTATCTGTCATTTCTGTGGTTGGTCATCTTTTTGCTCCAGATACATGATTTTAAAAGTACCTTTGGTTCCTAGGGCCTTTTGAGCTAGGGTTTAATCAAAATGCTTGGTGACTTGATTCTAGGATTATGAGACATTCCTTTTTTATGTCTTATCACTCATTTTAACATTCACTGAACACACTGAGTGAAAGATATGTTCTGAACTTCCAGTGGCCATTGATACCAGTGATGGCCGATAACCCTGGGGAGACATTTAGACAAAAGTGTCTAAAAGAAAAGGTTTATTACTACTGGTTTTCTCTAAACTAGCCAGTGTGGGTGGGGAGAGGCTCTCCAAGTGCCAGGTAGCAAACATGATTCCTCCGGGCAGACCAGGAATCACTGTTCGAACCATTGCGTTATTCTAACCCGCTTCTCACTAGATAATAAGAGTTCACTTTTTCTATTTTTTACTCCTCCTCTGGACATTCTGTTTCTCTTACGGTTCTCGGTTTTCATGTTAAACACTGCATATTTAAAGGTTTCAGTTTAGTTAAGTTCAAAGCCATTTTAAGATTGTAGTCTTTAAAAGTTATGTTGAAAAAGTGGTTTAGTCACTAAGGTGTGTCCGACTCTTGCGACCCCATGGACTGTACCTAGCCAGGCTCCTCTGCCCATGGGACTCTCTAGGCAAGAATACTGGAGTGGGTTGCCATTTCCTTCTCCAGTATTTAAAAGGTACTTAAACTTATTAGAGGACACCATTCATTCCACTGATGAACTGTTAAGATTGTGTGTGTTTGTATTTGTGTGTGTGTTAGTCACTCAGTTGTGTCCAACTCTTTTCGACCCTGGGCAGTAATACTGGAGTGGGAAGCCATTCCCTTCTCCAAGGATCTTGCAGACCCAGGGACTGAACCCAGATCTGCATTGCAGGCAGATTCTTTACCATCTGAGCCTCCAGGGAAGCCCAAAAGTGTTAGTTGCTCAATTATTTGACTTTAAAATGCTGAGGTTATGGAAACTGGATTAGAATATTTCAATCAGTATTAAAAGTAATACCTCTAAGAATTTAATAAATCTTATAAACCTCTCTTTCTCAGTTGCTCTGTCTGGAAAGGACAGCCTGACTCTGTCTGTAGGCATTCGTTCTTTGTGGTGTGATTGGTGGACAAGGCGTAAACAACTTACTGTAAATGGGCACCGTGCCAGCTGGCTTCATGCAGCATCAAGCTTGTGATTTGCAGTCAGGGTTAGGAAAATGCCTTTTAACTTACTCATTTCCGCTTCTTTTAAACAGGGGAAAAAGGAACAACTGTACTGATTCATTAAGTACCTCATAAGATCTTTTAAGGCTTACAAGATCTTTTAGGAATTCCTCGGAAGTTATTAGTACTATTTCACAGGATCTGAATATGTCCCACATAAATAACAATGATACATTTTAAAAGGCAGTTTTAATCATTAAAAGGAATTTTTCAAATAGGTTTGTCCTCACCTTGTGTATTTGGGATTATATTTGGGTATTTCTCTGACCTAGTTTCAAAATATTCAATTTGCTGGCCAGCACTATTTTGGGAAAAAAATATAATGTAAAAAACTGAGAGTTTTTTTTCCATTTTATCTTTTACTTAGATAAGATAAATCCAAAGATACCTTTCCTCTAAAGGTGTATTATGCCCAAAGCAATTGTTGGGAGCTGGTGAATCATTCAGCCACCTGAGCCAACTGAATGTCGTCCCTACATGAAGAGTGGAGGCTCCTGAATTCTGTACAATTTTTTACTGATAAATTAGTCAAGGCCTAATGGTCTTCTTGAATATTCTATAATATTGTATCCGCAATGCAAAAGATGGTTGTGGTCAGTTTTGTTTTGTTTTTTTTTAATTAAGTTGAGAGCTGTTTTGTGGAATCAAATTACTAATTTGGAGGGTTTTAACAGATTTTTTTACTTGTAAATTGGATGAAAGCAGTTTTGTCTAAATTGAAATTTATTTTAAAAATTAAAGCATTAAGATTAAAAAAATAATGTTTTGGACAATAAAAATTAACTGCGTTATAAAAGTTTTCTTTGAGTGAAAAGACATTTATTGAGTTGGCATATGTTTCCCTTTCTAAGAAATTTCATAGAAATCCTTGTCTGTCCTTTCAGTGCCTTTAAAACTAACATAACTGCAAGCTGGAAACAGACATTTGATTTTAGATAGCCTGCCTTTCTTTCATTGTTAAAATAAGAAAAAAAAAATTTTTTTTTAGTGTACAGTGTATTTTAGTGAATGTTTCAGTTCTCCCTGAATCGGTATTTTTAAGTTTTCTTGGGCCATAACCCCCTTTGAGAATCTAATGAAAGTTACTGACCTTCTCCCAAAGAAAAATGAAACACATATACATACAATATTTTATCGAGGAACTTCTTGGAAGTAACTCAAGCTCATTCATGAAACTCAAGTCAGTAAGTAAGCCCTACGGGTCTGTCAACACTGCAGACAGTACAATCTAGAAGGCTAGGTTTGAACATCTCTATTGTTAACAGTGTTTAAGGAACTCATTGTGAAACTTTTTTCCTTTTGAAAACTGAAAAAGCAAGTCAAAACTAGGATTGGCGTTTGTCATTTCATCCAATAATGCTTTACTTATTTTGAACTTAAGCATTAGGCTAACAATTAAGATAGTTGATGCTGTAAATAATACTAAAAAATTGACCATTAGCTCTAAAAGTATTCATGGCAGTTTACCAAAACAAATTAAGTCAAGACATTTATCTTAATATGAATTAAGCTAAATAATTAGCAATAACAGAGGCACCAAACAGATTGTATGCCCCAAGTATGTAAAATATAAATTACATGTTATGTCACCTCTAACTGGTGCAAAGACTGTGATGAGTAAAAAATAGCTAATCATAAAATCAGAATCCCCTGGGAAATTCTCAGGCTACATACCAGATTTAATAAATTAGAATTTGGGAGCTCAGGATTAGTTATTTACGTATTGTGAAAGCCCTCCAAATGCTTCAGGTATTTCTTCTGAGAACTACTGGCAACATAATAGCTGTGGCCATTACAGGTGTATAATATCGTCTTAAATATTATTAATAATAATATTTCCTGGCTGAAAGATAAAACCAGCATGTTATAGAATATGTTGAGATGTTCAGCAATATGAATGGAAATGTTTTTCTCTGATTCAGAACATGCTAAATTACAGTTACAGTAAGTAGGGGAACATACTACATGGCTTACTTTATACTTCCTCTATAAAATCAAGAAGATATGTCCAGGATAATCAGTGGATATATTGATAATCAGTGGACATAATTCATGCCATTAAGTGAAATTTTAAATTCACAATAATACTTAACTGTACTAATCTCAGAAAACAATTTCCATAAATATTATTTGGGAGTATAAAATAAAGCACACATAATATGATCTGAGGATCAGTGCATTTATATATCTTTATATATGTGAACATATACATGCATTTACATTTGTTTATCATTTATTTCATTCACCATGTAATCTAGTACCAATACAAGCAGCATAAATTATAAAAGGACGGCGCTTTGCTATAAGCATTTGATCATCACTGCACTGCATTAAGTGTGTTTACCCATGTATGTGATTGTGCAGAATCTTAGAAAGCTACAAAGAAAAACAAAATTAAGAGAATGGGGATGTTGTGGGGGATTCAGCTATGCCTGGAATTACATCACAGAACCCACTTGGTCTTTTCGGTCATCTTTAAGATATCCCTTCGAGGTGTCACAGGCCTCACTGATCTGTTTGGATTAAAATTAAAATTTGATCCATGTAATCAGCTCCTAGTGTGGCGCTTGCTGGCCTAGGGCAGTGTGCGCAGACCGCTCCCCTCCAGGTAGAGACCACTGGGCAGCGTCCCCAGTGACTGGTGGGGGGGCCTTTGAAAAGAAGCCGCTGTTCCTTTCTCTTGTCATTTCGCGTAGCTGAGAAGGTAGTAGAACGAATGAACTGATAACAGGGTGGAGATGTTTTCTAAAAAACCGTTTATAAAATGCATTATTAATTGTTAAAAAGGACACCATCCCCCTTCTTTAAGCTTTATATTTCGCGCCATAGCACAACAGGGAGTGTTTGAGTTAGGAGATGCTGTTGCTTCACTGGGTGGGATAAATACAGCCCTGGACCCATCTACCCCCAATCCTTTTTTTTTTTTCCCCATAAAAGAAAAATCACTCTCACTAACATGCTTACAGTTAAAATTTTGACTTTTTAAAGTGTTTTTTATAATTTTTAAGGTAATTTTTTAAAAGTCAGGTGTGTGGCGTGTGGGCACAATGACTAGACACAGATTGGTACAAAATACTGCAAGTCTCTGAACATCGTGCTGAGTAAGTAGTTTGGATGTTACTGAAGGTAGTGGAGAACCATTGTGTTTTGACCCAGGACTGATTTGCTCTAAGCTGTACCTTTAAAAGAAATTAGCAGTCCAATGTAAGGTAAATTATATATTGCTTTGTTCTGAGGAAGGGAGAGTTATAGAAGAGAGGCTAAATAGAAACATAATTAATACAACCCATTGATAAAGATCAGGGAAGTGGTAGTAAAAGCATGAGCTGGAGTGGCAGCAGCGGAGAATGAAAGACGTGAGAGTCCCTTGGGCGTGGGATTGACCTCGGTTTCTGTCTGCACTGCAGACATCTTTCCAAAGTTGCCAGTTAGCTTCTTCTGTTAAATCTGGTGGACGCATTCCGGCGACCTACAGTGTACCAGCCCTGTGCTAGATACCAGGGTCCCGCTTGTAAAGGCTCCCGTCCGTGAGTGTTTCTAACATACTCCTCTTGTCAGTTTTCCCTCCTCCCACCTCTCTGGCCTCCTTTTTTCCAAGGTCCTCTTCCTGTAGTTTCTCAGAGCTCCTTCCTAGGCCTTCTTCTCACTTTCTCCCGCTCTGTCAGTAATCTCACCCTCTTCTGTTGCTTCAGCTACCACCTGTCCATATTCACTGGACACCTGTGTTCTCTGTATCTCCAGCTCAGACACGTTCTGTCAACCGCCTGACCCTTCTTTCCAGCTACCTGCTGAGCATCTTTTCTTTGATGAGTTATAGTCCTCTCAGGCTCATCATGTCCACGATGACTCACCAGCTTATCCCAGGCCACGCTTCGTCTTGCCTCCTCCTTTGAGCCGTACTCTATCCTGTAGCTGCAGCATTCACACATGCAGATATGATTAGATCATTCCCGTTTATAATCCTTAGGGTCCCCTTGCTGCAGGACAGTCTCATAGTTTATGACGGCTTCAAGGACTCTAACGATCCTAGCAATGACCTTTTTATTGTGTAACTTTCCAAACTGATAATATTTCCTTCTTTCTTGCCTCTGGGCCTTTGCATTATGCTATTTCATATACTTCACCCCGCTTCTAACCACATATCCTTACCACCTGGCTAGCCATCTCTTCCTCCTCAGTAGCCAAAACCCAGCTAAAATTCACATCCTTTAGCAAGCCAATTCCTGATCCTCTGCGATGGGTTAGATGTCCCTCCTCAGTACCAGCCATTTTCTCTATCCTAGTGTTTATCTCACTGTATTACAATTACCTTTTACTTGTCTCTATCTGCCATTAGTCTAAAACTTCTGTGAGAGGAAGGGATTATATCTGTCTTCTTCACTGTGATATACCTAGTGCCGCATGATAGGTGCTCAATAAATATTTAATAAAATTAATATTAAATATTAAATAAAATATTTATGCAAAAAATACAAATAAATGAAAAATTGAGCAGTAAGAGAGAGGAAGTTAGAAGATGTAAGACTATGAAAGATGTAGGAAAGGAGCAAGATAAAAGGTGGAAGAATAGTTGGATTTGTTTTAGGAAATACTGTTTGGACCACTATAAGTGAAGCAGAAACTGAGGCCTGGGTGTGGGCAGAATCATCCAACAATGGGTAGTAGTAGGTGACAGGATGGGGAGAAAGAGCCAAGCTCCCATGTAGACCTTCAGTTTCAGTTCAGTTGCTCAGACGTGTCCAACTCTTTGTGACCCCATGGCCTGCAGCACGCCAGGCCAGCCTGTCCATTACCAACTCCCAGAGTAACTCAAACTCATGTCCATTGAGACAGTGATGCCATCCAAGCATCTCATCCTCTGTCATCACCTTCTCCTCCGACCTTCAATCCTTCCCAGCATCAGGGTCTTTTCCAATGAGTCAGTTCTTCACATCAGTGGCCAAAGTACTGGAGCTTCAGTGTCAGCATCAGTCCTTCCAATGAATATTCAGGACTGATTTCCTTGGGATGGACTGCCTGGATGTCCTTGAGTCCAAGGGACTCTCAGGAGTCTTCTCCAACACCACAGTTCAAAAGCATACATTCTTCAGCACTCAGCTTTCTTTATAGTCCAGCTCTCACATCCATACATGACTACTGGAAAATGATAGCTTTGACTAGATGCCCTTTGTTGGCAAAGTAATGTCTCTGCTTTTTAATATGCTGTCTAGGTTGGTCATAGCTTTATTTCCAAGGAGTAAGCATTTTTAAATTTCATGGCTTCAGTCACTATCTGCAGTGATTTTGGAGCCCCCCAAAATAAAATCTCTCACTGTTGCCATTGTTTGCCCATCTATTTGCCATGAAGTGATGGGACTACATGCCATGATCTTAGTTTCCTGAATGTTGAGTTTTAAGCCAACTTTTTCACTCTCCTCTTTCACCTTCATCAAGAGGCTTTTTAGTTCTTCTTCAGTTTCTGCCATAAGGGTGTCATCTGCATATCTGAGGTTATTGATATTTCTTCCAGCAATCTTGATTCCAGCCTGTGCTTCATCCAGCCAGGCATTTCCCATGATGTACTCTGCATATAAGTTAAATAAGCATGGTCACAATATACAGCCTTGACATACTCCTTTCCCAATTTGGATCCAATCTGTTGTTCTATGTCCAGTTCTAACTGTTGCTTCTTGACCTGCATACAGATTCTTAAGAGGCAGGTCAGGTGGTCTGGTATTCCCATCTCTTTCAGAATTTTCCACAGTTTGTTGTGATCCACACAGTCAAAGGCTTTGGCATAGTCAATAAAGCAGAAGTGGATGTTTTTCTGGAACTCTCTCACTTTGTTGATGATCCAGTGGATGTTGGCAATTTGATCTCTGGTTCCTCTGCCTTTTATAAATCTAGCTTGAGTATCAAGAAGTCCACGGTTCACATACAGTTGAATCCTGGCTTGGAGAATTTTGAGGCTTACTTTGCTGGCGTGTGAGATGAGTGCAATTGTGCAGTAGTTTGAGCATTCTTTGGCATTGCCTTTCTTTGGGATTGGAATGAATGAAAGTAGACCTAGAGAAGGAGTAAAATGATAAATCTACCAAGAAAGGATTAGGGGAGGGAAAGATATGCCTACTCCATGTGCATACAGATCTCACACATAAGGGCTGATTGAGTCATGGTAGTAACAGCAATGATGGAATTAAAGAAGAGGTTTCTAGCTCTTCTTCTTGGCCTTTAATCTGAAATGGAAACAGAAGCAGCAGCCATCATCAGACAGTATTGTAAGGAAAATGGTGTCAGTGGAGAAGCATAGGTTTTTGTAAAGCAATGTAGCTAAGGAAGATTGTGTTACCATTTTTAACCACCACCTTTACAAAAAGATCACTTTTGATTCTCTCCATTCTTTCTCAGAGACTTAGGAGGGCTAAGAAGAGGAAACTCCTTTGGAATGTAAGAAGAGGCTTCTACCCACCCCCATCCCTTACTTCCCTTTTTACCATATATTACTCAACAGTAATTAGGAATTTGAATAAAATTTCACTCGGATGGCATGCATGGAGAGAAAAGTAATTATTTAGGTGTTTTCCTCCATTCTCTGTTTATATTCATATAGAAACTTTAAATTGAGCCCTTAGATTATTTTTAAAAAGGAAAAGCAATTAATACATTGAAAAAAGTATACTCATATAATAATCTGTTGATTGAAGGAGTGATTCAGCATATATAAATGGATAGATGGAGAGATATACATAATGGATGAATAGATGGGTGTGGATGCTGCATCCAGATCTACGTAAGAGGTTGGCAAGCCTACAGCCCACAACCCAAATCTGGCCCTTCTAAAGCCATGAGCCAAGAATGATTTTTACAGATTTAAAAGACTGTAAAAACAAACAAAAAGAGTATGTGACACATGGTCCACAGAGCCTAAACCATTTACTGTCTAGGCCTTTACAGAAACAAATGCTGACCCTCGTCTAATCATCCTTTTCAGTAAGTGTGTGAGACTCATCCTGTGGACGTCTCTTCTCATTATTCACTCGACTTAGATTCCACAGTAGTATCAATGTGAGCTAGCAAATATCGAGAGGCATTTGCTACTAGGAGAAATAGAGGATTAGGTTTCTATGAGCTTTTATTCACAATACTGTGAACCAACATATCAGTGTGTAACCCTGTTTTGTGTGTGCTCCTATTTAAGGATACTTTATTTAATAAGTGTCACTGATTCATTTACAGTGAACTCATGGCCAGTAGCACTGCAAATCAGGCCTGACCAAAGCTTTCCTGATACACATCATTCCTCCCTAATGTACAACCACCTTACGCTTAGGAATACTAGCCACTTCATTTTAAACAGCCAAGTCACCAACAAAGAGCACAAAAATGCAAAAACATGGCATTAAATATACCACAAAAAGGACACTTGTTTGCAGTAGGAGAGCTGAAACAAAACGAGTGTTTCATAGTGTCATTTTGCTTGACATCAGCTGGGAACTTATTCATTAAGCAGCTCAAAATTTTCACTACACTCTGCTTATTCACCAAAGGCCAAGAAAGCACTGTGAGCATTGACTTTGGAGTTAAAAATAAATATTAGCAAGTAGGTGAACTTGCAAATATGGAAACTGCAAATAATGAGAATCACCCCTGCCAGTTTATCTGATAATTAAACCAGTTTTTAAAAGTATTACAGTACCTTATAACTTGCCCTGGTTCTTAGTCACTTCATGTTGTAGTTTACAGTTTCAGTGGGCATTTTCAGTAGTTTTATCAGAAGTCACATTTCAGATCTTATAATTGAAGTCTCAAAGTATGCCGTAAGAAAGGTGAGGTGATGATGTGAGACAAAAGCAACAGATAATCTATCATCATAACTGTGGGCTGGAAAAATTTTAAATCTGCATGGAGATGCTAAGATTTAGATGAATACTGAAGAATTATGTGCAGAGTAACTCTGTCAGACTACTTGTATTTTGAGGGTCGAGGCCTCAGAACAAAAAGACACTAATGGACAGGAATTCAGATAACCTGGCTGGAGAACAGAGTTTGGAAGCTAACACTGGAGTGTATACTTAAAGGAGTACGAGCTCAACCTGGAAAGGCAGACTGGGCACAGTTTGTGGAAAACTGTATTTGCTAGCTGAATAAAGTTGGACTTAAATCTTCTACAAAACAAAGCTATTGGTTATTAAGGGGTTGCATAAAAGCTGCATTTTCGTAGCATATATTTGATACAGCTTTTACCTGCCTGAAAGTATCAGTGTCATTTCACCAGATGATATTCCTCCATGTACAGTTTGGTTTAAGTTTCTACAGTGGGAATGTGATTGCACATTCTTGCCTTGGGAGAGGAAGTGGCCTTTTTAGGCTGAGATCCTTGGGTACCAAAAGATCCTGCCTAATTAAGCTTTTGGCAGTCTCCACTTCTATGCATAGTAAAATAGTTGTCCCAGAAAGTCTTCGTGTATACCCTCTGATGTCTATAACAGATAGAAATGTCATATAATTTAAGTGGGACTTAAAGTGAAGAAGACCTTTAATTCTTTAACAATGATAACCCTGTAAAACTAACTACCATAAGATTTGGGGCCTACAAGTAGTGACACTGGCTTAAGTAGTAAGTTTTCATGTGCAAGGTTTTTTTTTTTTTCTCTTTTTTTTTAAGTAGAAATATGGAGAAAATGCCAGTACTAGTTCCAGTTTCATTTTTTACAAATGGTAATGACTGCAGTTTATAAAAATGTTCTCTTTTGTACAGATGAGACTATCTTGAACTTTAGTCTCTACTTTCTTAGCACTTCATAATAAAAGACAATTAGAATACATTGCAATTAAACATAGTTTGCAAGAGATTTTTATATTTATGGGTATGTGGATATTTGGTATTTTCTTTATCATATATACGTTTTATATACTGTTACATATATAACAGGGATCAGGAAGAGTCCAGTGGCGGTGGGAGACTTGCCATTAAGAAGAGCTTCTCCCCTGAAAAGGGATGTCCTTTACAGTGCTGCTTACTGAATGAAGCCTGTACTGTAAATCATGAAACACATAGAAGGTCACCCTCTTATTGCTGCTTCGGTAACCTTAGAAGCCAGTTTCAGTAACTCTAACATTTACTGTGTTTCTGCTAAGCAGTCTTTAATTACAGAAGAATCTTATTTGATTTTCTGATTGTAATTTTTTCTCCCTAAATTTAAAAACTACTTGCTACACTTTTAGTTCAAAAAAAGTACTATAAAGTTTTGAAGCTTCTCGTCATTTCAGTTTTGCTGTTATACTTTATTAATATCTTTTAAGAATGTTTCACTTTAACCACTCCTGGGATCTGAAAATTATTTTGGTGGCAATGTTTATAATCTAGAGAGTATCCAAATTTAGGAAATTTTCATTTTCTAGATTTATAATTTTATTACAAAAATACAAAAATCCAGTTTCCTATATATTGTTCAAGGCCAAAGACCTTTTGTCAAATTATTTTAAGGCATTGGTGGCATAGCAGATCAGGATGTTGACTTTTTAAGTAGTTGAATAGAGACCTAATTTCCTCTTCCATCTTGTCTCACCTTTTCTTTGAGAGACCCACTCTATAAGGATTGAGGGTTTGATGTCTGTAGGACCTCGCTCTTGTTTCATCACTAAGTTGTGTCTGAATCTTTGCAAGTCCCTGAACTGTAGCCCACCAGGCTCCTCTGTCCATGGGATTTCCCAGGCAAGAATAGTGGAGTGGCCTGCCATTTCCTTCTCCAGGGGATCTTCTGACCCACAGATCAAACCTGCATCTCCTCCTTGGCAGGAGATTCTTTACCGCGTGGGAGGCCCCTGTAGACCTAGGTGGGAACAAATTAGGAGGCTTCCGTACTTAAAATGGCAAATGCCCTGGAAATCAGTTTGTTTTGAGGAAGGGGGAAGAAAGGAAAACAGTGGGATATAGTGACCCTAATGTAGCCCTTGGCTGACCACCGCTGCTGTTTCACTTAACCAAGTGGCTATCAGCTTAATCTCTTGTCAGTTACATCTAGCTTTCCAGTAGCTTACTTTGATAACCTAGATTTAGAATTCTGATACCCTGCAGTGTATGCTTCCTAAATACCAGCTCTGTATTAAAGGTATAATACTGTATCATTTTATGTTTAGCATAGTGGTTAACAGTGACACCTGGAGTGGTTACCTCATTTGGGATCCAGATACAGCTATTTTCTGGTTGTATATCTTTCTTTGGGAAAATTACCTGACCGGAGTCAAATTTCTTCGTCCATAAAATCGTGCTAATAATAGTAGTAATGTAGGCATGAAATAAGAAATTTGGCTACACTAATTGCTAGTTACAACACCCTGAACAGGTAAACTTCTCTGAGTGCATTTTCCATGTCTGCTTTGTGGTAATAATAATATCTGCCTCATATGACTGTAGTGAGGACTGAATAAGGTAAGGTTTTTGTAAGGATTAGAAAGAACTGATATTTATGAAATACTTAGATACTAGTATATAATAATTATTAGTACATAGTAATTACTCAGTATTACTGTTATCATTGCTGTTATTTTGAGATGGTTCTATTTGGTTGACTTGTGTGCTAACAATATACACTGAAATAAAATTTAAAAACTGACTTAATGTTAGAGAAAAGCAGACTTTTGTACAGTGATGATAAGTTATAGAAGACTGTAAGGAGTATGTTTTCCTCTTTCATGGCTAATTTGCCTCAGTCCTTTTAAAGTCTGGATTCCCCAACCTAGACATAGTAATATATAATATTTAAATGCTAAGCACTGTATCACAGTAAAGTAACTTAAAGATTGCTCCATGTTATACCTTATAGGAATATAACTAATAGAAGTGTTAGTTCAGAAAAAAAATGCTCGCCTAAAATTACTGATTTATAAAGATAAAATATTTTTATTAATCATCCTTTTATAAATTAATTAACCACAATTAAGTGAGAATATATGCAATTAATCTATGATGTTGCTTTTTAAATTTATATAATTTGCTGTATTTGAAAGAGCACAGAGACAGAGGTTATAAAACCTGAATTTTAGTCCTAGTGCCATCACTAAATTCCTCAGGACCTTGCAGAGCTTCAGTTACCTCATCTCTAAATAGGGATAATAATACTCTTTAGCATTGAAAAGGTAAAGTATAATCAGTGTACACAGGGTGACGGTGGTGAGACTGCTGCTCTAACGGTGCCCGGAGCAAGGCAGCCCCGGGCACGTGCTGCCGGTGGAGGGCACGGCCTCAGTAGCTGGAATGCTTGCAAGGGAAGCCTGGCTCCTTTAGTAGCTAGTTGTAGGATCTTGGACAGGTAACGTCTGAGTCTGCATTTTCCTTGTCTGTGTGGGGATAGTAAAAGTACCTACCTTAATAGTACCTACTTCATCTGGTCTGATTTAAGGTAAGTACTGAGTTCACTCACACTGCTTGGTCCTTGACACACACCCACTGTTACTGGTTCTCACTGAGGTGGCGGTGGTGGTGGTCATCTCTGGTTGTCTGCCATTATGTGTCTTAGTCAGAGAATCCTGGATGTTAGAACTGAAAGAATCCTGAGAAAAGTATCAGGTTCAGCTCCTGCCACCTGCAAGAGAAGTGGCTTTATCTGTCACAGAAGAGAGAGCTTCAAATTCCAGGAAAGCTAAATAACTGACTGATGTCACCCAGTGAGTTGGTGACAGGACATCTGGAGTCTCTCTGGCTGCCCATTTCTGGGAGGGGGACAGGGGTCTGCTTTGCACAAACTGCCGTCCTCGATATGAAAGTGCACTGTGACCGCTGTGTCACTAAAATTTCTGTCTTACCACCTTTCCCTAGATGCTGTCTAACATTTGCCCTTTATGACTTCCAGATCTCTTTGGTTTATATTAGAAATTAGTATTTTCTAATGCTCTTTCGCATTTTTCCTAGTCCTGTTCTGCTGTATTTCCATTTCCCAGAAGAGCCGTACTCATACCAAGACTTCTGCACAGGCTGTCTTTTCTCCCTCGATCCCCTCTCTCTCCTTCTTACCTTTCCAGCTCTTGGCTTTGATGTCATCTCCTCCAGGAACACTTCCGGACACCTGCCTCTACCTAAAGGACCTTCCGTACTCTCCCCTGGCAGCGTGGCTTACAGAATATTATAACTGCCCATCTCCTTGCATGTCTCTTATAATGGGCGTTCATGAAGCTTCACCAGAACAGAGCTTGTGTCTAACTTCTCGTTGTAATCCTGAGTACAAGAGCACATTTCCTAATTCTGAGCTCCTGGATAAGAATTCAGTCATCCTTCCTTCTTTTGCTCAGGACTTTGATTCCATCTCAAAACATATTGGGGTACCTCCTTCTCTTGGTTTTGGTAACATTTTTCTCTTACTGCCTTTTGATGATTTTTTTCAACTTGTCTTAAAAATTGATTCTTCAAATGTGTAGTGAATATTATTGATATGTCATCAAAGTAGAGGGAAGCAACGGAACTCAGTAAAGAGACTCCTCAGCCAGAGGTCTGAGAATCAGTTCTAGTTGTCAGAGAGCTACCACCTGGGTGATGTGATCCTTGACAGTTGACCCTCTGGGCCTGTTTGCTTATTTTCAAAGTGAGGATATTAGTAGAACCCATTATGAAAGATGTCACCAAGATAAAAATAATCACAGTAATTCCTATACTGCCTCTGGCACAATGCTTAACATATACTAAGTGAAAATTAAGAATAATTAATTGTAGATTAAATTTAGTAAATTAACAGATTAAATGAGATAGTACCAAAAGGAAAGAAATTCTGTTAAAACATGTTTCAGAGCTTTTTCTGTGAAACACCTGCAAGGTACCTCCTTGTTATTCATACTGTTCTGACTGTGGCTGTCCTGGATTCCTGCTGAAGGTCTAAGAGACCAATTAGTCATTTTTTAATGTGGCGTCAGTAGCAGAGCTTATGATTCATCAATCATGTCATCCTGACAAGCATCAGATGGGTGTGGGTCAGGGCTTGATGTGATGAAAGACATTCATTTCTCCTTTCTTCCTTCTCTGTGCTTTCTTTGCCACAAAATTCTAGTCATGTCAAGCCCAAATTTTCCATAGTAACAACAGTTCAGTTCAATTCATAATAAAAATTGAGGGCATCTGTGTATATTATCTGTTATAAATTAAATAATTCTATATTCAGTCATAATTTATTTCAAATAGATCTTTTCTTTCCCAAGGATTATGAAAGAATTCTCTAAGAATGATGACATGAGTTTATATTAAGTATTTTCACTTTCTTGTGAAACAAGACAACTATATTAATACTAAAGGATATGAAGCATATTACGTTAAAAGAGTTGAGGCAGTTAGAAGACTTGTCTCCTAGTATTGGAAAGGCATGGTCCTGAAAGCGGCTGTGTACAGCGTGTACAGATGTTCCTAAAAAGACGAATCCTGGATATAGTTCTTCGTCGTTCTGTCATTGTTGACTGGCATTCTGGTTGTTGAGTGATTCACTTCTGTTTTTAACTCTTCTGTTCAAACTCACTATTGTTCTAATGACTTTGCTTAAGTAGAGGACCTTCTTTTACTGTAAGTCATCAGAGAACTTTTAATTTTTTTAAGTACTCAAATCATGTTCGACTCTTGCGACCCCATGGACTGTATGTAACCTGCCAGACTCCTCTGTCCATCAGATTTCCCAGGGAATACTGGAGTGGGTTGCCATTTCCTTCTCCAAGAGATCTTCCCAACCTAGGTATTGAACCCGGTCTCCTGCACTGCATGCAGATTATTTACCAACTGAGCTACAAGGGAAGCACACGTACTCAAATGAGAACCTCATAAATTAAAGAACAACAATAATTCTGAGTTAACACATCCATCCAAGCTTTTGGCAAAAGGAATTTTCCTCTTAAGTTGATTTGCTTTCCTTTAACATTCCTACTGTAACATTTTTGCTGATTTTTTTTCCTTTGGAGCAGGGACTTTATATATTTTAGGCTTTTGACTAAACCAAGTGATACAGTTTTAATATTTTGAAACTACGTAAGAGCATATAAAATGTCTGAAAGAAAAGCTTTGTGTATATTCACACACTGAAAAATCATTTCACTAAAAATATTTAATAAATGAATGATATGATCTTTATTAACCCTTTCTCAGAAGGCAGAACCAAGGTTTGGATCTTCTGAATTATGCATTTCATATAAATTTGAGAATCACACACAAAGAAAACCCAGTTGAGATTATGACTGCATTCAATTTATATGGCAAGAACAGATGTAAATGACATTTTATATCCTTCCATCTAGTTACATCTTCTTTAGTTTGCTTCAGCAATGCTTTCTAGCTTTCCCTAAAGAGTTCTTACCTTTTTCCCCATTTATTCTTGTTTTGTGTGTATATGTATTTGTTTTGCTCTAATTATCAGTGACGGGCCTTGTCAGGTAGCCCAGTGGTAAAGAATCCACCTGCCAGTGCAAGAGACACAGGAGCCCTGGGTTTGATCCCTGGGTTGGGAAGATTCCCTGGAGAAGGAGATGACAACCACAGTCTGCAGTCCATGGTGTTGCAAAGCATCAGACACAACTGAGTGACTTGAGTATGCATGCACACAGTTATAAGTGACATTAATTTTAAATTCCATTTTTGAATTGTTTGTTGCCATTTATAAAATGAGGGTTGACGTTTAATCACCATACTAAATTTATTCCCATTTCTTTTTAGCCAGTTATTTCTTTGAATATCTGCTTCACTCTCACTGTCTTCTCCTTCCAGGACTTCATTTACATGTATGTTAGGTCATGCGATATCATTTCTCAGGTCCCTTAAGTACTGTTAATTTTTCATCAAGTCTCTTTTACATTTCTGTTCTTCAGACCATATGAAAGTTCCATGGATACTGAGTATGTAACAGTTCACTTAATCCTCCTGTTTTTTGTAAGGTACTTCTGCCTTCAGTTCTGTGTGCTCCTCATTCCAGAGCCCTTTTTATTTTGCTTTTAACAGCGAAAGGCCTTCTGTCTAGGAGGGGATGGATAGAGTGAAAGAAAGGATGGTAACTTCTAGTTTTAAAAACAGAGGTCAAAACATTGGAAAATCTACCTTGGAGGAAATAGAAAACATGCAGATAGAAGGGACTTTACAAAAATCTATCATTTTTGTCCTCAGAGATGAGGAAAATACTGCATTTATCAAATAGAGGAGTAAGGGGCTTTTAAAAAAAAAGGTGGGGGGAGAAGATTCAGAGAATAAAACCTAACTCTTGGAAATTAAAAAGGTGACAGCATAGGGCAAAGCTCAGTAGAAGGATTGGGAGATTAATCCAGAAATAAGACAAAGAGATGGAAATTAAATAAAATGCAAAAACCAAGGAATTCCAGAAACAGAAAATGTAGACAACAAAAGAAGAGAAATCATCAGTGATTGAAATAGGAGATGTAATATAGGGATTAACTTGTATATTTCCTTATTTAGAATTTTTAAGAAAGTTTCTACAAAGCAAATCATACATAACAATAAACAAAACATATATGAATGCAATTTAATGAATAATTATAAAGCTAGCACTCAGAAAAAGAGCACTGCCAGCACCTTGGAAACCTGCAGCATGAATGCCCCCTGCCCCCAGAGGTAACCACTGTCCAGACGCTTATGATAATTACATTCTTACTTCCCTTGCCACCTATGTATAAATTATATGTGTGTGTGTGTGTGTGTGTTAGTTGCTTAGTCGTGTCCAACTCTGCAACCCCATAGACCGCAGCCCACCAGGCCCCTCCGTCCATGGGATTCTCCAGGCAAGAACAATGGAGTGGGTTGCCATCTCCTTCTCCAAAAGGAACTATAGAAAGAAAGAAAGTGAAGTTGCTCAGTCGTGTCCGACTCTGCGACCCCATGGACTGTAGCCTACCAGGCTCCCCATCCATGGAATTTTCCAGGCAAGAGTACTGGAGTGGGTTGCCATTTCCTTCTCATATATATATATATGACACACACACTCTGTTAAACAATATAACTTAGTCTGCGTGTTTTTTTAACTTTAATGAATAGAATAACATGTATTATTTTGTGTTGTTCTTTCACTCTACATTGTATAATTCATCCATGTGTATTTAGCTTGTAGTCCATTGGTGTTTAGAATTGTACCACTGTTTATACATCTCTTCCATTTTTATGAACATTTGAGTAGTTTCTAGTCTTGCTTTACTACCAAAAAATGCTGTTATACATTTTACTGTATATACACATTAATTTCTTGGTATATGTCAAGAAGTGCAGTTTCTGGGTCTTAGGATATTCTTGCCTTCATCCTTACTGAGTAATGCCAAACTGTTGTTAAAAGTGATATACCAGTTAAACACAATTCCTTCTTATCATTTAACATTTGCCAATCTGGTAGGTATGTAATGGTATTTCAGAATGGTTCTACTTTCCATCTCCTTGATTACTAACAACGGCCGATAAAATGTTGGAGTTCCTATCTTATAAAGTATCTGCATAAGTTTTTGCCCATTTTTTTCTAGCAGGTTTTCTCTCCTTTTATTTGAAACCCAAATTTGCCTAAATTTGTAAATATTCTCAGAGTACAAGTGGATCCAGTGCTTTTCCTTAGATTTTAGCCTAAGTCCTGTATTATTTTGTAGCTCACTGGTGCTGTTAAGATGATTTTTAAAAAATGCGTTTTATCCAACAGTTTTTTTTTGTCAGGCAAGTTGGCCCCATAACCTGGCCTGCCATTTCTATAAAAAGAAACCTGTGAGCGTTCTTCAACTGATTTTGCCCCAATCTTCCTGATTTTGACCCTACCTTTATCCCAAGTTTCTGAGCCTTCTGCAATTTGTCATATTAATCAGGTAGCTTCTTAGCTTTCCCCACTGGTAACTTAACAGACCCCAGACACCCAAGTCCAGTATAAAATGTTGCTGGTATTCTCTTCTCTTTTCCCTTCAGTGTTTCTGTGATAGTAGGTTGATACAAAAGTAATGACAGTTTGGCAGTGTTGAACGTTGCCATTTGATATTGGAATACATTCTTAAGTAAATGTGGTTATGTTATTTATACATAACTTTAATTCACATTTCTCACTTTATGTATTTTTGCTAATGACTTACTACTTGCTATTTATTTTATATTTATTTTAGACTAGGGAAATAATGTTAGACAAAAAGCAAATTTGACCAGTTTTTTTATTCAAGTTCAAAATGGGTTGTAAAGCAGCAGAGACAACTTGCAACATCACCAACGCGTTTGGCCCAGGAACTGCTAACTAACACACAGTGCAGTTGGTGGTTCAAGCAGTTTTGCAAAGGAGATGAGAGCCTTGAAGATGAGCATAGTGGCCAGCCATCAGAAACGGACAGTGACTAACCAAGAAGAGCATCGAAGCTGATCCCCTTAACAACTATGCAAGAAGCTGCTGAAGAACTCAGTGTCAGCCATTCTATAGTCATTTGGCATTTGAAGCAAATTGGAAAAGTGAAAAAACTCAGTAAGCTGGTGTCTCATGCTGCTGCTGCTGCTAAGTTGCTTCAGTTGTGTCCGGCTCTGTGCAACCCCATAGATGGCAGCCCACCAGGCGCCCCCGTCCCTGGGATTCTCCGGGCAAGAACACTGGAGTGGGTTGCCATTGCCTTCTCCAGTGCAGGAAAGTGAAAGTGAAGTCACTCAGTCGTGTCCGACTTCTAGCGACCCCATGGACTGCAGCCCACCAGGCTCCTCCGTCCATGGGGTTTTCTAGGCAGGAGTGCTGAAGTGGGGTGCCATTGCCTTCTCTGGTGTCTCATGAGTTGATCTCAGATCAAAACCAGTCGTTTTGAAGTGTCTTCTCATTCTTCGCAACAACAACAAAACATTTATTGACCAGATTAGTGATGTGCAACGAAAAGTGGGTTTTATACAACTGGTGATGACCACCTCAGTGGCTAGACCAAGAAGAAGCTCCAAAGCACTTACCACAAACCAAAATGACACTAAAAAAGGGTCATGGTCATTCACTGTTAGGTGGTCTGCTACCTCTCTGATCCACTACAGCTTTTTGAATCTCAGCGAAGCCATTACATCTGAGAAGTATGCCCAGCAAATCGGTTAAGATGCACTGAAAACTACAACGCCTGCAGCCAGCACCGGTCAACAGAATGGGCTCATTTCTTTTCCACAGCAACACCCAACTACTCACTGCACAGCCAGCGAGCGCTTCAAAAATTGAATGAATTGGGCTACGGAAGTTTTGCCTCATGTGCCATATTCCTGACCTCTCGCCAACCTCACTAGCATTTATTCAAGCATCTCAATAATTCAACAGCCTTTTGCAGGGAGAACACTTCTACAACCAGCAGGAGGCAGAAAATGCTTTCCAAAGACTTTGTTGAATCCTGAAGCATGGATTTTTATGCTACAGGAATTAACAAATTTATTTCTCTTAGGCAAAAATGTATTGATTGTAATGGCTTCTATTTTGAGTAACAAAAATGTATCTGAGTCTAGTTTTAATGATTTAAAATTCAGGGTCCGAAACTGCAATTGCTTTTTCACCAACCTAAATATAACAAAATATTATTTCTTTTGTCTTTATCCTTAGAGGTTTATGCCTTTTAAAACAAGTGTCATTATTTTCACTTTACTGGGCTCCAGAGAGAGCTGAAATAAAAGGTTGTGTTAAAAATACTTTAAATCAGGACTATATCTGGCTGATCATCTTATTCTCAAGCTCACAGACATTTCAAATAAATATGGCTAAAAGAAGTATCAAGTGACAAACAGTATGGGATCTGATCATCATAGACTTTACCGTCAGACTTGAACAATTTTAAAAGTAGGGCTTTATAGATATATCCTCATTGGACTAAGTGTTAAATACTTAATGTCTAAAACACTCTTATAAATCAAGAGAGGACAGACACCCTAGTAGAGGAATCGGCAGTGATGGTCACTTGACAGAGAACCACATTTGTTTTCTATTAGGCGCAGATGTGGGGACACGCCTGTGCCTGCTTTCCCAGAACAAGGGAGGGTAGGCAGTTTAACACTAGTGAAAAGCCCTACACAATCCATTGTCTTTCCTTGCCCTTCAAGGTATTTAAATTAAGTATATAATCAAAGATGTTTGCAAAGGTTTATGCAGTGGTGTTTATTGTTCATTCTTTTTTCAGTATTACAATGAGGGAATGGCTAAGCGCAACTGTCAAAGAAACAAGTAATGAAATATGTCTATTGACATAGGATGTTTCCTCAAAAATGTTAGTTAGCCACAAATGAACCATGCCTCACATATAAAAAGCTGAGCCATTTATAATGTTATCCCCAAAATAAATAAGGATTTGTATGGAAGTGTTTGCTGGGTTTTCTCTAACAAAAATTAAGATGGCTTTTTTCTAATTTAAACTTTCTGGTGTTTCCCAAATCTGTTAACTGAATATCATTTTTACAGTTTTAAAAAGTATCTTCCAGTTTAGCTTTATTTGGCAAGTTAATGTTTATTATACATTTCTAAATGAATGTAAAGCAATAACCTTAGGGTTGATTATAGATGATATAAAGAAAGGAAATAGGGGAAAATAGTCTGGGCTTTTTATGAATGGACACCAGAACAAATTTTTCTGGTGTGGGCATCATAGTTACATTGAGTTTATTCAGTTTTCCTCTTCCACATGAATGAAAAATGGGGCAAGTCCACACCTAGAACTGCCTTAGCATGTAACACTCTACTGCACATGTTTATTTGTTAATGCTAGCAGGTGGAGAACCACCAAAAAAATTTTTCCTATTCCAAATGAGAGCTTCAATTCCACAAGTAGACTTGAAGTCAGCCAGTTAGTTTAGGTACCCACTGTAGTGGCAACAAATTGTGAGCCTTTCATATTCTTTATCCTATAACTTATCATTTTTTTCAGGTTTTTACTATATTTCAGAAATAAAATTCTTTGCTTCATATTACTCTTTTTGGACACTGTAAAAAAATTTAAAATTTCAAACAAAGTTGTCAGATCTGCACTGGTATTCTGTTTACTGCATACAGAACTGGCTGCTTATGTAAGAACTCAATTTTAAAACTCTCTGATGGCTGACTATTCATATTCTCTTAAGAAAGGGTTAGTTAAAAGAATGGTTTTTGTAATCCTTCTGTGAAGATAAAAGTTTTGTTAAAATGTTTAAGATAATTTTGTGAGAATACAGTGTTGGTTTTGTTTTTAAATCTTCTGCAAATTATTTTACAAAAAGAATTAATTACTGAAATCATAATTACATCTCAAATTGAGCTTGCAGACTGCAAGATTCCTACCACAGTAGCTACCATTTATTTTTTCTCAAAAAAGTGCTGCTCATGCCCTGGAAATTTTTATACTCCTAGGATTATCCCTTAAAACGTAAGGCAAAAATCATGTCATCACTTGCTTTCAGAGTTTCTTTTCCCCCATATGGTCTCTGAAATGTCAGCAGACACCATTTTAGAAGAAACAGAAGTTACTTTTATAATATTCTAAATTGAACTGCAATAACCTACAGAAAACAAATCAAAGCTTGCTTGTTCTTTATCGCTAAATTCAGCAAAGTGAAATTACACGATAGCTAATGTTGCTTATCACTGTTATTTATAAAATTCTACTGAAAAAATCTGTATACAGACAAACATTATATGCAATGTTTACAGTACATATGTATTATATACAGTACCACAGTACACTGTATTTTCAGTATGTTTTGATTATGTTTAATTTTATAATTTACCAAAGTGAAGTGAAAGTGAAAGTCGCTTAGTTGTGCCCAACTCTGCAACTCCATGGACTATACAGTCCATGGAATTCCCCAGTCCAGAATACCAGAGTGGGTAGCCTTTCCCTTCTCCAATAATTTACCAAAGGATCTTAACTAAAGTTAAGGAAAGTACTGAATTTTAAAACAACTCACATATGTTTTCAAAATGTAGTCAGCCTTTTTTATCTATGTCTGGAGAATGCATGGCAAATAGATAATAAATGAATATGGGTGAAAATTAATAATTCTAGATTGATGGTAACTATTACCTTGGGCATCACTTGACCTTAGTTTCATAACATCCTATTATTACTATAATGTACTAATTTAATCTACCATGTAGTTAGATAGCCAAGTTTATACTGTATGTGATAAAAATTTAAAAACCAGTAGACTTTTAAAATAAATTAAAAATACATTTATTAGATTCAGGTTTTTACTTTGTCTCTCAGAAGTAGTATTTTTTATTTTATATTGAAGTATAGTTGATCAACAATGCTGTGTTTCATGTGTACAGCAAAGTGATTCAGTTATTATATATGTATCTATTTCAAATTCTTTTCACATTTAGGTTATTACACAGTATTGAGCAGAGCTCCCCTGTGCTATACAATAGGCCCTTGTTGGTTATATATTTTAAATATAACAGTATGTACATGTCAATCTCAAACTCCCAATGTATCCCTTCCCTCCACCCTTAGCCCCCACTCCTTGTAAGCATCAGTTTCTTCTCTAAGTACATGAGTCTGTTTCTGTTTTGTAAATTAGCACATTTGTATCTAAAAAAGATTCCAACTATAAGCAATACCATAGGATGCTTATCTTTCTCTTATCTGACTTGACTTAGTATGATAATCTCTGGGTCTGTCCAAGTTGCTGGACATGACATTATTCATTCTTTTTAATGACTGAGTAGTATTCCATTTTATGTATGTACCACATCATCTTTATCCAGTATTCCATTTTATGTATGTACCACATCATCTTTATCCATTCATCTGTCAATGGACATTTAGGGGGCTTTCATGCCTTAGCTATTCCAAGTAGCTCTGCAGTGAACATTGGGGTACATGTATCCTTTTATTCTATTACTTTTATTACCTTTTATTCTATTATTTTATTTTATTTCTATTACATTACCATTTCATTCTCCAGATATATGCCAGGAGTGGGATTGCTGCATCATCAGTTCAGTTTAGTCACTCAGTTGTGTCCGACTCTTTGCGACCCCATGAATCGCAGCACGCCAGGCCTCCCTGTCCATCACCAACTCCTGGAGTCCACCCAAACCCATATCCATCCAGTCAGTGATGCCATCCAGCCATCTCATCCTCTGTCTTCCCCTTCTACTGCCCCCAATCCTTCCCAGCATCAGGGTCTTTTCCAATTAGTCAACTCTTCGCATCAGATGGCCAAAGTATTGGAGTTTCAATTTCAACATCAGTCCTTCCAATGAACACCCAGGACTGATCTCCCTTAGGATGGACTGGTTGGATCTTCTTGCAGTCCAAGAGACTCTCAAGAGTCTTCTCCAACACCACAATTCAAAAGCATCAATTCTTCGGTGCTCAGCCTTTTTCACTGTCCAACTCTCACATCCCTACATGACTACCAGAAAAACCATAGCCTTGACTAGATGGACCTTTGTTGGCAAAGTAATGTCTCTGCTTTTCAACATGCTATCCAGGTTGACCATAACTTTCCTTCCGAGGAGTAGGCGTCTTTTGATTTCATGGCTGCAATCACCATCTGCAGTGATTTTGGAGTCCCCCAAAATAAAGTATGATACTTTTCCCACTGTTTCCCCATCTATTTCCCAGGAAGTGATGGGACCAGATGCCATGATCTTAGTTTTCTTAATGTTGAGCCTTAAGCCAACTTTTTCACTCTCCTCTTTCACTTTCATCACTTTCTGCCATAAGGGTGGTGTCGTCTGCATATCTGAGGTTATTGATATTTTTCCTGGCAATCTTGATTCCAACTTGTGCTTCCTCCAGCCCAGCATTTCTCATGATGTACTCTGCATATAAGTTAAATAAGCAGGGTGACAATATACAGCCTTGACATACTCCTTTTCCTGTTTGGAACCAGTCTGTTGTTCCATGTCCAGTTCTAACTGTTGCTTCCTGACCTGCATACAGGTTTCTCAGGAGACAGGTCAGATGGTCTGGCATATGGTAGCTCTACTGTTAAGTTTCCTAAAGAAATTCCATACTATTCTTCATAATGGCTGTACCAATTTACATTTCCACCTGTAGTGTAGGAGGGTTCCCTTTTCTCTATACCCTCTCCAGCACTTACTGTTAGCAGACTTTTTGATGGCCATTCTGACAGTGTGAATTTTTGATTTGCATATCCCATTCCAATAGCAGTGTTGAGTATCTTTCCATGTGCCTCTCGGCCATGTGTATGTCTTCTTCTGGGAAATACCTGTTTAGGTCTTCTACCCAATTTTTTTTAATATTAAGCCCCATCAGCTATTAAATTTTGGAGATTAATCCCTTGTCAGTCACACTGTTGGCAAATATCTTTCATTCTCTGGGTTGTCTTTTCCTTTTGTTTACAGCTATGCAAAAGCTTTTCAGTTTATTTAGGTCTGATTTAGTTTTTATTTCCATTACTCTAGGAGATGATCCAAAAAGATACCACTGTGATTTATGTTGAAGACTGTTCTGCCTGTGTTTTCCTCTAAGAGTCTTTATAGTTCCCAATCTTACATTTAGGTCTTTAACCCATTTTGAATTTATTTTTCTGTTATGTTGTTAAAGAAAGTTATAGTTTCGTTTTTTAAAAATGTAGCTGTCCCGTTGCCCCAAACACCACTTACTGGAGAGACTGTCTTTCTCCATTGTAGTCTTATCTCTCTTGTCATAATAGATAACTGAACACAGATGTGTGGGCTCTCTATCCTGTACCATGATCTATATTTGTTTTTGTGCCAATACCACACTGTTCTGGTGATTGTACCTTTGTGCAATCTATTCCTCCAGCTCTGTTTTTCCTTCTCAAGATTGTTTTGGCTACTCAGGATCTTTTGTGCCTCCATACAAATTTTAAGATTTTTTTTGGTTCTAGTTCTACGAAAAATGCAATTGGTAATTTGATTAGAGATTACACTGAATCTGCAGGTCGCCTTGGGTGGTACCGTTATTTTGACAATATTGAGTCTTCTGATCTAAAACCACAGCATATCTTTCCATTTGTGTCATCTAATTCTTTTTATCGGCATCTTATGGTTTTCAGAGTACAGGTCTTTTGCTTCCTGAGGCAGCTTTATTCCTAGGAATTTTATTCTTTTTGTTCCTTTAACTTCTTGTTCTGATCTTTTGTTGTTAGTGTATAGAAATGCAGATTCCTGTGTACTTTGTATAAAAGGGTCCTGTAGTTCCCTAACTACCTGTTTTAATTTCTGAGTTTTTAATTTTCTACACAGTGGGATTAGTGACATCTACTTTCAGATATTGATGAGAATTATGGAGTATTTCAAGTGTTACATAATCCAGTTGAATTTAGAATTCTGCTACCTCAGCACTTTTAAAGTAAATAACTACAGTTTTTTGGCTCTTGGCAGTTGACCTGTCTAGTCAACAGACATAAATCTTCAATCTGTAAAATTGTTAGTGTGACTAGACAGCTCCTTTCTAACTAAGGCTAAAGTGTTAGGCATTTTTCAGAAGATTACAGAAATAAGTCACATCACTATATATTCCCAACTGAAAACTTTGGTGGAGCAATATATTGTAGAAAAATGCATTTCAAAAAATTCTGTGGTCTAATATGGTAGTCACATAATTGCTACAAAGTTCCTTTAAGGGCAAAAATGATATTTTGAGTATGCAAAATACTAATTTCTATTTTTGTATTTTTGATACAAGGTGTCCATGTTACTAACTCAGCATTTAATGGCTAGTGTGACATTGTCTTAATAGTATAAAAGTGAATATGCTAATTTGAAGATTTACGTCAGTATAATAAGAATCTAAAGGAAAAATGGAAGTGACCAGAATAGTTTTATATCTTTTAATTATAGATAATTTCTACTTCACTGTGATACCAAGCATTATCAGAAAAGGGAAAAACAAATTATTTTTATATTTACCTTTATCAAGACTCTGGTATCCATGACTCCCACACTCTTTTAAAATTCTGTCAAGGTGGACAGATGTTACCCTGCAGGTAACACAGTGATGAGGGTAAGGAGCATGGATTTTGAAATCAGACGGTGCTGAATTCAAATCCAGATTGTGCTGATGTAACTTTGGGCAGGCACATGGCTTAAGTCCTACATTCTGGTTTGTAAAATGGACTAGTAGTAAGGATTATTTGATATAATCCATTTATTAAAGTACCTAGCCGTCGATCTTGGCTTGAACTAAGAAATCAGTGGGTGTCAAATTTTATTATTCCTGTGAAGGAAGTGTTTTGTTCCACCTATCAGAAAACCTTCCCAGTCTTAAATTTTTCATTTAACTGTGTATTGCAAACATCCTTAGAGGAGGAGGGAAGAAAGGAATAAGTAATTTTTACATCGTTGCAGAGACTACTTTCTTGTCCCTAACAATTTAAAGGAATAATTCAAGTATGTAATACATGGTAAGAACATCAGTAACCTGTCCCTAGAAGAGGAAGAAAGGGATGTTTAGTGATGTACTCACCACATATTAAATACTTTTTAATTATTCCTTTAAATTGTTTCCATGTGTATCTAAGAACTAGGGTGTGAAGTGAGGGCATCATTATCAAAACCTTAGGAGAATACACAGAAGTAAGGAAGCTCTCATACTAATTGAAGAATCTAACAATTGAAGAATCAAGTCTTAGCTTTTTGACTAAGGAAAGTGAAAGTCCCTCAGTCACATCCAATTCTTTGCCACCCCATGGACTAAATTCTCCAGGCCAGAATACTGGTGTGGGTAGCCATTCTCTTCTCCAGGGGATCTTCCCAACCCAGGGATCAAACGTTTGTCTCCCGCATTGAAGGTGGGTTCTGTACCAGCTGAGCCACCAAGGACTGAGAAAAGAGAGGGAGTATGTGGCTTTAGACCAAGTTCAGGTTGGTGTTAAAGGTTTTTTCCTTCCTGTATAGACACAGCTGTTGCGTCTTTTGTTTGCATTTACAAACATCTTTGGAGTTACTGTGCTAAAACTGTAGAGTATGAGATAAACATTAGTTTGACTAAATTTTCAAATGATCCATAGACTGTCACGCAGTTTTAAGACAGTTGTTTTTACCTGTTGACCTGTACTGGCAATGCTTATTTGGGCAAAAATCTTTTGCAGATCACGTGCGGAAGAAGGCACAGGACATTTGGTTCCTTTTGCTATACATCACTGAGACATCATACCTCAGCCCTTAAAAGCAGAAGGCAGTTTATTCCTCAATTTGAAAACCTAGCTACCTCAGATTCTCAGGTAGTCATGAGGTATAATACTGGTTAAGAATGCTGATTTTGGTATCAGGAAGATAAGGCTATGCTAGTTACCATGTCACTGTAGGCAAGTCAGCTTCTCCGAATCTGTTTCCTCATCTGTAAAACATGAAAACAGTACCCACTTCGTAGGTTTGTGGAGAAGATTAAAAGGGTTAAAGAAAGGGCTTGCACAGCAGCTCCTAGTAGTAGTGAGCCTGTATTCTGGGTGCATCTCATAAACATCTAACATGTGAGTTGCCTCAATTTCTTCTGCAGAACATACAAAGATATATAAGTAAGCTAAATACAATAACATATACTGGACACAGTACAGGATTCTGGTGATATAAGAGACCTTGACATGGACCCTACCTAAAAGGAATTGTTTACAGAAAATATTAATATGTCAGAATGTATCATGTGTAAAGTGCTACATGGCAGCATAGAGGAATGGTCTGTGTAGAGGAATGGGAAGACATAATTGGGAAAGAAAGAAGAACCAGATTGAAGACCGCGTTGGGCTTGTACTGCTTACATGGAAGAGCGGAAGGAAAAGCAGCCAGAACCAGGAGGACTACTTAGTGTAAATCACTGCAGTGGTTAAGGCAAGGGGTGAGGGAAGTCATGTATGAAAATGGAAGCAGAGTGGATAGAAAGAGAAACGTACATGATACAGTGTAATAGAGAATAATAAACAGGATGTGTTAAAGGGTTTGCAATTGGGAACAAAGTACTGTTACTAAGGATACTGAGAGGAATTCAACTCTGAGAAGGTAATAAGGTATTTAGAAATATGTGGTTGTTGTAGTTGAGGTGGAAATGAACAGTGTTTTGTTTTTGTCAAGTATTTCACAGGTTTATATTACAAATTTAAGAATTCAAAAATTGAATAATTTACTTCATACTAATGTAAAATGAAATAAAATACAATCAATGCTATTCTAAATCAAAGTACAGACCTAACAGAGACCACAGTTGATGAAATCTACAAAGCAGAAATAGATGACTAAAACCAGAGGACTCCCAAAGTCTAATAAGTGAAGGTACAAAATAAAAGATGTAGGTACAAGCCCAAATTCAAGCCTCTAATGGAATTACAAACAATTACAGTAACAGCAGCATCCAGCAGTAAGACCTGACGCTGAAGTTACCTACTGAGTAGCACTGTAGGAAGATAAGCTATCACCACTCTACTCCCTAAGAATCAAACCAAGTAAAACTAGGAATACATTGGTTTATGAAGAAAAAACAAGTCTTTGAAGGACATTTTTAAAAATTAATCAAACTAAGATTCAAGCTCAAAAACACTCCACAGCCACTGGTTTCAACCCTAGATATGCGCACACACATATGAAGAAAGCAGTGAGTGTACCAACATCTCAAACCTGTTACTGCCTTATTTGAAGATGTCACATTTATAATTCTGCATGTACCGAATCATCGTTATTATCCTTGTGTGTTCTTAAGAAGCGAGAAAGCATCAGAACAAAATCAGGTCTTCATTCTGAAGAAAGTTTTCCCTTGCTTAAGGAAGTTTTTCCTCGCTGTTCTTGCTCCTTAGTCTTGGTCTTAATGTTCTGTTACTAGAACATCATTACTCCTCCTTGGAACTCATGGCCCTCAGTGCAAACCTAAGCAAACAGAACTGAAAACATGAAACAATATTTCTTCTGTTAGGAACCAAGTTTCGCAGCACAATCACTCCACCACAGACTGATCCTTCTAAACAAAAAGAAAAACACAAGAAAACATGAATTTAAGAAAGACACATAGATAAGGTGACTATATTCTCTCTTCATATAAATAAATGTACAGGTCCAAAGAAGCCTTTCACAGACCCAGGGGTATTATTCCCTACTTTCTAGCCCTACACCCCAGGATATATGGACAGCCTCTTTGGAGGTTTTTGATTCAGCACCTTCATTTTTACAGACAAGGAAACTGAGTGCAGAGATCTTAAATGACACGCCATTGGTGTCTGAAAAATGACATCTCCTCCATCACACATCCTTTACTGAAAATGCTTCTGAACATTACAGTACAGGTTTACAGTACAGACTTTGTTCTCTAACCTCCTCCATAAGATGAGCAAGTATAAATGATGCAAAGTTGGAGGAAACTGTCTTAATATGCACCTGAAGTTAAAACCAACAGAAACTTCTGTCAACAAGTGCAAAAGCAGATTAACCAGTCTTTCTTTGGCTTGCTAAATAAGATAAAATACACTCTACTAAAAGCATTTCACAGAAATACTATGAAAGCCTTCCCCCAGAGTATTTTTCTATTTGATATGAAAACTATCCCATAGCTTATTATCAAACAACTCAGTAATCCTTTAGCTAATGCAGGATAAATGGGCAGTCAGAAAATATAATCACCTGATGTGCGCAGCTGAGTATTTACATTTTACCTAATGAACAAAGATGAGAAAAGTGCAGGTGACATTAATGTGTAAAAACTACCTCTTAGTGCTAGTGCTAAAGGGAAAAAAAAAATTACTCACTCTAGCTAATCACTAGACCTGTTCAGGTCTGTTTTGAATCTCATTTTGGACTTGTCTTGTATCAAAGAATATTTGCAGCTGCCTCAGTAGGGCAGTTGCTCTACTTTAAAAGGTAGTTTAGAAGGTTTTACAGTAAGTTTCTGGTCCTTGTTGAATTTTCTTTTTCTTCACTTTATGTTGCTTAAAGATTTACAGCAAAGATTTCTTAATCCTCAGCACTACTGACACTGAGGCTGGATAATTAGTTGTCTGTCGTGGAAGCCTGTCTGCTGGGTGGTGCGGGAGGGTTAGCAGCACCCTAGCCTCTTCTTACAATGCCAGTAGCACGTCCCAAGTTGTGACAACCAAAAATGTTCCCAGACTAACCAGATGTCTCTTGGGGAGTAAAACTGCTCCCAATTGAGAAGTTTCTGGAGGATTTAACTCTCCCCTGGCTCGCAGGCAACATTTTCCAAAGTATTTCTCATTCTTTGGGATCCTCCAGAAGGGAAAGAGGAGTCGAGGGAAGGAGGAAAAAAGAGTTAATACCTGAGTGTTAAGGAAAAACATACTGTTTGATTAGCATCAAGTGTGCACCAGTACTTTATATAATTCAAATGTATAATCTACCTAAAAAGTCCTGAAATGGTACTAGTAAGGAAACAGAGTCAGGGTTAGGTCAGCTAGCCACACAGCTGTTACCGTGCTCCTTGTCTATATGTCCCAGTTCTATCTCTTGCAGAAGTACTAGCTCAACACCAAAGCCAAAAATAATTCTGCTCCTCCTACCTAGATCAAAGTCTCTAAGTCCACTATCATTTCAGTAACACATTTTCATGTATGAGACTGCTTCCATATACGATAAGACTTCTGTATCCTCACAGTGCCGGGAATTCCTCTCCCAGATGCCAGGAGTCATCTGCTAGTGAAAGGGTGTAATCTGCCTGCACATTTTACCTGTTCTTCAAGGTGTGCGAGGAACTTTCATAATCCATCCATGATTCTCCATCCATGGTCCTCCTTTCATTACCTGCTTTTTTCTGAAAGACAGTTAAATAGAAAAACCTGCTTTATACTTACTTTGTTTTGCCTCTCAGATGTAAACTCGACCTCAAGAACAGCGATGTCCAGTATACTTTCCATTCTGAGTGGGAGACAGCATTCAGATATTCACCTAAACAGCATGTTTTGTTATTTTGGCTCCTCACTTAAGAGAAGGCACTCTGGATACAGTCAGTTCATAATCTATTATGAACCTCTTAGCATCTTCAGAATGTTTGACACAGCTGTAAACACATAGTAAGCAAGGACTAAGACATTTTAGCTTTCCTATTCAGAATGAGTGTGATATACACTCTTATTATGTTGCACTTTTATTTCCTTCTGTCATGTATCTTATTAAAATGTAGTGGTTTCATATGGTTTTCCTATGAGTTCTAACCATTTTCTTGAACCTTTTCTTGCCTTTTAAAGCAGTATCATAGGGTCATGTTTGCAATTGAAGACCATTTTGCGTTCATCTGTTTCTCCCAGTGGTGTTCACTATAGGCCATCTTGATGCTCATATTTGTGTGACAAAAACTGGTTTTTCTCTACTGCTGTTTGTGGTATGATTGGCAGCTTTCCATGCACTCAATTCTTACCTGATTGTAGCCTAGAATAACTGCCTGAAGGGATGCCAAAAGCCTGACTTACATTCCAGATTCTTACTTGCAGTTCAATCAAGCCATTTGTTCATTTAGTTTTGACTTTCCTTTTTGTCATCTCGAGCTCACAGTTGACTGGCCTGAATGTATTTTGCATATGCTCTAATTATAACTGAGATTTGGGAATACTGTCCTAGATTTTAGACTTATTACTTACATAATACTTACCAGGCTTTCTCATAAAATCTCCAGTTTTCCTGAAAAAGAATGAACATTTATTGAGTGCCTGCTAGAAGGAGGAATTATACACTAGACTTTGAGTGTGTTCTCTTATGTTCATAACACACAGACACAGATGATGTCCTTTCACTGTACTCTAACAGAGGCTCATAGTAGTAGAAACCTATCCAAGGTCGCACAAGCTCTGAAATGGTATAACTGAGATCTGAAACATATCAGTTTGACCACACACAGGCTCCCTCATCAACCTCTGACAGCTGAGTGACCTCATCTAGAGGTGATGACATCCTTTTCACAGGGTCGTTGAGGGGACAGATGAGACTGTATTCATGAAAGTGTTTCAGAACTATTAAATACTACACCTAAGTGCTGTGTAAACATTTTTAGTATATACTAGTGTGTGCATATATATCATGTACATCTATATATATTATATACATACATAATTGGCTGAGGAAACAGTACAGAATTAACATTTGAAGTCATTGAATATTGCACTTATTTTCCATAAACTAAATATACAAACAACTGGTTGTTCCCTAAAAATAGATGTCAGATGACAGAGATTGGCTGAACCAGACTAGGAGCATCTTCAGAACAAAAGCCAGACAAGTTTTTGCTTCCCTAACACGTTGCTCTGCTCACTCACTCTAAGACCCTCCTACTTCTCTGTAAAACTCTGGCCCACAGCAGCTCCGCTACATTAGTCATAAGTTTCCATTAATCAGACACGGCTTGTGCCAGACCTACAGCAGAGTCATTTCAGGTTATTCTCTTCCATTGTAGGCTTTCAATATGCACTCAGTCCATTCTCCCAAATCTAGCTGGGATCAATACCTTGTGATACAAAAGCATCCAGAAATTCTCCTTAACAATGTTGAGAGAAAAATATGAATCCCTGGGGCCTATTCCCAGAGCTGGGCTGGTAGGAATGCTGTCCTATTCACTAAGCCTCTAGATAAACACAGGGTTGGCTAAGCCCAGTATGCTTCATTTGAGGACAGAATTTACAGGGAGCTTTGGAGTTTATCAGCCTAATTACTTAAAGTAACAAAATCATTATTTTACGATTAACTTTAATTTTTATTCCTAAAACAGAACAAAAAGATGTTACTTAATAAATATAATTTCTAACCATGTTGTAATTTCTTAAGTTAGTTTGTTCTGTGAATTAGTTTAAGCATACTTATAATTGAGATTTAATCATATTATTAGTTGCATTAATAAAGAGAGTGCTAACACCCAATCAAAGTTTATTCCTCAAAATCATCTCTTTTAGAGAATAGGCAGATTAAGAATAGTGCAGAGAGAAATTTTTTATATAGGTGGAATCTTTGGGGGTAAGATAGATAATACTGTATCTCTTGATCATGGTGGTAATTACACAATTATTCCTTTAAAGATGATTGTAAACAGATGGTAAGCAGTATCTAAACAAAGCACAATTTCACCATTCTTCTTAAAGGATTTTTTAATTTTTTTTGGCCATGCCACGCAACTTGTGGTATCTCAGTTTCAACCAGGGATTGAACCTGGGGCTGTGGAAGTGAAAGTGCCAAATCCTAACCACTAGACCTCCAGAGCTAAGGGATACTTAAAAATAAATTACCTCACTCTTAATTTTGTATAGTAGAAGAATAAAACATTATTTGACTACGTCTAGGTAGGATTTTTTTTAATGCTTGCCAGTATTTGAAATACATACATTCAGTGTGAACATGTTTACTGTGGAGTGAAAAGGTAAGAGAACTGTATTTTGATACTTCTTTGACAGTCATGATAGTTACTTTCTTCCTTTTCTAGCCCTGGAATGAGACCAGACGTAAGCTCTCCTCCATCCAGTTCCTCAGCAGCTACGGGACCACCTCCCAAACTCTGCCTAGTGTGCTCTGATGAAGCTTCGGGATGTCATTATGGGGTCTTGACTTGTGGAAGCTGTAAAGTATTCTTCAAACGAGCAGTGGAAGGTAGTGTGTGTTTTGAAGAGTTTTATTTTTCCTCTATTTGGTTCCTGTTTCTCAGACTGGATTCTGTATGCAAAGCCCATTAACGCTGGAAGTCATTAAAATCTGGGAGGGAAGAGTGGCTCCTCCTAACTCTTCTAGTGGGAAAAAGATACTTTTAAAAGCAAACTAAGATAAAACAGACAAATAAAAATTGAAAGGAGGGAGTACGGTCAGAGAACAGAAAATAACAGTAAGAAAGTGCTATGCATGTGAAATGACTGTTTTAGTTTCCGCAGTAACTAGTGCTCATTGTGTTAGTTACCGACTTTAATTCCCATCAGTTAGCTAGTTTTAGAGCCACCAACTATTCTAGTCTGCAAAAATGAGTGATAATGAGGGGGAAAAGTGTTTTGTTTTCTAATAAGCCAGGGCTATGCTGTGATATAAATGTGATATAAGTGTGATGACTTCCCACTGTCCTCTGGGAGGTCACAGTCTACTTGGAAGTGAAAAATGAGTTCATAGTTACAAGGTACAGAAATTATAATACAGAGGAGCAAGTGACAAACTGCCTGGGGAGGTCAGGAAAGGTGTTTAAAAGAAAGTGATTTCACTTGACAAATATTATATTCATATAGTTTTTACCCTTGTTACAGACTCAGTCTGCCCCTCAGCTCCTTAAAGGTAAAATTCATTCCATAAGCAAATTACTGGAAGTCACACTAAAATTTTCTAATATTACCAGTGAATCCTCTTGGGAAAAACTGTTGTGTAATTTAGTTATTTGTAAAGCAATTAGAAGGCAGTGTGGTCTGAGTGGATTACCTAAAGCTCTGATTAGATAATTATATTTTCAAAAAATTAATATATTTATTCACAGTACATGAAATATTATTATTTGGCTTCAGTTGTGTTTGCATATGCTTAAGGGTTAGATGAGTCATTTTCTTTTGTTTGGATTGCTTTTAATACATTAGCAAACTACAAAATTACTTATGTTATTCCACAGAGAGCACAGGAATTCAGGCTTTAACCAGTTTGGTTATCACCCAACAACTGAGTAGAGTCAGTAAGTAAAAGAAAGTGAAGTTGCTCAGTCATGTCTGACTCTTTGTGACTCCCTGGACTGTAGCCTGCAAGGCTTCTCCGTCCAAGGGATTTTCTAGGCAAGAGTACTGGAATGGGTTGCCATTGCCTTCTCCAGGGGATCTTCCCAACCCACGGAGCAAACCAGGGTCTCCCTAATTAATGCAATGCTGCTAACAAAGTAGATGTTATTTGCCCCAGACGGAAGCTTCTTCTTGTCCTCATTTTACTGTATTCAGCACCTTCTTCAGTATTAGTTCTGTCCATTGTGTAAATGTGATAACAGTGTTACAGTATTCCTATATATAATAATTAATATTGACAGATTTAATTCTGAAAGTGAAATTCAGAATGAGACAGTGGAGTCTTAAAAGAAATACAGGAATTTAAAAAAAATTTTTTTTTCATTTTAACTAAAATTATCTCTTAAAACAGGGCTACAAATTCCAATTCCAGTGCCTACAGGGATTGAGTATGTGTCATTCTGGCCAAATACAATACCAAATGAGTGAAGAAGGGCAGTCACCTATACTAGAGGGTGCAAGCATGCCTTACCTGAAAGCGTCCAAATGCAATTTAAAAAGAAAAGCTAAATATGTTACAGATAAGACATCACTGCAGGCCACATGCCCCCTAGGCTCTAGGATTAAATTCTCTGCTTTAGAATTAAATTCTTATACCTGTTTTTAGCTATGACTATGTGAATATTAGCTATGCTCTTTCAAAATATATATATGTATTTCAGTTAAATATGAGATAGCTAGATTACATGATAAACAACAAAAGATTAAAATGTAAACTATGTTAAGTAAATCCTTTACTTGGATTTAAATTTTCTCCAGGGTCCCTTCCAGCTCTAAAATTCTGTAATCATTTGCTAATCTAACTTGTAGCAAATCTTCCTGACCCAGAGGTTGAACGTGGGTCTCCTGAATTGCAGGTAGATTTTTTTTCCCATCTGAGCCACCAGGGAAGCCCTATTAAATCCTTTATTTGGATTTAAGTTTTCTCCAGAGTCCCTTTCAGCTCTAAAATTCTGTAATCACTGGCTAACCTAAGTCACAGAAGATCTGCTTTTCCCTTTCTAGATATGATGGGAATAGGTTTTAAGCCCATCTACAGATTTGAGAGCATTTTCTTGAACAGTTACAAAGATGGATCTTGTGCGATTTTCATTATACTACATTCATTCCATTTTTAATACCTGCCAGAAATTATAGGTTATCCACCAAACAGACATAGTATCATAAAGACCCAAAAGTTAAATATTGTTAGGAAATTTGTACAAGTTTTACTTATCCATACAAGCCAGATCAAGGATTGAGATTTTGAATTTTATTCATTATTCTGGGAGTTACTTTCTGTGTACAGAAACAAATTTGGGTAGCTTCATTTCTTTAGATGTATCCTAGTTCAGTGATCTTTTTTCACTGAGTCCTTTCTTATGCTTCCTTTGCACAAACTGCATATAATCTTTGTCGGTGGGTCATAATGGAGATAGACAGGTGCTACTTTTATTAGTAATTTATCAAGTACCCAGGGTGTGTCATACTACCCTGGGTCAGGAAGATCCCCTGGAGAAGGGAATGGCAACCCACTCCAATATTCTTGTTTGGGAAATCCCATAGACAGAGGAGCCTGGCGGGTGACAGTCCATGGGCTAGCGAAGAGACACAACTGAGTGACTAGCACACCCAAGTACTATGTTTTATATATGTCATACTACTTAATTAGCAGCTCTGTGAGCTCTTAAATGCTCTTATGATCCATAGTTGATATACTAGGGAACTGATGCCCACAGCCTAAGCAACAGACTTAGGATTCAAGCATACCTGTCTGCAAACAGGCTCTTAACCTCAGTGCTACACTGACTTCCTGAAAGGATAAAAATCTCATCTCCTGGCAATTTATAATCTAGTTTAGATACTGAAATGAAAGCAATAACAAGGGAATTATTTATAGTGTTTATTGAGTGCTTACAATGTGTTAGGCACTATTTTAAGAACGTTCTTCACAACTGCCTTTAACCCTTGCAGAAGCACAGCAAGGTAGATGCTAATTTTCCAGCTTTATAGATGGAGAAACCGGGAGCTCAGAGAGGTTAATAAACATTACTGAGATCACACAGCTAGGCACAGAGCTGCAATTCAGACCAAGGGCTTCCTAGCAACCTTGCCAAGTGCACTTTGCATTATACGACACTGTTTTTGAGAGCAGTAAAGAAGCTGAAGCTTTCTTCATTGTGAAGCTGTCGCACTCAAGCTGACCGTCACAGTTCACATTTGAAACTTGGGTACTTCCAGCAGAGTATGTACAGACTGCAGAAAACCCTAGCCAATGCCCATTTCCTGTACTATGTTAGTTATCTTTATCATGTCCATGGATCATTCTTCTGTTTACTACCTAATATTTTTCTTGGATCACTCTTTTTTATAACTTAAATTTATTTAAACCAACACTATTACTGTCCCTACTGTATTAGTTATCCGTTGATGTGTAACAAATTAGCCCCAAAATTAGTGGCTAAAAACAACAGATGTTAATTATGTCACACAGTTTCTTAAGAGCAGGAATTTGGGAGCAGCTTATTAGCTGGGTAATCCTGGGACTCTCATGAAGTTACATTCAGACTGTTGGTGGAAGTTGCAGTCCATATGAAGGTTTGACTGGGGCTACAGAATCCACTTCCAGCTTATTAACACTGCTTTTGGCAGGACGCTTCAGTTCCTAATTGATGTGGGCCTCTTCTAATGCTGCTCTCAGCATAGCAGCTGGCATCCCCCAGAACAAATGATCCACAGGGAGAGACTGTGATGAGTATGAGAATGTATTTTCTTTATTACTCAATCTCAGATGTGACATAGTCACTTTGGCCCTATTTGATTGGTCACAACATCAGTCCTGGTATAATGTGGGAAGGGTAATCAGAGTGTGACTACCAGGAGACAGAGATCACTGGGGGTCAACTTGGAGGCAGGCTACAACTCCTAACAGAAATAATTTTTGGCATTTGATTCTTTTTTTTTTTTTTTCAGTTGGAGGCTAATTACTTTACAATATTGTGGTGGTTTTTGCCATACACTGACATGAATTACCCACAGGTGTACATGTATTCCCCATCTTGAGCCCTCCTCCCACCTCCCTCCTCTTCCCATCCCTCTGGGTTGTCCCAGTGCACCAGCTTGAGTGCCCTGTTTCATGCATCAAACTTGGACTGGTCATCTATTTCACATACAGTAATATACATGTTTCAATGCTATTCTCTGAAATCATCCCAGCCTCACCTTTTCCCACAGAGTCCAAAAGTCTCTTCCTTATATCTGTGTTTCTTTTGCTGTATTGCATATAGGGTCATTGTTACCATCTTTCTAAATTCCGTATATATGCGTTAATATACTGTATTGGTGTTTTTCTTTCTTTCTTCACTCTGTATAATATGCTCCAGTTTCATCCACCTCATTAGAACTGACTCAAATGCATTCTTTTTAGTAGCTGAGTAATATTCCATTGTGTATATGTACCAAAACTTTTTCTGCTGATGGAGATCTAGGTTGCTTCCATGCCCTAGGTATTGTAAACAGTCCTGCAATCAACTTTGGGGTGCACATGTCTCTTTCAATTCTGGTTTCCTCAGTGTGTATGCCCAGCAGTGGGATTGCTGGGTCATATGACAGTTCTATTTCCAGTTTTTTAAGGAATCTCCACACTCTTCTCCATCGTAGCTGTACTAGTTTGCATTCCCACCAACAGTGTAAGAGGGTTCCCTTTTCTCCACACCCTCTCCAGTATTTATTGTTTGTAGACTTTTTGATAGCAGTCATTTTGACCAATGTGAGATAGTAGGTACCTCATTGTGGCTTTGATTTGCATTTCTCTGATAATGAGTGATGGTGAGCATCTTTTCATGTGTTTGTTAGACATCTGTATGTCTTCTTTGGAGAAATGTCTTGTTTAGTTCTTTGGCCCATTTTTTGATTGGGTCATTTATTTTTCTGGTATTGAGCTGCATGAGCTGCTTGTGTATTTTTGAGATTAATTTTTTGTCAGTTGCTTCATTGTGCAAAAGCTTTAATTAGGTCCCATTTGTTTATTTTTGCTTTTATTTCCATTACTCTGGGAGGTGGGTCATAGAGGATATTGCTGTAATTTATGTCAGAGAGTGTTTTGCCTGTGTTTTCCTTTAGGAGTTTTTATAGTTCCTGGTCTTATATTTAAATCTTTAATCTATTTTGAGTTTTTTCGTGTATGGTGTTAGAAAGTGTTCGTTTCATTCTGTTACCAGTAGTTGACCAGCTTTCCCAGTACTAGTTGTTAAAGAGATTGTCTTTTCTCCATTGTATATTCTTGCCTCCTTTGTCAAAGATAAGATGTCCATAGGTGCGTGGATTTATTTCTGCACTTTGTTTTGGTCCACTGATCTATATTTCTGTCTTTGTGTCAGTACCATACTGCCTTGATGACTGTAGCTTTGCAGTATAGTCTGAAGTCAGGCAGGTTGATTCTTCCAGTTCCAGTCTTTTTTCTCAAGATTGCTTTGGCTATTCAAGGTTTTTTTATATTTTCATACAAATTGTGACATTATTTGTTCTAGTTCTGTGAAAAATACCATTGGTAGCTTGATAGGGATTGCACTTAATCTGTAGATTGTTTGGGTAGTATATTCATTTTCACTATATTGATTCTTCTGATCTAAGAACATGGTATATTTCTCCATCTATTTGTGTCTTCTTCCATCAGTGTTTTATAGTTTTCTATATATAGGTCCTTTATTTCCTTAGGTAGATTTATTCATCAGTATTTTATTCTTTTCATCGCAATAGTGAATGAGATTTTTTCCTTAATTTCTCATTCTGTTTTCTCATTGTTAGTGTATGGAATGCAAGGGATTTCTGTGTATTAATTTTATATCCTGCAACTTTATTATATTCATTGATTGATTAGGTCTAATAATTTTCTGGTGGTGCCTTTAGGGATTTCTATGTAGAGGATCATGTCATCTGCAAACAGTGGGAGCTTACTTCTTCTTTTCCAATCTGGATTCCTTGTATTTCTTTTTCTTCTCTGATTGTTGTGGCTAAACTTCGAAAACTATGTTGAATAGTAGTGGTGAGAGTGGGCACCCTTGTCTTGTTCCTGACTTGAGGGGAAATTCTTTCAATTTTTCGCCACTGAGGATAAGGTTTGTTATGGGTTATGGCTTTTATGATGTGGAGGTATGTTCCTTCTATGCCTGCTTTCTGGAGAGTTTTTATTCTGCTGCTGCCAAGTCACTTCAGTCGTATCCGACTCTGTGCGACCCCATAGACGGCAGCCCACCAGGCTCCGCCGTCCCTGGGATTCTCTAGGCAAGAACACTGGAGTGGGTTGCCATTTCCTTCTCCAATGCATGAAAATGAAAAGTGAAAGTGAAGTCACTCAGTCATATCCGACTCTCTGTGACCCCAAGGACTGCAGCCTACCAGGCTTCTCCATCTATGGGATGTTCCAGGCAAGAGTACTGGGGTGGGGTGTCAGTGCCTTCTCTGGTTATCTTAAATGGGTGCAAAAACTGATTTTTACTATAAAAACAAGGACAATGCAAACAAAATGATATTGAGAAATCCCAGCTGACCTGAAGGCTTTTCTCCTGACATCTTCCCTCTGTCTTGTTAGAAAACAAATTTACCAAGTGGTAGAAGACACAGAAACTCCAAACTAAGATGTCTTATTGTCTTACCAAATGTATTGACAGGGAGTATGTGTCCATGCCTTGTAAATAGTGACCACTAGTTGAAACTCCTCTTTTTATAGATAAGATACCCACAGACTTGTCCAACTTCATACAAATTGTATAACCAGATAGAGCATTTGAATTTATGAAGGTACAATGCCCCCTGATTCTGTAGCTCAGATTCTTAATTGTGCTCAAGATATACCTGGGATAAAGAAAACATTATTAGGGCTTTCTTGGTGGCTCGGTAGTAAAGAATCCACCTGTTAATGCAGGAGACACAGACTCAATCCTTGGTCTAGGAGGATCACATATGCTACAGAGCATCTTAGCCCATGCACCACAATCGTTGAAGCCCAAACACCTTAGAGCCCATGTTCTGCAACAAGAGAAACCACCACAATGAGAAGCCCAAGCACCGCAACGAGAGAGTAGCCCCTGCTTGCCACAACTAGAGAAAAGCTCATAAAGCAAGGAAGACCCAGCACAGCCGAAAATGAATAAATATTAGCTTAACATGCATATTCTGAGCTTTTGGTTGGATATAAAGCATGAAACTTTCTCTGTGTTTACCAATAATTTTTTTAATTGTCCCTTCTAGTTAACAGAAGAACAATGATTCAGGGATAGTCTTATGGGTTAAAACGTTTTCATTATTATAACTACTTCAACTATTATTTTATCTGTTGTTCCTTAATTCTGTATAATAGAATTATTGGGTTAGAGCTTCCATTTCATATCCAAGAAAAGAAGCTAGGAAACTTACACAATACAGAAAGGAATAGAAACGACTGGTACAGACACTTGGCACTGGAGAACAACTCTGGAACAAAGCTGAATTGTAGACCAGTAGTCAAAATCTGTGGCCTGTTCCTCACAAAGAACTGAAACTGATATAGTTAACCATCTACCCCAAACTAATGCTTAACAACCCCTATGATTTAACATTTTAGGAAGAAGTGATTATAGTTTGTTTTCATCCAAATCAAGTAGATTATTCTGTACATAAAGGATCTTTTCCTAATATCAGAACTAGGTATATTCAACCTAACAAATTGATGATTATCATTTTTTCTCTTTTCTTTGAATATGATTTATTGTTGAGAAGACAAATGTCCTGCAGTCTTCTGAATACCACCCCCTCTAGTGCAAGGATATGGACTCTTAACTATCCAGTGTATCTATTTAGACATGCTGGTCTTGTGTAGGATCCTTTCAGTTTTTGCCAGGCTAGCAAATCCTCAGTTTTCTTCAACAAAAGAGTATACACTGAGGGTAGAGGGAAGGTAGGAAGACTTTTTTGTCTTTGCCTTTTAAATTTCCTTTGAAAAATTTTGACAGGTAAAAACTGCATTTCTACCTCTTAACACATTTAATACTGGATCCTAGAAGATTTTAGACAGTAACAATCATCAATGTCTGGTGTCCAAAACCATGTGAAATAATAAACAAATCTCCCTAAGTTACATATACAGTAGTTTAGTTTGCCAAGTCTGTGATTCACCTAACTAACTGCTGGCCACCTTAACATAATTTAAGATTAAGCCTTTACCGATAACTTCATTTAAAATTTGGAAGGGAAGCATACTTTATTTGTGTGGTACAATGCTGAATTAAAGTAATTTTCCCTTTGGTACTCTCACCATATTTTTAAACCAGTTTCCTCTTAAATCCTCCTAAGCATTAGATTAGAAGTCATAATAAAATAGTGACCACAGAGGTATTCTATAATGGTTAAGAAACTGTTTAAAGTGCAATTTCAAGAACAGTTTATCAAGGAAGAGGTAGTGACTGGAAAGGGGCAAAAAGAGGGTTGGTGGGGTACTTTCTGCTTCTTAATAAGTTTCAATTTATGAAAATGTATTAGGTGATAAATTTATGATTTGTGTATTTTTCTGTATGTATACTGCAGTAACTCATTTTTTAATGAACTATGCTTGTTTAACAATATGAAAGACTTTTTAAGTTGCCCTCTTACTTTGTATTCGATGTACAGTATGCCTGCCTTAATCAGTGCCTTTGGTCCTTGGCTATGTTCCACCCAAAACAAAAAAAGAGCCTCCCCATAAAAATATCCTTTAAGGCCTGGGAAATTTTAACAATGCCTTTATTTTCCATATAGGACAGCACAATTATCTTTGTGCTGGAAGAAATGATTGTATCATTGATAAAATTCGAAGAAAAAACTGCCCAGCATGCCGCTATAGAAAATGTCTTCAAGCTGGAATGAATCTGGAAGGTAATGTAAATATTGAAAATGAATTGTCTTTGCATCATATAAAAATTTATCACTTTACTTTTTAAAAAATACATAAGCAATTGTAATAATTAAAAGTAGGATTTTGAAAATGAGTATTTCATATTCTGCTTAAGGTTACCAACTCTTATTACACAGACTGACTTCATTATAGCCAAACTTAACACGAAGAAAGAAAATTATGTAACAATGAAACTTGTAAGATTTGAAGAAACATTACTTTGGTCTTTCTTATTTCTTTTATCAAACTCAAAACTATCTGCTAGGGTTAGAAATGTAAATTCCATCTGTTATAGAAATATGTCAGAATTACTCTGTTATTTACCTTTTACTTTGCATATACATGTATATGTCAATCTTTATTTCAAATCTACAGTGGGGAAAAACTGAAGAAAGCATTCAATGGGTTTTTTCAAGCAAAGAAATCTGAAACTAGTTATGAATGAATTGGATATTCCTATTTATATAACAAGGATAATGAACATTGATCTCATTATTTAAAATCTTTTCCCTGGGGAAAAAAGTTTGGAATTTTGCTTTAGCTGAAGGTGGAAATGGTGTACTTCAATTCAGCAAGTTTTCACCAAAGGAGGCATTAGACAAGTGAATAAAAGTGTCTGTATTCAAAATCAGTAAAATAGCGCCTGTACTCGAGCACTTTACTGTCTAGTTAGGTTGCAGAGGCAATCAGAAAATGGTACAACACACTGTAAGATAAATAGGAACAAGAGAGTGGTCATCTGATTCTATCCTATAAGGCAAAAAAAAAAAAGCAACACTGAGTTTTAAATCTAGAGAGTTGAGTAAGGAGTTAGATGGAAAATCAGGGCAGAGACAGGATCAGACTTGAATTTTGGAAAGACTAATCTTCTATGAACAAAGCTAGTGGAGGTGATGGAATTCCAGTTGAGCTATTTCAAATCCTGAAAGATGATGCTGTGAAAGTGCTGCACTCAGTATGCCAGCAAATTTGGAAAACTCAGCAGTGGCCACAGGACTGGAAAAGGTCAGTTTTCATTCCAATCCCAAAGAAAGGCAATGCCAAAGAATGCTCAAACTACCGCACAACTACACTCATCTCACATGCTAGCAAAGTAATGCTCAAAATCCTCCAAGCCAGCCTTCAACAGTACGTGAACCATGAACTTCCAGATGTTGGAGCTAGATTTAGAAAAGGTAGAGGAACCAGAGATCAAATTGCCAATATCCAATGGCTCATCAAAAAAGCAAGAGAGTTCCAGAAGAACATCTACTTCTGTTTTATTGACTATGCCAAATCCTTTGACTGTGTGGATCACAACAAACTGTGGAAAATTCTGAAGGAGATGGGAATACCAGACCATCTGACCTGCCACCTGAGAAATCTGTATGCAGGTCAGGAAGCAACAGTCAGAACTGGACATGGAACAACAGACTGGTTCCAGATAGGAAAAGGAGTACGTCAAGGCTGTATATTGTCACCCTGCTTATTTAACTTATATGCAGAGTACTTCATGGGAAATGCCAGGCTGGATGAAGCACAAGCTGGAATCAAGATTGTCGGGAGAAATATCAATAACCTCAGATATGCAGATGACACCACCCTTATGGCAGAAAGCAAACAGGAACTAAAGAACCTTTTGATGAAAGTGAAAGAGGAGAGTGAAAAAGTTGGCTTAAAACTCAACATTCCGAAAACTAAAATCATGGCATCTGGTCCCATCACTTCATGGCAAATAGATGGGGAAACAATGAGAGACTTTATTTTGGGGGGTTCCAAAATCACTGCAGCCATGAAATTAAAAGATGCTTGATCCTTGGAAGAAAAGTTATGACCAACTTAGACAGCATATTAAAAAGCAGAGACATTACTTTGCCAACAAAGGTCTGCCTAGTCAAAGCTTGGTTTTTCCAGCAGACATACATGGATGTTGAGAGTTGGACCATAAAGAAAGCTGAGCACTGAAAAATGGATGCTTTTGAACTGTGGTGTTTGAGAAGACTCTTGAGAGTCCCTTGGACTCCAAGGAGATCCAACCAGCCCATCCTAAAGGAGATCAGCTCTGAATATTCATTAGAAGGACTGATGCTAAAGCTGAAGTTCCAATACTTTGGCCACTTAGTGTGAAGAGCTGATTCATTTGGAAAAGACCCTGATGCTGGGAAAGATTGAGGGCAGGAGAAGAAGGGGGTGACCGAGGATAGGATGGATGGATGGCATCACTGACTCAATGGACATGAGTTTGAACAAGCTCTGGGAGTTGCTGATGGACAGGGAAGCCTGGTGTGCTGCAGTCCTTAGGGTCACAAAGAGTCGGACATGACTGAAATGAACTGAATCTTGTATATGGTGCTGTCGGAGGAAGGATGAAATCTATGTGGTTCTTCTGACAGAAAAGAGACTATCGGTGCTATCCAGTACACACTGTGTGCATGTTTTAAAACATAACATAGGTTTATGGGTGTAACTACAGTCTAATTCCCCAGACCACACTCACAAGAACATTCTCAGTTCTTCATATTATTTTGATAGCAAAAAAAGATTAGTCTCACCATATTTACAAACATTCATGGTACATCAGTCACCTAGCCCAGTTTTTTCCAAGTATGCCTGCTTTCTTAAACTTTACTATAGAGTGCCAATATGTTAAACATTGATTTAAAGAAAATGATAAATGCCCATCTTATTGTAGGTGTTACAAAAGCTACAGAGATTGACTACAAATTCATGCAGACGTTCAGTGCCACAAGGATAATTTATTACCAAAACCAGATAGTTATTCCTCATTTTTCTTACATCCCTGTGCATATTTTAGTTTCATCTTCCTTCTCTCTGACCATTTAAATAAATATGTATTAATGCATGCCAGGTTTTAGTGATTGGTTAATATATTTTGTCCTCCAGCCCCAGTTTAACTGCTTTCCTTTAATTCCCCAAGTAGTCATCTCAGATAGTTTACATTAGAAATAAGTTCATTCAAAGAACAAACTCTACATTTGGTCCTATCACTAATACAGTGTGGCTGCCTACCCAGTAAAATCTTTAGATGCTTTCCCAAATACACACCAAGTTTAACTTTCATTTTTGGAGCTCTAAGCAATGTTAATCATCTTCTCACATGCCTATTAGCTATCTGTATACTTCTTTGGAGAAACATCTCTTTAGGTCTTCTGCCCTTTTTTGGAGGGTTGTTTAGTTTTTGTTGTCAAGTTGTATGAGCTGTTTGTATATTTTGAAAATTAAGCCTTTGTTGAGTCATTTGCAAATATTTTCTTCCTGTCTGTAGATTGTCTTTTTATTTCTATTGTCTTGTGAGACTCACCTAAAAAAACATGGGTATGATTGTCAGAAAATCTTATAGGAGTTTTATGATAAGGTGAGAAGACTTCAAAATCTTCCAGTTTGTCATTATCCTTTCTTCTGCTCTAGAGTGTAAGAACACATATTCTAGACAAATTTAAAGTTATAGTTAATAGTTTTTAAAGTACTGTTTCAGTGTATTTATTTATTTGGGACATGCATGTTCTCATTTGTCAACAAAATACACTTCATGATTTTGAGGTCTGGGTGTCAATGAGATATATATATATACCTTTGGTTGTTTAAAGAGTTTCCTTAATGTATAGGAGCTCTTCCGTTTTTAACTCTGTCATTCCTCTATAGACGTGGACTGTGTGAATACAGAATATTTTCCAACTGTATTTTACTACCAGTTGAGACAATGATCGTTCTTACATAGCACTGAACATGTGCCAAGAACTGTTTTATGCATTTTATATATTCTAACTGATTTAATTATCAACAGACCCTATGAGGTAGGTACTGACATTATCCTCACTTTATAGAAGCGGAAACAAAGGCCCAGGGATTATCTTGCACAGATACCCAACTTCTCAGGGGCAGAGCCAGGATTACATTCCAGCATGTGGGTTTCATATTTATGCTCCCTACTGCACCATACTGTGTCTTCAGTAGAGCATAGGAGAATAAATTAGAACCTGTCTGTCATGGTCACATATCTCTGTTTTGAAATGTTAACTAAAAATTCTTAAATGTTTGAGCACAGAACACATTCTACTCAGTGTCGACGACAGGGTTTTTTTCCCCCCATTTCTAAAACACTGTACATGGATATACATACTTCTTGCCCCCATCATCTGTCCTCCGCAAACTATGTACTTTGTCATTTTAGGGACAGATAAAATAATTACTTTTAAATGTGACTGTCCTTTACTTCTCCTTAGCACAATGGTCTGCATACCTGATAACTCAGACAGGTACACTTCTGCTTTCATACAACTTACATTCCTTGTCCTTCTTTGGAGCTCTGAGTAATTTCTCTTTAAGAATACCGTAATTTGCTTGCTTTGGCCCCACATATAACCAGAAAAGAATATTTTAATTTGTCACTGGAACAAGTAAATGTGAATATGAATATGTCTGCTAAAAAAAATGTACAGGATCCATTTTTTAATTTGATTATACTGTTCCAAACTAAGTCAAATCACTTTTTATATGATATGACACTTCAGGCTTATAGAGTCATCAGTTAAAATCTCCTATAAAAAGGAAATTATACCCGGTGGTAATTTATATAAAGAAATGGTCTTCTCTGAATGTCCACCAAGATTTTAAATGCCATATAGTATATATCTTATAAAGGTGAAATGTGGATCTTTCTGCATGCATGATCTCCTGTGCAAGATCTTACTATCTTGATATGAAGGGGACTTTGTGCAAGACAATAAACAGTATCACTCTCTTCGTTATATCCATAATTTAGATTGACGCTAGCCACCACAGTTACTAGTATTACAAACTTAAATTCTTTCTTTCAGTTGATAGTAATTTGCCTTGTATAACTAATGCAAATGTTTACTTTGGAGTGAAATTGAGACAGAAATTACTTTAATGCAAGAATATATAAGTGATAAGTTTATATTATTTTAACATAGTGTTGTAAGACATTTAATTTTAATTATAATGAAGAAGTAACTCTTATTTGTGGAGGAAATTAAATGAATGGGCTCCTCTTGATTCTTCGCTTTCAGGAAAAAAATGTGTTTTTCTTTCATGTCACTTCATCATAACTGCTACATAAAAGATTTCTCCTCTTTCAAATTAGTTTCAGCAACTGAAACACCTCTTGAATAAACCATGCTGCCCAGACTTTCCCATTACAGCTGATTTCTGTGTATTTTTTTTTAATATACCCACAGCTCGAAAAACAAAGAAAAAGATCAAAGGAATTCAGCAGGCCACTACAGGAGTCTCACAAGAAACTTCTGAAAATCCTGCTAACAAAACAATAGTTCCTGCAACATTACCCCAACTGACGCCTACGCTGGTATCACTGCTGGAAGTCATTGAACCCGAGGTGTTATATGCAGGCTATGACAGCTCTATTCCAGATACAACTTGGCGGATCATGACCTCACTCAACATGTTAGGTGGGCGGCAGGTGATTGCAGCAGTGAAATGGGCAAAGGCAATACCAGGTAAGATGCAAAAGATACCACCACTAAGGTGTAAACCTTAGAATTTTTCCATAAAACTCTGGCTCTGTATCACCCTGGTTTCATGGCTTCCTGTCATCCCTACTTAATCAAGGAGTAAAGAGGTATAAATATCAGGAGCATTTTTTTAATTTAAATCCACTGAATGAGTAATGTCCGCCAGTACTCTTGGCTTTCTGTTTTACTTTTTAATATAGCATTTTACTATTTAGTCCGTTTTTACTCAAATAAGCAAAAGGTGACAAAAGCTGGCTACTCTTCTTTTCTAACATTGAATACTATTAAAAAATGACTGAGAGCTTTGGTCTTACATGTCAAATGACAGGAGAATTGTGTCCACTTAATGCTTCATTTCTTCTATTAGAGTCTTGCAAAACTGTCTTTGGTAGTTCCCAGAGAGTATCTTCTCTTTGGCAACCAGTGTTTCCTCACATGTTTTATTCCTCTTAATTTAGGATTCAGGAACTTACATCTGGATGACCAAATGACCCTACTGCAATATTCATGGATGTTCCTCATGGCATTCGCCCTGGGGTGGAGATCATACAGACAATCAAGTGCAAATATGCTGTGTTTTGCTCCTGATCTGATTATTAATGAGTAAGTCATTTGTGAATCATTTTCCCTGTAGTCATATTCTTTCAGGACTGAATCAACCCTACCAGGTTATCTTGGAACTGGGCATCCTACCAAGTATCTTGAAGCAGAGTTTATCAATGCTTAAGGCAGGCCAGAATGTACTAGAGACCAAAATATGGCACTATTATGTATCAGGACATACTGAAGGACATACTGAAGGATATTTTTGAAATAGCATCTCTTGGGGTCAGTAAAGTGTATAGCAAGGAAAAAGGAATCTTATTGCGGCATCGTTTTAATTATATAATCGTATTTCAGAAAGGAAACAGCATAATACAATTCATGTTGATCTTACTTTCAGCAGGGACAGTGAACAGATGAGGGCATCTAGGATGAAGGGATGACAGCTATGGCCCTAAAGACAAGAAGCATCTTTTTTGCATGGCAAGGCTCACTCAATGTCTATGATTTATAAAGAAAATGGGAACAAGATTTTTTTAATTTGGGAGAGAACCAGTCACATTAAGATTTGATAAATCAGCTATTCTCCAGTCCCCTGGGTCTATGCCTGTGACGCACTTCAGACACCCGTGCCCCCTTACCCATTGCACTTGTTTTCTGACCAGCTTTCTGCTGCCCATGTATAGCCTCCATCATGCTCAGGTTTTCTTCTTAACACAGGTGTTTCACTGAGCACTCATGCGTACTCAGCATGGTTTCTGGATTTCCAGAATCTGGCCTCACTTTATCTCTTGTTATTCTCTTTCACATTTTCTTTTTTCCCCTCAGATGATCTGTTCTTCAAACATACCCCTAGTTCATGATGGTCATACTACCAGGTAAAAACCTCTCTGCTGTATATCCCTAGAGTTTATCACGTTCTTTTATTACTACTTTTGCACTCACAGCATATCCCCTTTATTAGATAGCAAACAGGGAAGTCACACACACTCACATATGCATACCCACTGATCTGGACAGAAGGAGATCTGTATTCATGTGGGAAAAAAAAAAAGAGAGATTTTAAAATTGTGAGCTCTGGGTGCTGTTGACTATGGGGTCCAAAAAAAAATTAATGAAATCTTCAACCATGTTATTAGAATAACAGTCTCACTATACTCCATGTGAGTTAATCCATCATTAGGAGTTTCTGCTCAGAACTGGATGCCATATTAAAAAAAACTATGTCCAGAGTGGCAATAAGTTTAGAAATTAACATCAATTGATGAACAGAGGGTGTGTGAAGGAGAAAAGGAATGATGAGGACAGCCTAAAAAGATATCCTGTGAAGATCAAGCAAACATGTTGTTTTCACTGTTGGGTTTTACCAAGCACAAAAATAATAGGTAGAAGTTATAAAAAAGCATCTATTTGAGCAGAGTGTTAGCAGCAGGGCTTGCCTCATGACATAGTAAAGGTGAAATTGTATCTGTTTGTTTTAGTGGAGACTAGATATTTTAAAAGAGGCTTAACTGCTGAGTCAAACTTGGTGGTGTATCTCTATCGGTGATATTTATTTTCCAGCACAGTATTCATTTAATCATATTTGAGTACTTACCAAGTGTCAGACACTGTTTTTAAGAGCTTGAGCTAAGGCTCTGCTAACATACTGATGAGGAAAACCAAATAAATTAGCAAATTTATTTCAGAGAGCCATGACATAATAGTGTGGGGTACCATAGAAGACCTCTCTAAGTATCTGACCACTGAATAGTAGGGCATTTCAGGCAGAAGAGATGACTACAAAGGCTGAAAAACAACCTTGGCATATGTGAGGAACTGAGAGAAAGCCAATAAGCACTTCATGTGAGTTTAGAGAAGTGGGCAGGGACCAAGTCAAGCAGCATCTTGAAAGCCATGAGTTAAGAGTTTGTTTTAGGAGCATGAAGAAGCCAGTGCTGGGAGCAGAAAAGGGAGGCTTCAAATTGAGGGAAATGGATTGATTACAGGGGAACACCAAATACTTACCACACTCCTAGTAAGTGCCTGCTATGGTATTAGCAGAGAACAGGACAAACAAGGGTTCCCTACCTTTATTGCTTACACTTTAGTTGGGGAGACACAGATAACCATCAAATAATTTTGAGTTTTTACTAGACAGAGGTCTTTTTCAGATAACTAGTGGCTTCTTGGAGGAGATGTGGCTAAGTGAGACCTGAAGTAGAAAAGACCAGGCTTCGAAGACCAGGCTTCGTGGTTAGAAGAAATATGACAGGAGGCATGTGAAATATGTAGTGTAATCAAACTCTTTGCAGTCTATTGATTTTCAGGTTCTAGACACCGCCATGTGCTTGCCCAGGCCAGGTCTCCACACACACTTTGTGACTATCTGTTGCCAAAAAAGGACTGCTCAGTCCACTGTGCCATGGCTCAACAAGATTTTTTTGATTAAATTTAACTAATTAAAAATATGTAGCTTATATGTAAGCTTAAACACCTTTGAAATCTCTAAGTACCTGCCGCTCATTTCAGAATCTGACCATGTTTACTTTAGAAGTTAAAAACATGTTGACAATGTCTGTAGTCGCTGTCTAAAAAGAAAGTTGAAGTCATTAACTGAGAATAAAAATGTGAACAGTTATGATATGAAACACCAACATATCATCTTTTATAAAATCAATCTTACTCAGTATTTACTTGGAGGGTACTCAGATCTGGATTTAAACCGTCATAGCATAACCTGGTATTTCTTACATAAAGTAGGAGTTACAGAAATTTTTTCTCAGTGTTCAACTTTGAGGATGGATGACTTACAGAAACAATAGTTTTTAACTGGGCATTCTATTTTCCATTCTTGTCTCCTTATGCCATTCTGATGATAATTTTTATTTTTTTCTTAAGTCCAAGGTCACTTTTTGTCAAGAAATTAAAAAACAGATCTTACTTTAAACCATGAAGAGACACAGTTTCAGACTCTTTGTGTCATTTAAAAAGTTAGGAAACTTGAGAGATGTACTTAAAAATTGTAGATGTGATCGTAACTGTTGAGAACCCTAACTGAAAATTCATTTTGTAGTACCTTTAGTTGGAAGAATATTCAGTCACACAACATTGGTCAGAGGCAGATTTTGGGTGTCAGAAAGCCTAGAGTCAAGTTTTATATCTGACCCTCTACATCACTATAAACATTATCACACACAGTTGGCTTTAGAATGCAGTGCTATGAAAAAAACAACTTTCAACTGGGTAAGATTTAAAACTGTCTAACTGCTCATATTCAAATACTTCCATAAAAGCTCGATTTAAATTAATAACTGATAACAGATTCTATAGGAATAAATTCTAAATACTTAAAAGTTTTCCAACATTCAGATCAGAGAGAATTGGCATTAATTGCAGTAGTTAGATGAGTTTAATAGAACACTTTGCAAAATAAAACAGAAAAGTGCTCTTGTGTGGAACCAGAATTACTTCCCTTTCACTCAGACCCTTGATACTTGTCTTTCACAGGCAGAGGATGGCTTTGCCCTGCATGTACGAGCAGTGTAAGCACATGCTGTATGTCTCCTCTGAGTTAAACAGGCTTCAGGTATCTTACGAAGAGTACCTCTGTATGAAAACCTTACTGCTCCTCTCTTCAGGTTGGTAGAACACCTATTCTCTTGTAAAATTAACGTAGAAGTCTAGAAATACAGGTTTATTTGTATACAAAGCACTAAATAATTATACCAAGTCTACTATTTCCTGCTACTTAGGTACTTTAGATGATCATAAATGTAAAATTTTAGAAAGGCTAAGATTAATAAGATAGATAGGCATCATGGAGAGGTATACGAACCACATGACAGGGAGGAGGAAGTCACTGCTGATCTGGAATATCTACAGCCTTCCTTGCTACAATTTCTTACACTACAGAAGACACAGAGTAAGCATGCAGCACTTTTCAGTTCACTCACTCAGTCGTGTCCGACTCTTTGTGACCCCATAGACTGCAGCACACCAGGCTTCACTGTCCATCACCAACTCAGAACTTGCTCAAACTCAGTTACTTAGTCAAAAATTTTAGTTATACGATGACTAATAATACAATGACATATTTCTTATACTATATATAAGAAATTATGGATGGGACCTAATTGAATTTAAAAGCTTTTGCACAGCAAAGAAAACCATAAACAAAAAAAAAAGGACAACCCATAGAATGAGAGAAAAAATTTGTGAACAAGGGATTGATCTCCAAAGTACACAAATAATTAATGCAGCTCAGTATCAAAAACCAAACTAAACCAAAAAATAGGCAGCTCTAAACAGACATTTCTCCAAAGACATACAAATGGCTAAACATGAAAAGATGCTCAGCATCACTGATTATTAAAGAAATGCAAATCAAAAGTACAATGAGGTATCACCTCATATCAGTCAAATGGCCATCAAAAAATTTAGAAACAATAAACGCTGGAGAGGGTGTGGAGAAAAGGGAACCCTTTTACACTGTTGGTGGGAGTATCAGCCGCCATGGAGAACAGCATGTGCTGTGCATGCTGAGTTGCTTCAGTCATGTCCAACACTTTAACCCTATGGACTGCAGCCCTTCAGGCAATAATACTGGAGGAGGTTGCCATGCCCTCTTCTAAGGGATCTTGCCAAGGCAGGGATTGAACCTGCATCTCTTACATCTCCTGCATGAACAAGCAGGTTCTTTACCACTAGCGCCACCTGGGAAGCCCCACTATACAGGTTCTTTCAAAACTAAAACTATCATATGATCTAGTAATTCCACTCCTGGGCACATAATCAAAGAAAACCGTAATTCCAAAAGATACATGCAGCACTCCCAGTGTCCACTGCAGCGCTATTTATAATAGCCAGAAATCTGGAAGCAACTTAAAATGTCCATCCACAGAGAAATGGATAGATAAGATGTGGTACATATATACAATGAAATATTACTGTCATAAAAAAGAATGAAGAACAAAATAATGCCATCTATAGCAACTTGGATGGACCCAGAGTCTGTCATACAGAGTAAGTCCGAGAAAGACAAATATCACATGATACTGTTTATATCACTGTGGATGGTGACTGCAACCATACAATTATAAGACAACTGCTTCTTGGCAGGAAAGCTAGACAAACTTAGACAGTGTGTTAAAAAGCAAAGACATCTTTTTGCTGACAAAGGTCCGTATAGTCAAGGCTATGGTCTTTTCAGTAGTCATGGTACGACTGTGAGAGTTGGACCTTAAAGAAGGCAGAATGCTGAAGAATTGATGCTTTCAAACTGTGGTGCTGGAGAAGACTCTTCAGAGTCCCTTGGACAGCAAGGAGATCAAACCAGTCCATCCTAAAAAAGTCAACCCTAAATACTCATTGGAAGGACTGATGCTGAAGCACCAATACGTTGGCCACCTGATGTGAAGAGCTAGTTCGTTGGAAAAGACCCTGATGGTGGGAAAGATTGAAGGCAAAAGGAGAAGAGGGCAACAAAAGATGAGATGGCTGGATGGTACATTACACGTACCAATGTAATGTACATGAACTTGGGCAAACTCCAGGAGATGGTGAGGGACAGGGACGCCTGGCCTGCTGCAGTCCATGGTGTCAAAAAAGAGTGACAATCAGTTGGACAACTGAACAATAACATTGCTTACATACAAAAGAAGTTATTTACAAACCAGAAATAGTCATAGTTGTAGGGAAAAAACTAAGGTTACCAAGGGGGAAGGGTGGGAGGGATAAATTGAGAAACTGGGACTGATATATATACAGTACTGTATATAAAATATAATAAGAACATACCATACAGCACAGGGAACTCTACTCCTCTGTAATGACCTATATGGGATAAGAATCTAAAAAAAGAGTGGCTACATGTATAACTGATTCACTTTGCTGTACAGCAGAAACTAACAACATTTTGAGTCAACTATACTCCCAATAAAAATTACTTAAAAAAAAGAAATTATGAAAGAAAAGGATGACCTACAAAAAGTGAGCTTGAGTACTATTAAAGAATTGGTTAATGCAGCATTGGAGCTGGACTGTTGGACAGAGGTATTTTATCTAGAAAGGAATAACACTATCTTGAAAGTTCACATAAAGTAAATTGGTAGATGAACTTCAGTGAGACTACTTTCAGCAAGCAAAGGCAAACTAGAAAACTTCTGGAAAATATGGAGTATCTTGTCTACATTAGGAAAAATGTGGCATTTTCAACAACTAATAAAAGAAGGTTTGTGAACCAGTAGGTATTATAAACTTTATAAAAGGCAGACTTGATAGCTGAATACCTCTTTCATATAAGTCGCTTTCCAATTTTTTAAAGCCGTTATTCCATTAGCAACTACTGTTTCAAAGTGGCTAAATAACTAAGCTATGGTGTACATGCCTGTGCTTTGGCGCTCAGTCATGTCCAACTCTTTGCCAACCCCATGGACTGTAGCCCACCAGGCTCCTCTGTCCATGGGGATTCTCCAGGCAAGAATACTGGAGTGGGTTGCCATGCCCTCCTCCAGGGGATCTTCCCAGTTCAGGGATTAAACCCAGGTCTCCCGCATTGCAGGCAGATCCTTTGTTGTCTGAGCCACCAGGGAAGCCCTTACATGACTACAGGCCTATAATATCTATTGACACTTTTCCAAAGCACACATCAGCCCTAATGCTTTCATACTATTTTTGTTGTTTAATGTCGCAGGTTTAAGGAATACTGGTAATATTCCAAAGTAAGAAAATTTTCCACAACCCATTTTTAAAAAGCTAATTTTTTAAAGTTACCTGTAGCAGTACCCTTGTTAAAGCAGTGAGCTTGATATTGTTGAAGTAAACAGTTAAAATTATGATAATGAATTATTTGGGTTGATAATATCCAGGTACAGGTCAGTGCCAAAGTACTAACCTTATTGGCTTAAAAAAAAAAAAAGGGACTTAGAAGGATGAAAATATGTATCTTAAGATATAATTAGACTGCTACCCTGACAGAACACTAGCAGTGCCCTAATCTTCCATTAAGATATATGCTGGACTTTTAACACTACATGCAGGCAGGTACCTAAAGAGGTGAGCTGCACTTTGAAGCTAGCTTTCTCTTAAAGGGTAGTTGCCAAGACTGGTAAATTAGTATACTCAGTAAATTTAAAGACAAGTGCAATTGGGGGGAAAAAAATGGATCTAAAGGCAGATTAGACAAATTTGTAAAGACATTTAAACTGAAATATACATCTAAAGAAGTTAGCCAGAATACATTTTTAATATGCGTTTGTGTATATGTAAATGAACAAAGGTAAGAGGCATGACTGAGAGAGAAGGTCTAAAACAGTACTTCACAACTCTTTTCACGTCATAACATAAAAAATAGCATTCATATAGCACAATGAGGTAAATGAATAAGGCTTCTTGCAACCAGTGGTGACCAGCATAGCAGATCATTAACAACACATTAGTAACCCATTCATATGGGGTCGTCTTATAATCAAAGATCCAAAATGAAAAGTGAAAAGATACTATACAAAGAGATAATGGCTGGAAACTTTCCAGAACAGCAGCAATTGAAGACAGTGAAATAATTTTTTTTCAAAAAGCTAAGGGGGGAGAAAGAGAGTGGATTTCCAATTTAAACTCTCACAGTTAAACAACTTGGCAGTTATTGCTCCCATCCTCACAAATAAGAACAAGTTGAGCAAACTGACAGTAACTTTTTTTAAGATCTATCTGAGAAGTAAGGTCACAGGACAAACCACTAACATCAAAATCTGGAGAAACAGGCAAATAAATACAGAGGACCACAGCCAAGATCAGTTTCCTGGAAACAGAAGCTACTGGACCCAGTAATGCAGAAACAGCTTATGGTATCTTTGATGAATTTCTGAAGACCAAGTAAGGAATAGCTAGAGTGTTAAGGACTCTGATATCAGGACTTCTCTGATAGTTCAGCTGGTAAAGAATCCACCTGCAATGCAGAAGACCCTGGTTCGATTCCTGGGTCAAGAAGATCTGCTAGAGAAGGGATAGGCTACCCACTCCAATTTTCTTGGGCTTCCCTGTGGCTCAACTGGTAAAAAAAAAAAAAAAAAAAAATATGCACCTGCAATGCAGGACACCTGGATTCAGTCCCTGGGTGGGGAAGATCCCCTGGAAAAGGGAACAGCTACTCATTCCAGTATTCTGGCCTGGAGAATTCCATGGACTGTATAGCCCATGGGGTTACAAAGAGTTGGACCTGACAGAGCTACTTTCACTTCACTATATAAGAACTCTGGAGACCAGTCTTCGGGGGGTTCCCCCCAGAGTGCACTGGGGTTTACCTTGAGAAACCCTACAAAATTCTAATGGTGAAGATCAGAGAGGATCCCCTTTCTATCCTAGGGGAAAGGGCAAATAAGATGATTCCAGTCCCCTTTACCTTTCCTGTCTCACATAAGAGAGATAGTAAAAGGAAGAGAAGAAATATTTGAAGCAATAAAGGCTGATAAATTTCCAAAATTAATGACAGACACCAAAACACATCCAGGAAGCTCAGAAAATATCCAGAAAGATAGATAAATACCAAAAAAGCTGCACATAGGCATATTGTACTCAAACTACAGAAAACTGAAGACAATAAGGAAATCTTGGAAAAGGCCAGAGGGGAAAACAGCTGACCTGTTCCTGATAAAGGAAGGATAAAAATTACATTAGAATTCTCATTAGAAATCATGCAGGGAGGAAAGCAGTCAACTATTTACCGTTAAAAGAAAAAGATCACCCATGTTAGATTCAACATCCGCTGATGATGTTTTAAGGTACCTACAGGACCTATAAAAATAGTACAGTGTTGTATGAAAGAAGATGTAGATTAGTTGTAAATGTATATTTCAAATTCTAGGGCAGCCACTAAGAACAATTTTTAAACGAAGTCATAATTGATACACCAAGAGAAAACAGAACCACATAAATATTCAGACTACAAAAGGCACAGAAAGGAAATAAGAAAAAGGAATAGATAAGTTACAAACAAGGTAGAGATTAATCTACATATCTCAATCACTTTAAATTTGAAAGGCCTAATTACTCACCTAGAGCCAGACATCCTGGAATGTGAAGTCAAGTGGGCCTTAGGAAGCATCACTATGAACAAAGCTGGTGGAGGTGATGAAATTCCAGTTGAGCTATTTCAAATCCTGAAAGATGATGCTGTGAAAGTGCTGCACTCATTGTGCCAGCAAATTTGGAAAACTCACCAATGGCCACACGACTGGAAAAGTTCAGTGTTCATGGCAATGCCAAAGAATGCTCAAACCTACCACACAATTGCACTCATTTCACACGCTAGTAAAGTAATGCTCAAAATTCTCCAAGCCAGGCTTCAGCATACGTGAACTTCCAGATGTTCAAGCTGGTTTTAGAAAAGGCAGAGGAACCAGAGATCAAATTGCCAACATTCACTGGATCATCGAAAAAGCAAGAGAGTTCCAGGAAAACATCTATTTCTGCTTTATTGACTATGTGAAAGATTTTGATTGTGTAGATCACAATAAACTGTGGAAAATTCTGAAAGAGACAGGAATACCAGACCATCTGACCTGTCTCTTGAGAAACCTGTATGCAGGTCAGGAAGCAACAGTTAGAACTAGACATGGAACAACAGACTGGTTCCTAATCGGGGAAGGAGTACGTTAAGGCTGTATATTGTCACCCTGCTTATTTAACTTATATGCAGAGTACATCATGAGAAACGCTGGGCTGGAAGAAGCACAAGCTGGAATCAAGATTGCTGGAAGAAATATCAGTAACCTCAGATATGCAGATAACACCACCCTTATGGCAGAAAGTGAAGAGGAACTAAAAAGCCTCTTGATGAAAGTGAAAGAGGAGAATGAAAAAAATTAGCTTAAAGCTCAACATTCAGAAAACTAAGATCATGGCATCCGGTCCCATCACTTCATGAGAAATAGATGGGGAAACAGTGTCAGACTTTATTTTGGGGGGGCTCCAAAATCACTGCAGATGGTGACTGCAACCATGAAATTAAAAGACACTTACTCCTTGGAAGGAAAGTTGTGACCAACTTAGATAGCATATTGAAAAGCAGAGACATTACTTTGCCAACAAAGGTCCATCTAGTCAAGGCTATGGTTTTTCCAGTAGTCATGTATGGATGTGAGAGTTGGACTATAAAGAAAGCTGAGTGCCAAAGAATTGATGCTTCTGATCTGTGGTGTTGGAGTTGAGAGTCCCTTGGACTGCAAGGAGATCCAACCAGTCCATCCTAAAGGAGATCAGTCCTGGGTGTTCATTGGAAGGTCTGATTTTGAAGCTGAAACTCCAATCCTTTGGCCACCTGATGCGAAAAGTTGACTCACTGGAAAAGACCCTAATGCTGGGAAGGATTGGGGGCAGGAGGAGAAGGGAATGACAGAGGATGAGATGGCTGGATGGCATCACCGACTCTATGAGCATGAGTTTGGGTAGACTCCAGGAGTTGGTGATGGATAGTTGGTGATGGCCCTGCGTGCTGCGATACATGGGGTTGCAAAGAGTCGGACACGACTGAGTGACTGAACTGAACTGAATATACACAGTCTATTTTTTAATGAAGGTCAAAAGAGAACTTGCCACCACAGATCCTCAGTAAAGTAATATTAAAGGATCTACTTAGGCTAAGGGAAAGTAGTATCTTGAAGATGGGAAACAGAATAAAGAAAGTGGTAAATATTTAGATACATTTAAACTAACTCTGTAAAATAACAGTAATAATGTCTTCAGGAAGTTATAAAATAGAACTAAATTACAAAATAATTACATATAGTAAAAGAAGAAAAAAAGGAACCTTTGAAAAGTTAAAGATGAGTGTTTAAATTTCTTAAAGAGTATACAAAGTACATTATCAAGCCATGAGGGCTTTGGGGGAGGACATGGTAAGAAAAAACAATCCAAAAGAATAAAAGAAATGAGAGGAAGTTGGGGGGGGGGGGCGGGAAGCATAAACAAAGGCATGATAGAAGGAAATAACAAATAACACTGTACAAATAAGTTCAAATATATCAGCAATTTCATTAAATGTAGATGGACTAAATGCTCCAAGATAAAGATATACAGAAAGTACAAGACTAGTTTAAGAAAACAATCCAATTCTGTGCTATTTATATGATATATATCTAAATAAAGATGTTGAGTAGCTGAAGTAAAAGGATATACTATGCATAGTGTAACATTAACTCATTCGTGGCATACTTGCTGTAAAAGGCCAGATGGTAAATTATTTCAGCTTTGCATACAGTCTCTGTCAGAGGTACTCAATTCTGCCCCTTGTGACATGAGCATGGTCATTAGCAATGCTTAAAGAGAACAGGTGTGGTGTGTTCCAATGATACTTTATTTACAAAAACAGGCTACAGGTAGGAAGGGGCCATTGCTGACCACTGTTTTACCCAAAAGCAATCTGAAGCAGCTATATTACTATAAAAATAAACACTAAGGCCCCCCAAAAAAGTTCTGTATTTAAAGATATTCACTACATTAAACATTCTACTCACCAGAAAAATAATTCTGAATGGCCCCAAACGACATAAAGCAAAAATCCCAAGGAATGTTTGTGGTAACTTGGGATGGATGAACATCTTCTAAATATAAATACTGAATAGGTTTCTCACCTAATTATTTTTACAATGAGGAAAACCAGCACAGGAAAAAAGTTACAAAGAATCATTATTTTAAAAATTAGCAACAATTACATTACCTGTCATATAATCATGTGTAAAAATTAACCCACTCTGAACATACATCTTAACACTCCTGATTAACTGGCCTTCATTTGCACACTAACATTGATATCCTAGAAGTGACAAGTTTGCTTTATGGAATCAAAATATTTTCATGTGTAGTTTTTGGTCTAATCCTAATCAAAATCCAATGAGGGTGATATACTACATTAACCAAATGAAGAGTAAAAATCTAAATGCAGAAAAAGCATTTGACAAAATTCAACAATTATTTTTGATAGAAAATATCAATAAACCAGGTATAGAGCTAGGGTACTGACAAGCCCACAGCTAACATCATTACTCAATGGTGAAAAGCTGAAAGCTCTTCCTCTGAAATAAGGAATGATTCATAGATGCCCATTCTAGCCACTTCTAGTCAACCTAGTTCTGGAAATTCTAGCCAGACCAATTAAGTAAGAAAAAGAAAGAAAAGGCATCCAAATCAAAAAGGAAGAAGTAAAAATTCCAACTGGGGTCGGCACATCCTGAGTGTTCTAATTATTACTGCCTGTTTAACTGGAATCAGTAAAACCATTGGGAAAAAAACATTTTTAAGAAGTAAAATTCTTTTTGCAAATGATCTGATTTTACATAGAGAAACCCTAAAGATTACATCAAAAAATACTGTTCAAACTAGTAAATTCAATAAAGTTGCAGGATACAAATTCAGTTTACAAAAATCTGTTGTGTTTCAATACATTCATAACAAATTAGCAGTAAGGGAAATCAAGGAAACAATTCCGTTTACAACTGCATCAAAAAAATAAAAGCCCTCCAAATAAATTTAACCACAGAGTCAAAAGACTTGCACAATGAAAACTATAAGATGCTGATGAACGAAACTGAAGAAAACAAAAAATAAATGGACAGTCCATGCTTATGGATTAGAAGAATTAAGTGTCAAAATGTCCTTACTATTCAAAATAATCAACAGATACAATGCAATGTCTATAAAATTCCTATGGCATTTGTCACAGAAATAAAACAATAGTCTTAAATTTTATATAGAAGCATAGAAAATCCAGAATAGCCAAAGCAAACTTGAGAAAGAACAAAGCTGAACTTATGCCTTGGTTTCAAACTATATTACAAAGCTGTGGCCATCCAAACAGTATTGTCCTGGCACAGGACCATTCACATCGATTAATGGAACATAAGTGACAGCCAAGAAGTAAACCCACAATATATGTATTGTCAATGAATTAATGACAAAGAAGCTAACAATATACAATGGGAAAAGGGCAGTCTTTTCAACAAAGATGTTAGGAAAACGAGATCCAAGAGAATGAAACTGGATTACCATCTCACACCATACACAAAAGTTAACTCAAAATGGATCATATGAACATATGTTCTGAAATCATAAAAGTCCCAGAAGAAAATATAGGCAGTAAGCTCCTTGATGTCAGTCTTGAGATTGATTTTTTTGGCTCAGACTTCATAAGCAAAGGCAACAAAACTAAACAAATGAGACTATATCAAACTAGATAGCTATACAGCAAAGGGAACCATCAACAAAATGAAAAGGTAGTCTGCCAAATGAGAGGAAGTATTTGCAAATCATGTATATGATAAGGTGTTAGTATCTACAAATAAAAGAATTCATACAACTCAACAGCAAAAGAATACCCGGATTTTTTGAATGGGCTTAAAACCTGAACAGGTATCACACAAAGACATACAAATAATCAATATGTATATAAGAAGATACTTTACATCATTAGTCATCTGGGAAATGCATGCAAATCAAAAGTACAAGGAAACACCACCTTAACAACAATCAGGATGACTCATCCAAAGACAAAAAGTGTTGGCAAAGGTGTGGAGAAAAAGGATACCTTTGTGCACTCTTTAGGGAATTTAAATTGGTGCAACCACTACAGAAAACAGTATGGAGATTCTTTAGTAAATTAAAAATAGAATTACTATATGACCAAGCAATTTCACTGAGGTATTTAACCATAGAAAACAAACAAATTAACTGCAAAGATATTTGCACTCTCCTGTTCACGGACTGCAGAATAATTTATAATAACCAAGATATGAAAACAACCTAAATGTCCACTGATGGATGATTCAATGGTATATTATTCAACCATAAGAAAAAAATAAAACTTCACCATTTGCAACAACATGGATGGACCTCGAGGGCATTGTGCTAAGTAAAATAAGTCAAAGAAGACAAATACCACATACATCTTACCTGTACATGTAATCTAAAAACAAAAGCCCATGGATATAGAGTACAGATTAACAAATACCAGAGGTGTGTGTGTTTGGGGGTGGGGGGTGTTGGGGGATGAGAGAAATGAGTGAAGGGTTCAGAGAGTACAAACTTCCAGTCTTGGAGATGTAACATATAGCGTGGAGATGTAATGGTGTCTATAGTTAGCAACTTCAGTGAATTTTAAAATTTTCATCCCAAGAAATAAAGTTTTCAAACAGTTTATGGTGATGGATGTTACCTAGACTTGCTGTAGTGATCATTCTGTAGTATATGGAAGCATTGAATCATCATGTTGTACACTTGAAACTAATAAAATGTTACACACTAATTATATCTAAATTTAAAAAATTAATTTTTTTAATTCACTGAGAAAGAAAGGAGTAGGAAACAGGGGCTCAGGGAGGTTATACTGAAGTCCACCTGGCAAGTAAGAATTGAAAAGACTTATCGTAAACCCACTGCTTTCCCTCTGTTCTAGCATTTTCTAAGATGTCCATAAAAATGAAGTTTGGAAAAGGATTTGTTCCCCCTCCCTGGGGAGTGGGCTTCCCTGGTGGCTCACAGAGTAAAGAATCTGCAATGTGGGAGACCCGAGTTCAGTCCCTGGGTGGGGAAGATCCCCTGAAGAAGGGAATGGCAACCCACTCCAGTACTCTTGCCTGGAGAATTCCATGGAAAGAGGAACCTGACAGGCCCCAGATGGTGGGGTCCCTGGAGAGTGCATAATTATAGCTCTAAAAAGTCCTGAAATCCAAAAATCAGGCTCCCTAACTTGGTATTGAAACATCTAGTTTTGCTAAATTCTGATCATCAAATCCTTTTCCCCCCTAATCATTAACACAGAACCAGAGTTCCTCGGAGCACACTTTAAGAAATGTAGTATCCACAAGTCATAATCTCTGCAAGACCAAGTGAAACCATGATTAATCTTAACCCTCTGTTCACAGTCCTTCTCAGTCCTTCTCCCTAGTATTGTTTCCTGAAGAGTACTATGAAAAATTGATTTTATACTAATTTTATGATCCATGAGGTATTTCCTGTATTTCTATACATAAAGAAAGGCAGATATTTGCTCCCCAGTAAAGCATATATATAAACCACATAAAAAAATCAAGTTTGTTTTTAGATTGGAATCATATCAACTCAGTATGTTAACACATTAATAAGATGTACTGCATGCTCATTTTAGGGTCCTAATTGGTTGTATCACAGATATCCCAAGATGTAACTGGTGGGATACACACTGTTGTTGAAGCCATCCATGTCTGTACTAGAATCAAACTCAAGGGCTGAATGACAATCAGTGTATTATTTGTTTGGTCTTCAAACTAGCTTTGTCAACTAAGGAGGAAGGTGTTTACTAGATCCACGCACAGATGAGAAATAACATGATAAACCCAAAGTTATGTCCTCCAGTTTTCTATTATCCCATATTCTCATATGGCTAGTTTCATATCCTTCAAAATGCATTTATTTCAAGAGTGCATTAAAAACAGTGTAAAACATGAAATGATCTATTACTGATAAATGTCCTACTTGTAGATATGAAAAGTTATCACAAGAAAATTCTTTGATTACAATTAACCTTTTAGTTCCTAAGGAAGGTTTGAAGAGTCAAGAACTATTTGATGAAATTAGAATGACCTACATCAAAGAGCTAGGAAAAGCCATTGTCAAGAGGGAAGGAAACTCCAGTCAGAACTGGCAGCGGTTTTATCAACTGACAAAGCTCTTGGACTCCATGCATGATGTAAGTGTCAAACAAAAAATTCATAAACCATGTCCTGATTAGTGTATATAATTATATACCAATAGTTTTGGGGTGACCCCCATTCATCGATTTTGGTGGTGGTTTGATTTCAGGCTGTGAAGTTTAGTTTGGCACCCAATTCTTCTAAAGTCAATTATGAAATACCATTTCATCTAGTCATATGCATCTAACATCAAGATACTAGTACAGAATGTAATGGCACTGTTTTTTAAAAGGTAGAATTCCCTATTTCTGTATGAATTTATCCAGTAAGTTTGAATGTGTCCTTCATATACCACAGTACCACAATTCATGAAACACTTAATTGGATATAATTCTATATACAATTTAAGAAATTAAAAATGTCTTTGGTAACTGAGTGCACATTTTATTTAAGTAAACTTCTTTCTTACCTGGGGAATTCCAGCAAATTGGTATATTCCAAGTCAGAAATTTTTAAAAAAATAAATAAAAGGGAGGCCAAAAACAAACATGATACATCTCTACTGCTAAGTTTTTAAGACTGATCATCACTGTATCTTCTCTTGCAGGTGGTTGAAAATCTTCTTAACTATTGCTTCCAAACATTTTTGGATAAGACTATGAGTATTGAATTCCCAGAGATGTTAGCTGAAATCATCACCAATCAGATACCAAAATATTCAAGTGGAAATATCAAAAAACTTCTGTTTCATCAAAAGTGACTGCCTTAATAAGAAAGGTTGCCTTAAAGAAAGCTGAATTTATAGCTTTTATTGTACAAACTATCAATCTGTCCTGTAGCAGTTTTATTTTTTGTTTTTGTCTGGATTTTGTTTTTGTTTTGAATACGCACTACATGTGGTTTAAAGAGGGCCAAGACTTGGCAACAGAAGCAGTTGAGCTATCACTTTTCAGTGATGGGAAAAGTAGAAAGTGAGAGTTGGTGGATCCCAGAAATCAGAGCCAATAATGTGGGTGTATAAGCTCCACTTTCAGAGAAGGATGGCACCTAAACCACCAGTGCCCGAAGTCTGTGTGATAAACTTTCTGCTCATACTTTTCACAGTTGGCTGGACAAAATTTTTTAGACTTTTTGTTGGTATATTTTCCCCTGTATAGTTAGGATAGCATTTTTTTGATTTATGCATGGAAACCTGAAACAAAGTTTACAAGTGTATATCAGAAAAGGGAAGTTGTGCCTTTTATAGCTATTACTGTCTGGTTTTAACAATTTCCTTTATATTCAGTGAACTACACTTGCTCATTTTTTCTTACATAATTTTTGTATTCAAGTTATTGTACAGCTGTTTAAGATGGGCAGCTAGTTCATAGCTTTCCTAATTGAACTCTAAACATTAATCTGTTGTGAAAATGGGTTGGTGCTTCTAACCTGATGGCAGTTTGCTATCAGAAGACCACAAAAATTGACTCAAATCTCCAGTTTTCTTGTTAAAAAAGCTCATATTTTGTATATATTTGCTTCAGTGGAGAATTATATAGATTGTGCAAATTAACCGTCCTAACTGGTATAGACCACCTAGTCCAGTGACCTGCTAGGTAAATCGTGGACTGCGAAAGACTAATTAAAAAAAAAAAATACCAAGAGGCCCTGTCTGTACCTAATGCCCTACCTATCTCTGCAGTGGTTAGATGGGAAGAAAGTTGGTAAACTATCTTTCAGGACCTTTTGCTGTAAAACTTTGTGAAAGTTATAATGCCAAATAACCAGCTGAAACACAGTTGAGAGTTTTTAACCAGTCCAAGTAATTTCCCCCACTAAACTTTACCCCCTCCCAAAAATCTAATATGGCAAAAGTGGCTAGACACCCATTTTCACATTCCCGTTTGTCACCAATTGGTCTTTCTTTCCTGAGAGTACAGGAAAGCTCAGCTACTGATTTTTCTGATTTAGAACTGTATGTCAGACTTCCATGTTCATAAAACTGTACATCCCTCACAGCCTTATGTGTGCCATAGAGTTTAATGAAAGTCATGTGAATTTCTCCTTCTCACTGTTGAGAATTATCATTTTAAACAAGATAGAAGCTGTAGTAGCCCTTTCTGTGTGCACCTTACCAACTTTCTGTAAACTCAAAACTTACATTTACTGAGCCACAAGAAATCTGATTTCTATTCAAGGTGGCCAAATTATTTGTGTAATAGAAAATGGAAAATCTAATATTAAAAATATGAAACTTCTAATATATTTTTATATTTAGTTATAGTTTCAGATATATATCATATTGGTATTCACTAATCTGGGAAGGGAAGGGCTACTGCAGCTTTACATGCAATTTATTAAAATGATTGTAAAATAGCTTGTATAGTGTAAAATAAGAATGATTTTTAGATGAGATTGTTTTATCATGACATGTTATATATTTTTTGTAGGGGTCAAAGAAATGTTGATGGATAACCTATATGATTTATAATGTGTGCAAGCATTCATACAGGCAGCAATGGTCTCAGAAACCAAACAAGTTTGCTCTAGAGGAAGAGGGAAATGGAGACTGGCCCTGTGCACCATGAAGGTTATGAGGCTCTGTCCCACTCAGATCAGAGAGGAAGTGATCCTCTGCCTCCCAGAATGACCACCCTTCTCATTCCAACAGTGCGTCTGTCTGCACAGGTTTAGTTTTCTGAATCTCCCCTTGCGCTAAAGTGTGTCAACAGGACAGAAGGGTGGTGCTTACACACTTACAGGCACCATCGCATTCAGCCTCCCCAACAGTTTAACAGTTTGGCAATAATACGCATAGAGGTACCAGCAATATGTAAATAGTGCAGAATCTCATAGGCTGCCAGTAATACACTAATTCCTTTCTATCCTGTAAGAGTTCATTTCCTAATAAAAGGAGGACATGTTTATGTTTTCTTTGAATGTTTTTTGAATGTTGTTATTTTTCAGTATTTTGGAGAAATTATTTAATAAAAATGTAATCATTTGCTTTTTGAATGCTCTCTAAAAAGGGGATACTCCTTTTGTAATTCTTTAAATTGATCTCAAAGTATTTTAAAATGATTTGTAACCCAGCTGGATGTGAAATTTTTGGTGCCTAAAAAATACTGCTTGAATATTATCAGTGATAGTGTTAAGTTTCAAAAAGAGCTTCTGAAAGATAATTAATCATTTATAGAGTATTATCTGGTTAAAACCGGAAGGCATATCACACATTAATCTTAATTTTAGCCCCAACAACCTTGGCTCCCCAAAAATCAAGCTCAATGAATAAAGACAAGTGCACTTTGTTGTTAAAAGGAAACGGATTGACATTCATGAGACTATAGGAAGCTGTACAGTAAATGGAAAAAGAAGTCGTGACCTTTTAGAAAATGTGGGAAAGAAGAAATTTATCTTCATTGTGTGTGAGTATAATTATGGACTTAAGTGAAGAAAGCTATGGTGCTATCTGAAAGGAGCTTCACTTTCTATACATTGGGTATGTTGCCATCCCAAACTATTAAAGTGTGTAGTAATTTTAGTGATAGGTGACATGCCTAGATGAGTCACAACAAATCCTGAAAAGTATTTTTAATTACTGGTGGAAAAAGGGACCCTTCTCCATGTTTTTAGGCCTTCCTGTAGGACACAAGACAAGTGTTTTGGGGGTATACATATATACCCAGTTGTCTAAAACTATGTGAGGGGGACCTAACAGTGCACCTGCCTTCTCCTGGGGGAAAAAAAAGAGCAACACAGAAAAAGGAAAACGTGTATGATTAGTGTCTATGAAGAACTTAGTATTCAGCACAGGATGAGCTCTGGATACATATATAAAGGAAAGCCAGGCTCACTGCAGAAATGAAGAATGGGAGAATGAGAAACTCCAATTTTACATATCTTATCAGTACAACCAGTTATCATTAAGTCTTATCATTTTAGTTCTCTGTTAAATATTCTAAAACTACATCACCATGGAATGGACATTATTATTATACTTTGATCTGTCAAAAGTTAAGAACTGTGACAGCCCTCAGTAAGATTGTGATCTTGGTAGACCACTGAAGGACTGCAGCTGTACATGAATGTGTTTTTCTGTGCCTGGTTTGAGAATTAGAAGAGAAACTAAGAGTGTAAGGAGGACATGTTAACCACTTGGAATGGAAGCTTATCGTTTTCCAGACTGTGGTCAGTCAGCCTGGTCCACCAAGGATTAGTGACCAGGTTTTGGGGAAAGGATTAGCTTCTCTCTAGCAAATGCCTGAAAGAAGGATTTTATTTTCTGATGAAAGGCTGTATGAAAATACCCTCCTCAAATAACTTGCTTAACTACATATAGATTCAAGTGTGTCAATATTCTATTTTGTATATTAAACAAATGCTATATAATGGGGACAAATCTATATTATACTGTGTATGGCATTATTAAGAAGCTTTTTCATTATTTTTTATCACAGTAATTTTAAAATGTGTAAAAATTAAAACCAGTGACTCCTGTTTAAAAAATAAAAGTTGTAGTTTTTTATTCATGCTGAATAATAATCTGTAGTTTAAAAAAAAATGTCTTTTTACCTACGCAGTGAAATGTCAGACTGTAAAATCTTGTGTGGAAATGTCTAACTTTTATTTTTCATTTAAATTTGCTGTTCTGGTATTACCAAACCACACATTTGTACTGAATTGGCAGTAAATGTTAGTTAGCCATTTACAGCAACGCCAAATATGGAGAAACATCATAATAAAAAAAATTCTGCTTTTTCATTATATGACTCCCATGGTTTTGTAGAACTCATGCAGTTTCAATTTTCCTGCTGCTTTTCTCCCCTCCTCTATTGAAGGTAGAGTTATCACTTCAGGGAGCTTAAGCTGCTAAAGAGGACATTTAAATGTCAATGTGGCAAGTTTACATGCTAATATGGGATAAATTCAAAATGAGCTTGACCCTGTCATCAAAGACCCAAAGACTGTCCCATCTTGTGCTTCAAATGGTCATGTGCCAACTACTGCAAAGGGTACTAAGAGAAGGAAGAACTCATTCAAGCCTTTTCCAAACCTAACAGTCTTTACTATGAAAATGCTATTTTATGTAAACAAACTGATTATCTCATCAAGATTCTTACCTTACTTAAATTAATATCAATTCTTTCTCCAAAAAAGGACATAAACATTCAGTAAATACAGCAATACTGCACATTATAGACAATAAAGGCAAAAGGGGTAAAACGGTAAACCAGTTATTCTATACAATTTACATAGTATTTCCAAAAGTATAATGTGTTCAGTCCTATCCCCAAACAGGATGGTCTAACAAACTTCCCTATAAAGACTCTTCTCTCCACATGTGACCTCAATCCCTAAGGAGAAGGCGTTACAATTTTAAAACCAAGTCTATCTTACCTGTCATATGTGTACCAAGTATTTACTATGCACCCACTATATGATAAATATGAACAAGAAAATTACTATTCCTACGTTCAGTCATTTGCAAAAGTATATATACAAGAAGCCTCCCTTCCCAGTGTCTCAAGGTGCAACCCAGAAATACCAGATAGACATATTATTGCTTTACTGTTCAAGTATTAGCCTTACATTTGTAGAACACTTTCACATATATTAATCCTCACCTACTCAATAAACAAATGAAATAAAAACAAATGCTAAGGAACATAACTCCATTTCATAAAAAAGGAACAAGCTCAGAGTTTAAACACCTAATTCATAGCTGCTAACCCATTTTATTGAAATCTGAACGAAAAACCTTTGTAATGAGGCTATTTACCACGTCAGAGAATATGGCTCTAGTCTACTAGTTCCCAGGGAACTGGGATTGCTTCTTTGTTTTTAAATTTGTGTTTTACATTTACTGAGCACTTACTTTATGCCAGGAATCATGTTTCAATATATTATTTAAACTTAGAAACTATATAAAGTGCTACTATAAACCTCACATTAGCTCACTGTATTTATGAGACAACTGTGGCATAAACAACTAACTTACCTAGGTTACAAAGCTTGGAAGTGGTTAAGTAGGATTTTTTTGTTCTGTTGTTTGTTTGTTTTTAAATACTGGGCCTCTGGCTCCAGAGTCCATGCTCTTACACATGAGAAATTATTAATATGAAGCTGCTAACTAGATTAAATGAGCCTATATTGACCATTCTGTCAAGCTTTGACCTAATCTCATTTAACCTAATCATTTAAATTTAACCATATCAATTCTGACTTACACATTTAACAATGATAATTCTTTCTCTTAGAAACGTGTTCTACCATGTGTCCAATACCCTTTGTTTTGTCAAATATACTGTACAAGGAACCTGTCTCACTTAACACCCACAGGAAAATTAACACATTTATTTCTTCAAGCTATGTAGAGAATATAGGCTATAATCAAACAGGAAGAGAGTCATTTATAAATGAAAACTGATGCAAGTCAAAATTTATGATTAGTTTGGCAAGTAAAATAAGAGATCGAATTTTGAGTGTATTTTTTCTTAGACCTTCAGCTACTTTCTATTAACTTAGGGCAGTACATGGCTCTTAACAGCATTAGTAACTTTATAGCATTTGCTTTAGTGCAAAGAACTCAGTCTTCTTTTCTTATGTCAGGCTTCCATTGCCCAGTTAAAATGAAACCATACTTTGGTACTTTATTTGGTCACAGACATACTAACTTTATTTGGTCACAGGCAAGCTAACATCAGAACAAAACAGTTCATACAGAATAAATCAGACACCCAAAAAACTTTCCTCACTCTATCCAACCCACTTGAATAAAAGACAGTTTATATTATTCATCTTTTATACCCTCTCCATAAATCAACAATAATAAATGTATACACAGTGTAAATAAGCCGTAGCTTTTGTTACTATTAATGTGGCATTGTCTTAGAAAGTACTGTCTTTGAATATACATGGAGTTATGCTGGAAATAAAAATCTAGATCATCCAAAACCATTAGGACTGTTGGCCAGCATTGCAAAGAACAGAGATAAAAATTACTTTCCAGGTGGGTGTAATAGGAGATATAGTGTGCATAAAAACCAAACAGGGGTTCACAGAACATGAAATTATGTCATAAATACCTCTTGATCAGTTGCCCAACCCACTGGGTTGCAGGCATGCTAGAGCAGCCACTTCAAACACCAACCACTAAGCCAATACTAAAAACTTCAAGGTGATGTTCCTGCCTTCAAGGAATCAAAGATGAGACACGTGGCTCAATAATTCCACTGCTATGTATCTATTCAAAAGGAATTAAAACACGCGCATACTATGACTTGCATGCAGATACTCACAGCACCATTTTTCATAATAGACAAAAAGCAGAAAGAAATGTCCAACAACGTAAATACATAACAAATAAAACATTAACAAATGAATCAACACATAAACAAAATGTGGCATAGCTATATTTCAGTTCTTATGTCTAGCCATACAGTAGAAAAGAATAATTGTAAGCCAAGCAGAGCAGACTACTACACAACAATAAAAGAGATGGTGGTGCATGCTATAACATGGATGAACCTCAAAAAATTATTCTAAGCAAAAGAATTCACACAGAGAGACCACATATTACTTGATTTCAAGTATATGAGAGGTCCAGAAAAGGCAAAGCTTTAGTCAGAAGGCAAGTCATTGATCTCCTATGATGGGATGGCATCAGGGCTCAAGTGAAAATAGTATGAGGGAACTTTATGGGCAGACAGAAATGTTTTAAAATTAAATTATAATGATGGCTACACATCTCAGCAATATTAATAAAAATCATTAACATTTACACTTACAGTACATTTTATGTATGTAGTTGTGTATATATATATACACACACACACTGCATCTAAGAGTGGATGTAAGCAAATGTGTAACTTTCGTTCACTGTATCAGCACCTGGTACAAAGTACTTTGAATACAAAAGGCAGGTGCAGCTAATTTTCAGGAAAGCCTATTAAGAAAGTGTCTTCCTTGTAATGATACTATACACAGACAACCCTAAAGATACTGTTAGAAAATTACTAGAGCTTATCAGTAAATTTAGCAAAGTCGCACAATACAAAATCAATACACAGAAATCACTTGCATTCTTATAAACTAACAATGAAAAATCAAAAGTTAAGGAATCAATCCCATTCACCATTGCAACAAAAAAGAATAAAGTATCTAGGAATAAATCTACCTAAGGAGACAAAAGAGCTGTATACAGAAAACTGTAAGACACTGATGAAAGAATTCAAAGATGACAAACGGAGAGAGATTGCATGTTCTTGGGTTGGAAGAATAGATATTATGAAAATGACTATATGACCAAACGCAATCTACAGATTCAGTGTGATCCCTATCAAATTACCAGTAGCATTTTTCAACAGAACTGGAACAAAAAATTTCACAATTCATATGGAGTAACAAAAGACCCTGGATAGCCAAAGCAATCTTGAGAAAGAAGAATGGAGCTGGAGGAATCAACTTTCCTGACTTCAGGCTATACTTGAAAGTTACAGTCATCAAGACAGTATGGTACCAGCACAAAAACAGAAATATAGACCAATGGAACAAGATAGAAAACCGAGAAATAAATCCACATACCTATGGTACCTTATTTTTGACAATGGAGGCAAGAATATGCAATGGGGCAAAAACAGCCTCTTCAATAAGTAGTGCTGGGAAAACTCGACAGTTGCCTGTAAAGAATGTAATTAGAATACTTCCTAACACCATACACAAAGACAAACTTAAAATGGATTAAAAACCTAAATGTAAGACCAGAAGCTATAAGATTCTTAGAGGAAAACATAAGCAGAACACACTCTGACATAAATAATGACCCACTTCATAGAGTAATGGAAATAAAAATAAAGTGGGACCTAATTAAACTTAAAAGCTTTTGCATAGCAAAGGAAACTATAAACAAGGTGAAAAGACAACCCTCAGAATGGGAGAAAACTATAGCAAATGAAACAATGACAAAGGATTAATGTCCAAAATATTACCAGCAGCTCATACAAATCAATACCAGAAAAACAAGCCAATCAAAAAGTTGGAAAAAGACCTAAATGGACATTTTTCCAAAGAAGACGTACAGATGACTGATAAACATATGAAAAGATGCTCAATATCACTCATTATTAGAGAAATGCAAATCAAAACTACAATAAGATATCACCTCACACAAACCGTTTGCCAGACTCATCAAGAAAAAAAGGGAGAAGACTCAAATCAATAAAAATAGAAATGAAAATGCAGAAATTGCAATAGACAACACAGAAATCCAAATGGTCATAAGAGACTACTATGAGCAACTATATGCCAATATAATGGAAAACTTGGAAGAAAGACAAATTCTTAGAAAAGAATAACTTTTCAAAACTGAACAAAGAACAAAGAGAAAACTTGAACAGATCAATTAACAAGCATGGAAATCAAAACTATAATCAAAAATCTTACAATAAACAAAAACCCAGGATCAGATGACTTCACAGGTGAATTCTACCAAAAATTTAGAGAACAGCTAACACCTATCCTACTCAAACTCCTTCAGAAAATTGCAGAGGAATGAAAAGTCCTGAACTCATTCTACAAAAGCCACTATCACCCTGATACCAAAACCAGCCAAAGATGCCCCAAAAAAAGAAAATTAAAGGCCAATATCACTGATCAACATAGATGCAATAATCCTCAACAAAATTCAAGGAAACAGAATTCAACAACATATTAAAAAGATCCTACATCATGATTAAATGGCTATATTCCAGCAATGAAAGGATTCTTCAATATTCATAAATCAATCAATGTGATACACCATATTAACAAAATGTAAGATAAAAACCATGATTATTTCAACAGATGGAGAGAAAGCCTTTAACAAAATTCCAACACTCATTTATGATAAAAACTCTCCAGAAAGTAGGGACAGAATGAATATACCTCAAAATAATAAAAGCCATATACAACATACCATATACAATGAACCATATACAACATACCATACACAATGAACCATATACAACATACCATACACAATGAACCATATACAACATACCATACACAATGAACCATATACAACATACCATACACAATGAACCCACAGCAAACATTATTCTCAGTGGTAAATCCTTGATGACCCACCTCTCAGAGTAAAGGAAATAAAAACAAAAACTAAACAAATGGGACCTAATTAAACATAAAGGCTTTTCAACAATGAATGAAACTATAAACAAGGTGAAAAGACAGCCCTCAGAATGGGAGAAAATAATAGCAAATCAAACAACTGACAAAGAATTAATCTCCAAAATACACAAGCAATTCATGCAGCAGAAAAATAAACCCAATCAAAAAATGTGAAAAAGATCTAAACAGACGTTTCTCCAAAGAAGACATACAGATGGCTAACAAACACATAAAAAGATCCTCGATGTTACTCATTATTAGAGAAATGCAAATAAAAACCACAATGAGGTACTATCTCACACTGGTCAGAATGGCCATCATCAAAAAGTCTAGAAACAATAAATGCTAGAGAGGGTGTGGAGAAAAAGGAATTCTTTTACACTGTTGGTGACAATGCAAACTGGTACAGCTGCTATGGAGAACAGTGTGGAGATTCCTTAAAAAACTGGGAATAGAACTGTCATATGACCCAGCAATCTCACTGCTGAGTATATATCCCAAGAAAACCAGAATTGAAAGAGACACACATACCACTATGCTCACTGCAGCACTGTTTACAATAACCAGGACATGGAAGCAATCTATGTCCATCAACAGATGAATGGAAAAGGAAGTTGTGGTACATATACACAATGGAATATTACTTAGCTGTAAAAAAGAACACATGAGTCAGTTCTAATGATGGATGAAACTGGAGCCTAACATACAGAGTGAAGCAAGTCAGAGAGAGAAAGACAAATATTGTATATTAATGCAGATATGTGGAATTTAGAAAGACGGTATTGATGATCCTACATGCAGGGCAGCAAAGGAGACACATATGTAAAGAACAGACTTTTGGACTCAGTGGGAGAAAGTGAGGGATTTGAGAGAGTAGCATTGAAACACACACATTACTGTATGTAAAACAGATGATCAGTATGAGTTTGAGGCATGAAGCAGGGCACCCAAAGGTGGTGCTCTGGGAAAACCTAGAGGGATCAGGTGGGGAGGGAGGTGGTGGGGGTTCAGGATGGCAGGGGACAGGGGTAGGGTGGGGAAACACATGTTTACCTGTGGCCAATTCATGCTGATGTATGGCAAAGCCATCACAATATTGTAAAGTAATTATCCTCCAAGTAAAATCAATTAATTTAAAAAACAAAACAAAGATAGCCAATAGGAATTTGCTGTATGACTCAGGGAATTCAAACCAGGGTTCTGTAAAAACCTAGAGGGCTGGAATGGGAAGGGAGATTCAAGAGGGAGGGGACATATGGATACCTGTGGCTGATTCATGCTGATGTTCGGCAGAAACCAACACAATACTGTAAAGCAATTATCCTTTAATTAAAAAAATTAATTTTTTTCAAAAAGGAGTTTTTCCTTGTGTTGGGTGCTAAAGGAAGAGCTGAAGTTCAGCACAGACATGGTTGACTCATTTAATGTTAATAGATTTCTCCTCCAATATTTAATTAGTTCCATGTTGTATTCACCCTGAGGTAGCAACCATGCACAAACTGACTACCAACATGACAGGTGGGGAAAAGGTGTCATTTTAAATAAATATATAAAACAACATGTGGCACAAATACTGAAGTGTTCATAAGTGTTGACATCTTAGTAGTTACAAGTTCATAATGAGGCAAATCTGGGTTTAAGTCTTACTTTTGTCCTTCACTAACTCCTGGCGTGCTGCGGTTCATGGGGTCACAAAGAGTCGGATGTGACTGAGCAACTTAACTGAACTATGAAATCTTGGGAAAAGTTCTAGAGCCACTTTAAACTTTTCACTTTCTATATCTGAAAAGTGGAAAGAACACCAGTTATCTTAAGGGATTAAGAGAATTAAATGAGATACAACATATTTAAGCTGCTTTAGCTCAGTTCCTATCATACACCAAGTACTCAAGAAGTGTTAGATATCAAGGAAATCTAAGGAAAATCTAAGTCAGAGGAAAACCTAAGAAAATCCAAGAGAAAAGGGGAATTTTATTTTTAATGCTATCCCCAAAAAACATACAGAAAAAGTCAAGGTGAATCAAATGAAGAATGATGTGATGAATACAAGAACTTCACATATTCTAATTAATAAAAGTCAGGCTGTTCTATCACTGGCCCGCATTTTCATTTTCCTGTACATTCCCAACTATCAGACCTTTTCAAGGGTCACTCAGAGGCACTCAATATTCTTACAGAAAGAGCCTTCAATTTCCAATCAGTATCTCAAAGCATAAGAAAAACAGTGCCAACACAATAAGATCAAAAGAGAAGTAGGAAGTTATAGGTCTAAGTTTTCTGTACAGACTTTCTTCCTGGTCAATAAGAAGTCTGACAAAGAGGACCAGGCTGTTTACCTCACCTGGACAGTTTCCCAGGGCTATCACTGTAATGATGCATTTAAATATGAATTAAATTTCATTAAATGTCATTAATGAGCAGGAGGACAATTTGAGCTAAAAATCAAAATTGCAACTTTTATATAGTCAACAGAGATGCAAACATGTCCACACAAAAATTTATACACAAATATTTACATAACTATTGTTAATAAGGCCCCCCAAAGTGGAAACAATCTAAATGTCCATCAACTGATGAATGAATAAATAACATACAGTATATTTGTACAATGAAAAACTATTTTGACAATGAAAAGAAATGAAATACTGATACATATTTTTTTTTGGATGAACTTCACAAATACTAACTAAAAGAAGTTAGTCATAAAAGATCACATTTTAGAAATTTTTACATTAAATGTCCAGAATAAAAAAATCTATAGAGACAAAAAGTAGATTTGAGATTTCCAGGGGCTGAGGGAGGAGGAGGGGATATTGAAAAGTGATTGCTTACTGGGTGCTGCATGTGTGCCAAGTCACTTCAGTTGGGTCCGACTGTTTATGACCCTATGGACTGTAGCCCGCCAGGCTCCTCTGGCCTTGGGATTCTCCACCCAAGAATACTGGAGTGGGCTTTTGGGTCAAAATAGCAGAGTAAAGGACATGTGCACAAATCCTCCTGCGAGAGTACAAAAATCACAACTAGCTGCTGAACAACCATCGACAGGAGGGTGCTGGAACCTACTAAAATAAGATACCCCACACCCAAAGTCAAAGACAAAGCCGCAGCAACACAACAGGAGGGGCGCAATCATGATAAAATCAAATCCCATACCCTCCAGGTGACTGACCCACAAACTGGAGAACAGTAATACCAAAGAAGTTCTCCCTCTGTTGTGAAGGTTATGAACCCCATGTCAGGCTTCCCAGCTTGGGGATATGACAAAGGGACTGGGAATCCCTGGGGAATCTGACCCTGAAGCCCAGTGGGATTTGATTATAAGACTTCCACAGGCCTGGGGGAAACAGTGCAGTCTTGGAGGGCACAAACAGATCCTTGCACACACCAAGACTCAGAGGAAAGCAGTGACCCCACAGGAGACTGAACCAAGTCTACTTGCTAGTGTTGGAAGGTCTCCCGTGGAGGGGTGGGTTGGCAGGGAACCACCACAGGGACAGAGGCACTGGTAGAGCAGCCTGGGAAGGCCCCCTTGCTGTAAACCCCCTTGGAGGGTTGCCTCCGGCCCAAACACTACCAAAGATGGAGCATGACCCCACCCATCAGCAGAACTGAAGTGAAGTGAAAGTTGCTCAGTCATGTCTGACTCTTTATGACCTCATAGACTATATAATCCTTGGAATTCTCTAGGCCAGAATACTGGAGTGAGTAGCTTTTCTCTTCTCCAGGGGATCTTCCCAACCCAGGGATCGGACGCAGGTCTCCCACACTGCAGGTGGATTCTTTACCAGCTGAACTACAAGGGAAGTCCAAGAATATTGGAGTGGGTAGCCTATCACTTCTCCAGTGGATCTTCCCAGCCCAGGAATTGAACCAGGATCTCCTACACTGCAGGCAGATTCTTTACCAACTGAGCTATCAGGGAAGCCCATAATATATAAGGAGAGTAAAGCCCATCAGCAGAAAATTGGATTAAAGCTTTCCTGAGCAAGACCCACCCACCAGAGCAAGATTTAGTTTTTCCCACTACCAGTCTCCCCCATCAGGAAGCTTACACAGGCCTTTTAGCCTCCTCCATCAGAGGGCAGACAGAAGAAGCACAAAGAACCACAGTCCCATAGCGACTAAAACAAAAACTGCATTTCAGAAAGTTAACTAGCATGAAAAACTACAAAGTTGTGCCCTAGATGAAGGGACAAGATAAAACCCCAGAAAAACAACTAAATGAAGTGGAGATAGGCAGTCTTCCAGAAAAAGAATTCAGAATAATAAGAATGAAGATGATTCAGGATCCTGGAAAAAGAATGGAGGCAAAGATTGAAAAGATGCAAGGAATGTTAATCAAAGAGCTAGATATCAAAGAGCTAGAAGAACTAAAGAATAAATAGAGAAAAATAATACACTAGAAGGAATCAATAGTGGAATAACTGAGGCAGAAGCACAGATAAATGACCTGGAGGACAGAATGATGGAAATCACTGCTGCAGAACAGAATATAGGAAAAAGAATGAAAAGAAATGAAGACAGCCTAAGAGACCTCTAGGACAACATTAAATTCACCAGCATTCGCATTATAGGAGTCTCAGAAAGGGAAGAGAGAAAGGAGCTGAGAAAATATTTGAAGAGACAATAGCTATAACTTCCCTAACAGAGGAAAGGAAATAGTGAACCACGTCCAGGAAGCAGAGAGTCTCAGGCAGGATAGACCCAAGGAGGAACACACCGAGACACATACTAATCCAACTGACAGAAATTAAATAGAGATAAAATACTTAAAAAGAACAAAGGAAAAACAACAAACAACATACAAGGGAACCCCCATCAGGCTATCAGCTGATTTCTCAACAGAAACTCTACAAGCCAGAAGGGAATGGCATGATATATTTAGAATGATGAAAAGGAAAAACCTACAACCAACAATACTCTACCCAGCAAGACTCTCCTTCAGATTTAATGGAGAAATCGAAAGCTTTCCAGACAAGCAAAAGTTAAGAGAATTCAGCACCACCAAACCAGCTTCACAACAAATGCTAAAGGAACTTCTCTAAGAGGGAAACAAAGAGAAGGAAAAGACCTACCTACAGAACATGAACCCTAAACATGATTAAAGACAACTGTAATAGGATCATACATAGCAATAGTCACCTTAAATGTAACTGGATTAAATGCACCAACCAAAAGACATACACTGCCTGAGCAGATGAAAACATGTGCATGCACGCACTTCCACTTAACCACATCACTCTGCTTGACCTCACAATTTGTATGTAATTATTTAATATTGTTAGGTTCACCATGGTCCCATTACAGCTTGCAACTGTAATTATCTTTTATTTTTTATCTGGCTATTGATTGTGAAAACTGATCAACATCTTTCACTATTGTGATTATGTAACTAGTACTCACTTAATACCAATATATCATGTTTGGTCAACAGAAAAATAATATAATTCTATTATCACCAAAACTACCATTTAATAGAAAAACTTGTAATCACTTTTTAAAATCCAGATACATATCAGAATTATCTTGTAAATTTTTGAAAAATACAAATGTCCACGTATTGCTTTTGCTCGCCAGGGCTCCAGATATGTTTCTAATGAGTAGCCATGTTTAAAACCATGGTCCAGTTTAAAGCCAACTGAACTATATGAAGATCTTTAATTTTTTTCTACTTTGTTTCACTTTTTCTACTTCATATTCAGTGCTCCCATTTCATGTAGTTTATATTTTCCAATTTCTCCATCTCTTTTTTTTAATGTTCTTTCTCAAGCCTTTATCCAACATAATACAAAATCTCTTATATACAAATATACTCTGTATAATATATATATTTTAGAAAATCTATGAATTTTTGCCTAAAAAATTTATGACATTTTGATTCCACTTATTTGACTTAGTATGAATAGAATGCTAGATTTCTAATCTAAAAAAAAAGGCATGAAACAAGCAACAAAAGTTTACTGTATAGCACAGGGAACTATAGTCAATACCTTGTAATGACATAAAATGGAAAATAATTTCAAAAATAATATATGTGTACATGTATAACAGAATCGGCCTTCCCTGGTAGCTCAGCTGATAAAGAATCCATATGCAATGCAGGAGACCCTGGTTCAATTCCTGGGTTGGGAAGATCTCCTGGAGAAGGGATAGGCTACCTACTCTAGTATGCTTGGACTTCCCTGGTGGCTCAGATGGTAAAATCATACCAAAAAAGAATTCTACTTTTTGAAATTTAGTAATGTTTATCTTTTTAGCCAGTTTTTCTAAATGCCCTATGGACATCTAATAACAATGTATGAGATACAAAATTTGAAATATATTTATGTAGAATATGAGATTAAAATAAATTAATATAAAATAGAAATCTACTATAGTTAATTTACCAACATCACTCAAGAAGCTCCTATTCTTATTTTTTCTGCACTTGATAAAATATTCTCAGAGAAATGCTAACATGCCTCACTATTATATTTTTTTCTTTTCCCTTGTATTTCTTCTGCTTTTTGCTTCATGTATCTTTATTTCTTTGTTGTTAGGTGTCTAACCACTTATGACGTCTATCTTCTTTGTGAATTGTACCTTTTATCATTAAAAATATTCATCTTTGCTTCATTTAAAAATAATTAGTAGAAAGAATACTGGAGCAGGTTGCCATTCCTTGTCCAGGGGATCATCCCAATCCAGAGATTGAACCAATATCTCTTATGTCTCCTGCTATTGGCAGGTGGGTTCTTTACCACTAGCACCATCTCAGAAACTTAGCGGGTACCAAGTTTCTTTTAAAAGTAACAAAAATGTTCTAAAATAAAACTGTCTTCATGACTGTACAACTCTGAGTATACAAAAGGTGTCTGAATTGTACATTTTAAATGGGTACATTTTTTGCTATCTGAATTACAGCTCAAAAAAGATGCTTCAAAAAACAGGAAAGAAACAAACTTGTTAGTCCTATTGTTGTTGTTGTTCAGTTGCTAAGTTGTGTTTGACTCTTCTTCAACCTCATGGACGGTAGCCCTTGCACCTCAACTGCTGAGCCAATGCTTTAGAGCCCAGCCCATGAGCCACAACTAAGCCTGCATGCCTAGAGTCCATGTTCTGCAGAAAACACTGCAACGACAAGTCCACCTATCACAACCGGAGAGCGGCCTCAGCTCATCACAACTAGAGAAAGCCCACACACAGCAATGAAGACCCAGTGTAGCCATAAATAAATAAATCTTTAAAAAAATCTATAAACAAATGCCGGAGAGAGTATAGAGAAAAGAGAGCTCTCTTAATACAGTTGTTGGCAGGATTGTGGATTGGTGCTACCACTGTGAATAGTGTGGAGGTTCCTTAAAAGACTAAAAACAGAGCTACCATGACCCAGCAATCCCACTCCCGGGCATATATAAAAAAACTTTAATTCCAAAAGATATATGCCCCTCCATGTTCACAGCATCATTATTTGTAATAGGCAGGACATGGAAGCACCCTAAATGTCCATCAATAGAGGAATGGATAAAGAAGATGTGGCACATATATACAATGGAATATTACTCAGCCATAAAAAGGAATGAAATTGTGCCATTTACAGAGGTGTGCATGGACCTAGAGGCTATCATACAGAGTAAAGTCAGAAAAATAAATACTGTATATTAACACATATTTGTGGAATCTTTAAAAATATTACAGATGAATCTATCTGCAAAGCAGAAATAAGGATACAGACAGAAAGAACAAATGCATGGACACCAAGGGGGAAAAGGGGGGAGTGGGATAAACTGGGAGACTGTGACTGACATACATACACTACTATGTATAAAATAGATAACTAATGAGAACCTGCTGTATACACAGGGAGCTCTACTCAATGCTCTGTGATGACCTAAATAAGAAGAAGTCCAAAAAGGAGGGGATATTATATATATGTATAGCTGATTCACTTTGCCACATAGCAGGAAATTACACAACATCATTTTTGCAACTATATCCAATAAAATATTTTTAAAAAGAAAATGGAATATTCAAAACAAAAGAACTGCACAAACTGTAAAATTTAGGGGGGAAAAAGTGGAAAATCAGTCATAATCTCTTCATTAATTACCACTATTTACCACCATGGTGATATATTCTTTTAATGTATTTTTTCTGAGCATTTATGTTATATGTCTGTATATCTTTCAAATACATTTTATAATGAGAAGTGGAAGCTTAGGGGAATAAAAGCTGCAATATAAAAAAGAAAAAAAGGAAGGGTAAAATATCTAAATAGATGCTTCACCAAGGAATACAGATGGAAAATAGATACATAAAAAAAATGACCCTCATTAGTTATTAGGGAAATACAAAGTAAAACCATAATAAGATAACACTACACACCTATGAGTACACTAAATAAAAATGAAAAGATATGTGCATTAACGTGGATGAATCTCAGAAGCATTGTGCTAAATGAAAGAAGACATGCAAAAGGCTTCATTCTGTTTGGTTCTATTTACTGCATAGGGCATTTTGTAAAGGCAAATCCAAAGGAAAAGAAATCAGTTCAGTGGTTGCCAGGAGCTGGGGATAAGAGGAGGTGTGGAGGCGTGTGTGTGTGTGGTATGTGTGTGTGTGGTATGTGTGGAGGCGTGTGTGTGTGTGTGTGTGTGTGTGTGGTATGTGTGTGTGTGGTATGTGTTAGTCACTCAGTCATGTCCAACTCTCTGTGACCCCATGGACTGTAGCCCACCAGGTTCCTCTGTGACCCCATGGACTGTAGCCCACCAGGTTCCTCTGTCCATGGAATTCTCCAGGTAAGAATTCTGGAGTGGGTTGCCGTTTCCTTCTCCAGGGGATCTTCCCAACCCAGGGATCCAACCTGGCTATCTTACAATACAAGCAGATTCTTTACCATCTGAACTGGTAAAGAATCACAGGACTGGAAAAGGTCAGTTTTCTTTCCAATCCCAAAGAAAGGTAATACCAAAGAATGTTGGTAATGCCAAACTACAGCACAATTGCACTCATCTCACGTGCTAGCAAAGTAATGCTCAAAATTCTCCAAGTGAGGCTTCATACTACATGAACCATGAACTTCCAGATGTTCAAGCTGGATTTAGAAAAGGCAGAGGAACCAGAGATCAAGTTGCCAACATCTGCTGGATCATTGAAAAAAAAAAAAAAGAGTTCCAGAAAAACATCTACTTCTGCTTTACTGACTATGCCCAAGACTGACTGGGTGGATCACAATCAACTGCAGAAAATTCTTAAAGAGATGAGAATACCAGAACACCTGACCTGCCTCCTGAGAAATCTGTATGCAGGTCTAGAAGCAACAGCTAAAACTGGACATGGAACAATATACTGGTTCCAAATTGGAAAAGGAATAGTCAAGGCTGTATGTTGGCCCCTGCTTATTTAACTTATATGCAGAGGACATCATGTGAAATGCTGGGCTGGATGAAGCACAAGCTGAAATCAAGACTGCAGGGAGAAATACCAATAACCTCAGATATGCGAATGACACTATGCTTACAGCAGAAAGAGAAGAGGAACTGAAGAGCCTCTTGATGAAAGTGAAAAAGCTGGCTTAAAACTCAATATTCAAAAGACTAAGATCAAGGCATCTGGTTCCATCACTTCATGACAAATAAATGGGGAAACAATGGAAACAGTGACAGACTATATTTTTGGGCTCCAAAATCACTGCAGATGATGACTGCAGCCAAGAAATTAAAAGCTGCTTGCTTCTTGAAAGAAAAGCTATGACCAATCTAGACAGCATATTAAAAAGCAGACATTACTTTGCCAACAAAGGCCTGTCCAGTCAAAGCTATGATTTTTCTGTTAGTCATGTATGGATGTGAGATAGCTGGATTACAAAGAAAGCTGAGTGCCGAAGATTAGATGCTTTTGAATTGTGGTGTTGAACAAGACTCTTAAGAGTCCCTTGGACTGCAAGGAGATCAATCCAGTCCATCCTAAAGGAAATCAGTCCTGAATATTCACTGGAAGGACTGATGCTGAAGCTGAAGCTAGAATACTTTTGCCACCTGAAGGGAAAAGCTGAATCACTGGAAAAGACCCTAATGATGGGAAAGAATGAAAGCAGGGAGAAGTGGGACAACAGAGGATGGGATGGTTGGATGGCATCACCGACTCAATGGACGTGAGTTTGGGTAAGCTCCAGGAGTTGGTGATGGACAGGGAGGCCTGGCATGCTGCAGTCCATGGGGTTGCAAAGAGTCAGACACGACTGAGCAACTGAACGGAACCCTCAATGTGGTGATGGTTACATGTTTACATGACTGTATATTAGTCTGTCAAAACTCTGAACTGCACACTTAGTTTTACTGTATGTAAATTATACTTTAATAAACTTAAAATTTAAAATAAAAAACTTCAACTTACACAATCAAATATAATTGCTCTTAGAAAAATAAGACAGAGACTTAAATGTCCTTATTTCTTAAAGAACATTAGGCACTTGAAAGGATTTCAAATAAAGGCTCTCAGATTAGAAACTGTGATTATCATTAACATGAAAATTCAATTTTCCAACTAAAAACCTGGTTTAAAGTCCTTTTTTAAGGTCCCACGGGCCCTGCAATATAGGCCCTTATTATGGCCCACCTGAATTGCAGCAAAAATTTTCTAATTTATCTCCCTGAACACATCCTCCATACTGTTTTCCACACATTCTTTCTAAACAAAATCTGACCACACAGGTCTTCCATTCAAAAGTCTTTGATGCTTTCCCATACAATAAATTTTAAAAACCAAAAGGTCAGAAGACCCTTCCCAACCTAGTCTTAACGTAACCTCTTCAGGCTAACTTTCATTTCTGCCTTCCTGAATACAAACTTTTAACTCAATATACCCAAGTATACATTAAGAACACATTACCTAGTCTACTTGAAGTTTCCACTTGATACCCCTCCAGGCCTCTGTACCATCTAGCTTATAATATTCCCTCTACCTCAACTGCCCTTCTCTTCAAGTTCTCCTATACAAATGTCATCTTGGAGGAGGCTTTTCCAGGTCTTCTCCCTCTCCTGTGTTCCACAGTATACACCTTTATAGTATTTAGCACACAGTTACAATATGTTTACTTGTTTGAACTCCCTAAAGTGATATCTCCTTAAGGACAGGTAGCACATCTTAACTTAGCTCTGATTCTCCAGGGCCTAGCTATATTCTAACTGAATGAGTGCTTTGGTGGGCCAGATACTTGTAAAGGCAGTTATTAATGAGAATTTCTTATTCAAGAAAATCCTTTCAATAAAAAGGATACACTTTTTCATATCACTAAAGCACTGTGGAAAAAGCAACTGCTGAGAACTTACAAATACCATTTTCTAGTTGTTAAAATAGCATTCTACACTGCTTCATGTTGAGGTATGACAGAAAACAACAGAATTCTGTAAAGCAATTACCTGTCAATTAAGAAATAAATTTTTAAAAAACAGCTTTATATATTTAGATGAGAATGCTCCAAGAGGAAAAAAAAATGTCAAGAAATGAAATCAGAAAGCCCACATGAGCTACTTATCAGCTGTGTGATTTGGGGAAATCTTTCTGTATATACTTTCTTGATACATAAAACATGAATATTAACAATAGGGTAATGTAAACCACCACAATGAGATAACACATTGTGAAAGGGCTTTTGTGAATTTAGAACATAAATTATAGCAATAATATGGGGGAACAAAGCTATCTTCCAGAAGTCACCAAGATGGCAGAATAGAAAACCCTGTCCTCACCCCACAAACACACTAACAATTCACAAAATTGCTCATGAGAAATCTAGACACTAGCTTTTTTGAAAAGATAAACAAAACCGATAAACCTCTAACTAGACTAAGAAAAAAAGAGAGAACACTCAAAGTAAAATCAAAAATAAAAGAGGAGACATTACAGTTGATGCTACAGAAATTTAAAAGATCCTACTTTTTAAAACTTTTATTTTTTTTTTTTTGGCCATGCTGCAAGACATACGAGATCTCAGTTCCCTGACCAAGGATCAAACCTACATTTCCTGCACTGGAAGCACTTAACCACTGGACTGACAGGGAAGTCCCAAGACTCTATTCTTAATTTAATGAAAAAATAATAGTCTACTATCAGATAATCATGGTGGTGTGATCACTCACCTAGAGCCAGACATCCTGGAATGTGAAGTCAAGTGGGCCTTAGGAAGCATCACTACAAACAAAGCTAGTGGAGGTGATGGAATTCCAGTTGAGCTATTTCAAATCCTGAAAGATGATGCTGTGAAAGTGCTGCATTCAATATGTCAGCAAATCTGGAAAACTCAGCGATGGCCACAGGACTGGAAAAGGTCAGTTTTCATTCCAATCCCAAAGAAAGGCAAGACCAAAGAATGCTCAAACTACCACACAATTGCACTCATCTCAGACAATAGTGAAGTAATGCTCAAAATTCTCCAAGCTAGGCTTCAGCAATACGTGAACCGTGAACTTTCAGATGTTCAAGCTGGTTTTAGAAAAGGGAGAGGAACCAGAGATCAAATTGCCAACATCTGCTGGATCATCAAAAAAGCAAGAGAGTTCCAGGAAAACATCTATTTCTACTTTATTGACCATGTCAAAGCCTTTGACTGTGGATCACAATAAACTGTGGAAAATTCTTCAAGAGATGGGAATACCAGACCACCTGACCTGCCTCTTGAGAAATCTGTATGCAGGTCAAGAAGCAACAGTTAGAACTGGACATGGAACAACAGACTGGTTCCAAATCAGGAAAGGAGTATGTCAAGGCTGTATATTGTCACCCTGCTTATTTAACTTATATGCAGAGTACATCATTAGAAACGCTGGACTGGAAGAAGCATAAGCTGGAATCAAGATTGCTGGGACAAATATAAATAACCTCAGATATACAGATGACACCACCCTTATGGCAGAAAGTGAAGAGGAACTAAAAAGCCTCTTGATGAAAGTGAAAGAGAAGAGTGAAAAAGTTAGTTTCAAGCTCAACATTAATAAACCTAAGATCATGGCATCTGGTCTCATCACTTCATGGGAAATAAATGGGGAAACAGAGGAAACAGTGTCAGACTTTCTTTTTGGGGGCTCCAAAATCACTGCAGATGGTGACTGCAGCCATGAAATTTAAAGACACTTACTCCTTGGAAGCAAAGTTATGACCAACCTAGATAGCATATTGAAAAGCAGAGACATTACTTTGCCAACAAAGGTCCATCTAGTCAAGGCTATGGTTTTTCCAGTAGTCATGTATGGATGTGAGAGTTGGACTATAAAGAAAGCTGAGAACCGAAGAATTGATGCTTTTGAACTGTGGTGTTGGAGAAAACTCTTGAGAGTCCCTTGGACTGCAAGGAGATCCAACCAGTTCATTCTAAAGGAGATCAGTCCTGGGTGTTCATTGGAAGAACTGATGTTGAAGCTGAAACTCCAATACTCTGGCCACCTCATGCAAAGAGCTGACTCATTGGAAAAGACCCTGATGCTGAGAAGGATTGGGGGCAGGAAGAGAAGGGGAAGACAGAGGATAAGATGGTTGAATGGCATCACCAACTCGATGGACATGAGTTTGGGTGAACTCTGGGAGTTGGTGATGGACAGGGAGGCCTGCAGTGCCATGATTCATGGGGTCACAAAGAGTTGGACACAACTGAGCAACTGAACTGAACTGATGAATAATCATACACCAACAAACTGGATAACTTAGAAGAAATGGATAAACTCCTAGAAACACACAGTCTACCAAAAGAAAAGCATACAGAAAATTACTTCAACATAATAAAGGCCATAAACGTAAAGGGCACAGCTAACATCATACTCAGTGATGAAAAGCTGAAAGCTTTTCCTCTAAGATCAGAAATAAAGCAAGGATGCTGACTCCAGCACCTTCTAGTCAAACTGGTATAAGAACTCCTAGCCAGAGTATTTAGGCAAGAGAACGAAGCAAAAGGCATCCAAATTAAAAAGGAAAAGTCTATCTGCAGATGATATGATCTTGCAGAAAACTCCTCCAAAAAAAAAAATGTTAGGATAAACTATCTCATAAAATTGCTATATACAACATCAACATGCAAAAATCAGTTCTATTTCTACACACTAACAACAAAGTATCTGAAAAGGAAATTAGGCTAACAATCCCATTTACAATAGTGTCAAAAAGAATAAAATATTTAGGAATAAACTTAACTAAGAAAATGAAAGATTTGCACACTGAAAAGTATAACACATTAATGAAAAAAATTAAATATATAAACAAATGGAAAGATAGCCCCCGTCCATGGATCAGAAGACTTAATATTGTTTAAATGCCTATACTACTCAAAGAGAGTTACAGAGTCAATTCAATGTCTGCCAAAATTACAATGGGCTGTATCTTTTTCTTTTTTTACAGAAATAGAAAAAAACAATTATAAAACTTAGAGGGAATCATAAGAACCCTGAATAGTCAAAACATAAAGCACAAGATTTCAAAAGCACTTAATGATTTAAAAAATCTTACAATGTTACAGTAATTAAAACAGTATGGCACAGCATATAGACCAATGGAATGGAACAGAGAGCCCAGAAAAAAATCTCTGCATATAAAAAGTCAGCTGATCTTCAACAAGAGTGCCAAGAAAACATACTGGGTAAAGGATAGTTTTTTTGCTAAATGGTATTTGAAAAATTGGATATCCATGTGCAAAAGAATGAAAACGAACCCTTATTTCACACAATATACAAAAATCAAGTCAAAGTGGATTAAAGACATAAACATAGATCTGAAATTGCTAAACTCCTAGAAGAAAATACAGAGGAACATCATCATGAAATTGACCTTGGCAATGATTTCATGGACATGACAGCAGAAGCACAGGCAACAAAAAGGAAAAATAGGTAAGTGGGATTACATCAAACTAAAAAATTTCTGCATATTAAAGGAAATAATTAACAGAGTGAGAAGGTAACCTACAAAATGGAAGAAAATATTTGCAAACTATACACTCAATAAGAGGATAATTTCCATAATATATAAGTGGCTCCTACTACTCAATAGCAAAAACACTAATAACCTGAATAAAAATGGGCCAAAGGGTTAAACAGGCACTTCTACAAAGATATACAAATGGTTAACAAGAATATGAACAGATGGCTCAGCTTCACTAAGTATCAGGGAAAGACAAAACCACAAACCTTGTACATGTTAGGATGGCTATTATCAAAAAGTCCAAAGATAACGTGTTGGTGAGGATATGGGTAAACTGGAATTCTTGTATAATGTTGACAGAAATGCAAAATGGTACTGTTGCTATGGAAAACAGCATAGAGATTACCCAAAAGATTAAAAATTGCAGTATCATATGATCCATATATCTGTGTATATATCTGAAAGAATGGAAATTAGGATCTTGAAGAGATATCTGTTATTATACCCCCAAGTTCACAGCTGTCACTATTCACAGCAGCTATGATGTGAAAACAACCTAAAAGTCCATCAGGGGATGAGCAGGTAAAGAAAATGAGGTATACATACACAATGAAATGTTATTTGGGCTTTAGAAAGAAGAAAATTCTGCAATATGCAACAATATAGATGAACCCAGAGGACATTATGCTGAGGGAATAAGCCAATTGTAGAATGACAAATACTGCAAGACAGCACTTCAATGAGGTATCTAAAACAGGCAAACTCATAGAATCACAGAGGTGAATGGTGGCTGCCAGGGGCTAGTGGGAGGGGGTTAGGGATAGGAAGTTGCTAACCAACAGGCATAAAATTTCAGTTATGCAAGACTAATTAGTCCTGAAGATATACTGAACAACACTGTGTATAGTTAATTATGCTGTATCGTACATTTAAAATTTTGTTAAGAAGGTGGAAAAAATTACTTTTTTTTTTTTTGCTCACAGAACCCTCCTTTAAGATAAGAGGTTATAATGTTAATAAATAGTTTGGAAACACCTTCAAAGTCAACAGCCAGGGTGACTGGTAAAGCAAAGAAGTTTTGTCACTCGAATTTAGAGCACTGAAAACAGTCTGGGAGCACTAAAAAAAAAAAAAGACTGGGGCATTAAAAACAGACTAGGGCAGGGGAATGTACTCAAAAGACTAAAAATAATTTTTAGTTTTTATCTAAATTATGGGCTTTTTCAACTATGGCTAGAACTTTCAATAAAACCCAAATGAAAGCCAGGAAATCTCAAGCCATAATGAAGAATTTTCAAAGATTAACCTATACATGAAAGTAAATAATACAACAGTAGAATTATTTAAACTTCAGCATTCAAGAGGTCAAAAGTAAAAGATTTAGATAAAAATTCTGATTTTGCAGTGAACAAATCTCTAATCCTAAAAATGTGAAAATATACTTCCTACCATCGACAAAGGTATGTCAGTATTCTCTAGGATTGTTATAATTAAAAAGACAGGCAATAAAGAGTGTTGGCAAGGATGTGGAGAAACTGGTACTCCTAGTCATTGCTTTGAGAATTTATTAATAAAATGGTGCACCCACTGTGTAAAACAATTACCATATGTTCCAGATATTCCATTCCTAGGCATATATTCAAGACAACTGAAAAAATATTCTTACACAAAATCTTGTACAGGAATGTTCAGAGCAGTATTATTCATAATAACCAAAAGATGTAAAAAACCCAACCCAAACGTCCATTAACTGATGAGGGATAAATAAAATGCTATATATATATACATATACATATACACACACACACACACATCTATACACACACACAATGTAGTATTATTCAGCCATAAAAAGGAATGAAGTGCTATTATATACAACATGGACGAACCTTGAAAACATCTCAACTGAAAGAAATCAATTACATGAGAACATATACTGTACGATTCCATTTATAAGAGTGTCCAGAGCAGGCAAATCCATAGAGAAAGAAAGTAGATTAGTGGCTATCAGGGCAAAGGATGGAGGGAGAGAGGGAATAACTGCTAATGGGCAGAAAGTTTATTTTTCAGCTGATGAAAATGTTCTGGAATTAAGACAGTCCTAATGACTGCAGAACTTTGTGAATATACTAAAAATCACTGAATTGTACACTTTGAAAGAGTGAATCTATCTCAGTTATTAAACATATAGTGCATCAGAGCAGGGTGATCCATCTGATTAAACAAGGCATAAACTTTGTGACCTGGGGACCATGAACAGTTAGCTGCTTCCTACTTAGATATATCACAAATTACACACCTTCTTGTGGCCAAGAATCAAAGACAAACACTGTCAAAGCACAAACAAGAATCAGAAAGCTGGTATGACACCACCTTTCGTATACAAAGCTGCCAGACAGTCAGCTGAAAGACTGATCTGCTGAAACTTCTTTTTTCGTTGTTGTGCCCCAAGAATTCATCAAAAAATACAGTTAAGTACAGAGCTGAAACAATGTTTTTCCCAAGTGCTCCCTGCTCTAGCCACATCCATTTTTGGTTTTCAGTACCACAGGAAGAACATCTCAGCAATAATTTTACCTTGAATATGATTGTTTCCAGAATATACTAAATCACTGAATAAAGTGTCTTGTAAGAAATGATGTTCTCTCTGTCTGTAACATGGGAATAAGGCACTGTAATAAATATCCTAAAAGGACTCACTTTCCCTACCAGTTATGTGTATATGGGAAGAAATTTGTCCCAAGCATCATAATTAATATCACCAATGGTAGTTAATAATCTACAAAAGAGCTGTTGACTTGAGAGGGTCAACAAAGAGTCAATTAACCAAAATATTAAAATTCACTGACAAGAGCTTTTAGCACTCCATTTTTAAAGAAAAAGTATTATGTCTTTAGTATTCACACTCAAAATCCAGAATTGTAAGAAGTTAGCAGGGTCTCTTACAGTCAATACAAACACTCAAAACAAGCTTGTATATTACCTGTGCTTCAGAGCAGAGGCCTATGTTTGTGTTGATCACCTACCTCCAGGGCTTAGCACATGCGGCTGGGTCACTTCAGTCATATCAGGCTCCTCAGTCAATGGGATTTTTCCAGGCAAGAATACTGGAGTTGCTATGCCCTCCTCCAGGGAATCTTCTGGACTCAGGGATCAAACCTGCTTCTCTGGCACTGGAGGCCAATTCTTTACTGCTGAGCCACTGGGGAAGCCCGGGCTTAGCAGTGATTAGTATTTTATTAGCAATATTTCTTAAACTAACGTTTGATGAAATACAATCTAAAATAATCACTTTAAGCCTCTGTAAGTCGGGAATTCAAAATACATTACCTGTCTACCTTATACATCGAGTTATAAAGGCAGGAGGAGAACTTTCAGAGTGGTTTTTCAAGCTCCCTTTTAAAGCATATACTGACTACACTCACTCTTTCAAGAGAAAATTAAGAAAATACAAAGAAATACAAAAAAAAACTGACTATTATTTTTGCATCTGCAGCAAAGGATGGGCTGGGATAAATTAAACACTTTATTTGCCAGGAAGAGACTGACTATTCTCCTCTGACCCCATAAGGTTAAGATGAAGTCATTTGTTCTCAGGTTCTACTGACAAACTGGTCATAGATGTTTACAGTGAACCTCCCGTATAAACACAAAAAGGATGAATCCTAATTGTTTCGTTAACAGATTACACCTGTGGTGAAAAGGGATTCCTCTGGCTTGGGGCCAACCACCCACTTTCCAATAACGAAGGCTCTGTTAGTCAGCACCGCAGAACCATGTTCTAATCATGTAGCATCAGCAGGCAACGGCTACAAGTTGTATAAAAATTCGTCTTGGCTTTGGGCTCTTCTTAGGTAAAAGAAGGAATCATCGTTGCGGTTGGCTTCTGGGATGAGTGCAAGGAAGAAATTAACTTACGTATATGTAAAACACCTGGTACGAGACAGCAGCTACTCAAAAATGTAAACTGCCTCCCTGAAATCGTCACTGCTATCAGAGGCAAACACACAGATACTCCACAAAGGTTTTCCACAAAAGTTTATCAGCACATGCATCCAGGATACCACACACACACATACAAAAGGGTGTCCCTGTCTCAGGGAACCTACAGCCAAGATCAGGAACTGAGCAGCCTGAGTGGCTATACAGAGTTATAACTGGGCAGGCCCGGATGCTCAACGCCTGCCTCACCTGTGCCAGGCAGAGACCACACAAACCTAGGCAAGTACTTGAAAAACTCGACAGGAAGCGCTAAAAATGCAACTCAAACCAGCTTAAGCAATAGTAAAAAAAAAAACTGCACCTCACAGAGGAAGATGTTGAGGCTCGAAACCAGCTTCTTCCCTCACTCTCCTCTGCACGCGTGTGCTTCCCACCAAGATGGGTTCTCCCTCCCTCGGGCTGCAACATGGCGCTTATCAGTTCACCTGTGGTGGAGAGGTGGGGCTTCCTCCGGAAGACTTTACGAAGACAGACGTTTTTACTACTTATCATTGGCCCAAACTGGCTTGGGCCTGCCCACCTGTCAACCAATCAATAACAAGAGAGAGCCAACTAATCATGATTGACTGAAAGCCTACTCTATGAGTGGAAGAGACACTTGAGAGTCAATTCCAAGCGTCCATTACAAGGCACTCAGTAAATGACTATTTGGTGAAGAAATAGATGGAGTAATGAATGGCTGAATCTGCAAATATAATGTAATTTGTGCTCTTTTTGAAGGATTTCTACCCCTCTGGGGAAGGATGTAGGGGTGCTGCTTTCAGTTTGAGTTCCACATAATTAGAGTCATGTGGGTATACCCAGAATGATTTCATTGGAAAGCTAGCAGCAATTAACCATAGACCACCATTAATATTACCAAGCAAGTAATACAAGTCAGGCACTACATGGCGTGTAACTTGGATTTGAGAGCATAGGATTGGAGTGAGACAGGCCTGGGTTCAAATCCTGTCTCTACCATTTATTAGGTATGTAATCTTGAACAACTTGCTTAACCACTGGACCTCTGTTTCCTCATCTGCTGAACAGAGAAATCATATTTCCTACCTCACAATGTTTTTGTGAGAATTCAATAATAAAACATAGATGAAATGGTCAGTATACTGAATGTTTAGTAGATGCTAGCCATAATTACCATTCATAATAAATTCATCCCAAATCAGCTTTAATTTCAATGTAAACCACTCAGAACTAGGAGAGGAAAGGCACCTGTTCTCTGTCTCATAAAGCATTAAAATAGTCATCTTATTAACTGGAAGGACTAAGAGTAGGCAGGCTGCTCTCATGTAAGATATACCTGGTCCTATTCTGTGATAATGCCATTCTGGATGCCCTGCCCTGAAGAAGGCATGTCACTACTATGGTTCTCAGTTTAAAATCTATATATTTACCCAAGAGAAATTAAAATCTATGCCCTGGTACTTACTTGGTGGTCCATTAGTTAAGAATCTGCCTGCCAATGCAGGAGACATGGGTTTAATCCCTAGTCTGGGAAGATTCCATATGCCATGGGGCAACTAAGCCCTTGGAGCACAACTACTACATCTGCAGAACTGTAGAGCCAGCCTGCCACAACTAGTGACCCTGGTGTGCTGAAACTACTGAAGCCCATATGCCTAGAGCCAAGGTTCCCCAACAAGACAAGCCACCACAATAAGAAGCCTGCACACCGAACAAAGAGTAGTCCCTGCTCACCAAAAGCCCCTGTGCGGCAACAAAGACCCAGTGCAGCCAAATATAAATAAAAATTTGTTTTAAAAAGAAAGAATATATATGCCCTCACAAAGGCTTGTACATGAATGTTCATAGTAGTCAAAATTGAAACAAACAAAAAAACCAATAAAGAACAAGTGCTCATTAACAGTGAATAGATAAGCAAATCATAGTATATTAATAAAATGAAATACTACAGGTAATAAAAAGGAATAAACACTGAAACAGGCAACAACATGGATGAATCTCAAAGTCATGTTGAGTGAAAGAAGCCAGACACAAAAGAGCACATATTGTATGATTTCATTCATTTAAAATTCTATAAAAGGCAAACTAATTTATACTAACAGAAAGTAGATCATTGGTTTCCTGGGGCCAGGTGTAAGGAACAGATGGAGACTGAGATGAGGCGGAAGCGAATTTTGAGGGGGTGATGGAAATGGTCAGTATCTTGACTGTGGTGCTGGTGGTAGTTATAATAATGTACATATTTTTCAAAACTCAAACTGTTCACTTAAAATGGGTGTATTTTATCACAGCTGTAGATCAGCTCTCAGCTGACCATATCACTGTTTGAATTCTCTGTAGACAAGGCACCTCTATATTGCTGGCCCCAGGGCACAGTGCTACCACTGTCCCCTCTGATCTCATCCCCCATCCCCATCTCTGTCTTAGTCTGATACAGTCGATGAAGAGGAAGCATAGATTCTGAACTGCATATGACTGCAGAAAAACAAACATCAAAAAACTAAAATCATGTTATCCAGTCCCATCACTTCATGGCAAATAGATGGGGAAACAATGGAAACAGTGACAGACTCTTTCTTGGGCTCCAAAATCACTGTAGATAGTGGCTGCAGCCATGAAATTAAAAGACACTTACTCCTTGGAAGAAAAACAATGACAAACCTAGACAGCATATTAGAAAGCAGAGACAGTAGTTGTGCATGAATGTGAAAGTTGGACCATAATGAAGGCCGAACGCTGAAGAATTGATGCTTTTGAACTGTGATGTTGGAGAAGCCTCTTGAGAGTCCCTTGGACTGCAAGGAGATCAAACCAGTCAATCCTAAAGGAAATTAGTCCTGAATATTCATTGGAAGGACTGGTGCTGAGGCTGAAACTCCAATACTTTGGCCACCTGATGGGAAAAACTGACTCATTGAAAAAGACCCTGATGCTGGGAAGAATGAAATCAGGGAGGAGAAGGAGAAGGGAATGACAGAGGATGAGATGCTTGGATAGTATCACCAACTCAATGGACGTGAGTTTGAGCAAGCTCCAGGAGATGGCGAAGGACAGAGAAGTCTGGTGTGTTAGGTGCTGTGGAGCTGCAAAGAGTCAGACACGACTGAGCAACTGAACAACTGCAACAATTGCAGAGAGACTCTGATTCAAGCATTCCATTTATCAGTGAGGAACTAAAACTTGGGGAGCGAATAAAGTTGGACAAGGTCTGACGTACATTGGTTCAGAGAAACAATAAGAAGGAGCATCAGAGTGCCTGAGTAACCCTTAAAAGATGACCTACAAGAAATAAAAATCCTTCACGGGCCTGGGGCATTTCTGAGCTAATGTTCTCTGCTATCCATTGGGTGTGGGTATGGGTGGGGAGATTTTTCTAGCCCACTGCTTTCATGCTCAATGATTCAGCCACATCCATCGGCTCAAAGGACTAGTCTATTTTTATCCAGGCAGAGATATTGGCACTTAGACCAGGTTCTTTCAAACACAGTTGAATAGTTGGGTTGGAGAAGCAGAGACCTCACTAAATGCCTTGTACCTATTCACACTGGCTTATGTCATCTTAAGATCAGGAGTTCTCAGAAGGGCTTCTGTAGTTGAAAAGCTAAGAAACTCCCTAAAACAGTTTACAGATACCTCTGGATTACAGGTCCACCAGCAGATATAGTTTTGCATATGTTGATAAGAGACAAGGTTTAGATCCTAGACCTGACCCTCCCTGATCAAAGTTAGATGGCTGTTTCGGAAACAATAAAATTCCCACTGCATTACCCATCCCTCTCCCCATCCCCTTAGTCACTCTTATCCTGGGTTAGTTACAAACAAACAGAAAAGCTGCTCTCTCCATTTCTGCACACACCCTTATTTTGGTCTTGCTGGGCAGTGAATTGCTGAAACAAGTACCTTGGATGAGAAGGAAGGGGTAGAGAAGGACAAAATTACTGTGTTATTAGATTTACTTTCTGTTAGGGAGCATTTGTCCCTAGATGACTGTTTATAAGCAAGATCCAGTGTCTGAAGGTGTCTGGGTTCGAAAGCCAACTCCATCAGTTCCAAGCTTTGTGAGCTTGGACAAATCACTCTGTGCCTCAATCTGCTCATCTGTAAAATGGAGCCCACCATACCATATTCACAGGATGCTAAAGTGAAAGGCAGACCAGTTCTCTCTTTAGTGTTCATGGAACGACAGTTATCAGGTCACATTACTGCCTGCCAAGTTCCTTTCTCACATCTCCACACTCACACAACCCAGCAACATGGCCCAAGGGCACTCATTGGGTCACTGACTTGATCGGTGGTAACACTTGGGCTGAACTCCAGACATCCTGCGTCCCAGACCTGTACTAATGTCTTTAATGGCTCTGAGCTACACTCGCATTTACCAGAAATACATAAATTAGGTAATTATGGCTGGCACAAAACAGGGCCTGAGGAAGGTCAGGCTGAAGCACACAGAAAAACTCCTCTCCAGTGCCGCTCCTGCTCTGGCTGGGGCAGAGGCCAGCAGGCCCTCAGCAGCCGGGGGTTGAGCAGGGAGAAGCAAAAGCTAGGCCTGCAGAGTTAGCAGCTGTTCTGCCTGGCTGTGGCCCCCCAGCTTCACGCAAACTCAGTTGCTTTCTTTTCTAACAATGAAGTAGAGGCCAGGTTTTCTAAATCTTTTCCCAGCTGGAAGAGCTCCATCCTGCAGCAAACAGTCCTTTATTCATCCTGGAAGAATCTTCCAAACTCTTCCTGGACCAGTAAATTCCCTATAGAAGGCTTCTGCAGCCAGAGCAGTGAACTATCTTCCAAGGGAATTTTTCTCCTTTATGGCTGAAGTCTGGAGTGGCTGGGGAGGGAATGTTTTCTGTCCTACTTTGCTGGTCCCAACAGAATGACCATGGGACGAGGCCCTTTCAGCCACTCTGTTCTTCACAGATGGAGCATTCTTTGCATCATAGCTTAAAAGGTGACCCCTTCTTGGAGTTGTCCCTGACTCCACACACCCTTCCAGCACCGTGAATGTCTTCTTCACAACTCTCACAGCTTTCATTTTTGTTCATTTCTTTATTGATGCACATTTGTCTAATGAAATTCATTTGTTCACAGCTGTCTTCTCTATAGGACTGTGAGGAGAGCAGGGGTTGGATCTGTCTTAATTACAACTGGAATTCCAGGATTTAGCATCACGCTAAATCGATGGGTGTTGAGTGAGTCTCACATACATCACTTTGGGCTTCAGTAATTTCTGGTAACAAAGGACAAGCTTCTGGATTTCCTTACAATACTAAACCCCATGATTCTCTGAAGAGAGGGTTACAAAGAGCTGGACAAGTTCACCTCCATGAGTCAGGCTCCCACATATAAGCAAAAACCAAGGGAGGGCTTCCAAGTTTCCAGCTGGCACTTATGTTCAAATTCTGTGCCATGCTGTTGTCGGATGACTGACTGCAGATGCCCTCACACCCTCAGCAAGGTTAGAGCCCTCACAGGAATGGGAATTCCTGGCTGAAATGCAACTGAAGGTTTAGCATTCCACAGCAGTTGAACAGAAATGGTACCAGGGAGAAAGAACAATAGCAATTGGACACACTGAGCCTGCTCTTCAGCTGAGGCATCTTCTTTTGTGTTTGGGGCTCTACCCTCTGCCTGCAGTCCACCATGCCCCTTGCCCCTCCCCCCAGAGCCCTGGACTAAAAGCTCAGGCAAGCAGGAGTCCCTGGACCCAGCCCCAGTCTCTGGGCTCAGAAGGAGGAGATAGTCTTACTGCAGACTCAGAGAAGTGTCTGTTCATGGCACAGACTAAGGATGTCATTTGCAACTGGTGTTTCACAAGTGCCAGTTTTAGAAAGGTCCTCCTCCTTCCTGTGGGCTCTTTCTAGTCCTGTATTTTAACCCAAAAGAGATCCACTGTGGCAATTAGCTAATCGAATAAACCCCTCTCCTCTGCCCTTTGTTGTGCAATTCAGAGCAGTTCACACCCATACTGAAATAAAAATGCACTGACCCTTTGAATTGTGTAAGAATCTCTATTATAGTTGCACTTGTGTTTAAAGTATGAAAGGACAACTAACTTCAAGAAAATTTAGTGAAAACTTGTTGTAATAACAAAAGATTGAAAGGAGCTTAATGTCCATCACCAAGAGATGTTAAATAAGTAAATAACTAATTCCACATGTTGATGCAGCCCTTGTACCCATTAAAAAGAAAGGTCTCTAGAGGAATCAACCATCCTGACTTCAGACTATACTGCAAAGCTACAGTCATCAAGATATTACGGTACTAGCACAAAAACAGAAATATAGATCAATGAAACAAGATATAAAGCCCAGAGACAAACCCAAGCACCTATAGGTACCTTATCTTTAACAAAGGAGGCAAGAGTATACAATGGACAAAAGACAGCCTATTCAATAAGTGGTACAAGGGAAATTGGACAACTATATGTGAAAGAATGAAATTAGAATACTCCCTAACACCATACACAAAAATAAACTCAAAATGGATTAAAGACCTAAATGTAACGCCAGAAACCATAACACTCTTAGAGGAAAAACAGTGGCAAAACACTCTTTGGCATAAGTTGCACTTTGACCCACCACCCACCTCCCAGTATAATAAAAACAAAAATAAATAGGACCTAAATAAGCTTAGAAGCTTTTGCACAGAAAAGGAAATGATATACAAGATGAAAAGACAACCCTCAGGATGGGAGAAAATAATTATAAATGAAGCAACTAACAAAGGATTAATCTCCAAAATATACAAGCAGCTCATGAAGCTCAGTATCAGAAAAACAATCAATCCAATCAAAAAATGGGCAGAAGACCTAAACAGACATTTCTCCAAAGAAGACATACAGATGGCCAATAAACACATGAAAAGATGTGCTCAACATCATTCATTATCAGAGAACTGCAAATCAAAACCACAATGAGGTATCACCACACACTGGTCAGAATGGCCACCATCAGAAAGTCTACAAACAATAAATGTTAGAGAGGGTGTGGACCAAAGGGAACCCTCTTGCACTGTTGGTGGAAATGCAAACTGATACAGCTACTGTGGAGAACAGTATGGAGATTCCTTAAAAAAACTAGGAATAAAATTACCATATGACCTAGCAATCCCATGACTGGGCATATACCCTAAGAAAACCATAATTGACAAAGATACATATACCTCAGTGTTCACTGCAGCACTATTTACAACAGGCAGGACATGGAAGCAACCTAGATGTCCATCAACATCTTTGTCCATCAATGGGTAAAGAAGCTATGGTACAAATATACAATGGAATATTACTCAGCCATAAAAAGGGATGAATGTGAGTCAATTGAACTGAGGTGGATAAACCTAGAGCTTGTTATACAGAGTGAAGTAAGTCAGAAAGAGAAAAACAAATATACTAACACATATTTATGTAATCTAGAAAAATGATACTGATGAACCTTTGGGGCAGGAATAGAAACAGTTCAAGGGAGAGACAGATCATAAATCCTGAATGCCAACATGTGACATGAAGAGAGAGAATACAGTCAGGAACAGACACACAAATGTAGAGAATGAATTTGTGGAAATAGCAGGAAAGGAGAAGGTAGGATGAATTGAGAGAGCAATACATATACATTACATATACATATAAAATTGGGAGAGCAATGAAACATACATTACCATGTGTAAAACAGATAGCTGGTAGCAAGTTGCTGTATAACACAGGGAGCTCAGTCAGTGCTCTCTGATGAACTAGAGGGGTAGAATGGAGGTTCAGAGGAAGAGGATATATACTTATGGCTGATTCATGTTGTTGTATGGCAGAAATGAACAAAACATTGTAAAGCAATTATCCTCCAATTAAAAATAAGTTAAAAAACCCATCTTGGTACTTCCAATTTAGCCAATTAAGGTTAAAGCTGCTATACATTTAAAGGAAAACAAAGGTCGCTGTATTGATATAGAAAAATTCCCAAGAATATTAAATAAATCAGGATGCAAAAGAGTGTTTAGAGCAAGGTTCCCCAATAGTTCAGTGGTAAAGAATCCACCTGCAGGAGATGTGGGTTAGATCCCTGAGTCAGGAAGATCCCTTGGAGGAGGAAATAGCAACCCACTCCAGTCTTCATGCCTGGAGAATCTCATGTACAGAGGAGCCTTGTGGGGTACAGTTCATAGGGTTGTAAAGAGTCAGACACGACTTAGCAATTAAGCATGAAATCATTTACTTTAAAATTAGAATATGTTAAGTGCCTGCTACATGTGTTGAATTATGTCATCCCCAAATTCTTACTTGAAGTCCTAACCCCCAGTACCTCTAAATGTGACCTTACTGGGAAGACAAGGTAATGAATTAAAATAAGGTCATGAGATTGGACTCTAATTAAATATGACTAGTATCCCTAAAAAAAGGGGGGAAATGTAGACACAGACAAGCACAGAATAAGAACACCATGTGAACACAAAGGCAGAGATTGGGATGCTTCATTTATAAGCCGAGGAACGTCAAAGATTGCTAGCAAGACACCAGAAGTTAGCAAAAGGCATGGAACATACCCTCCCTCATAGCCTTCCAAAGAAATCTACCCTGCTGACACCTTGATTTCAGACTTCTAACCTGCAGCAGCCTTAGTAAACTTATACAGTCTGTGTGTGTGTGTTTACAAACATACTCACAAAAAGACCAATGATATGGGTTGCCTCTAGGGAGGGAAACAGGTGGAACAGAAAATTTTCACCTTCCAAGTTCCTCCAAACTCCCCCTGCCCACCAATAAGTCATTATATATACAAGCAAATAAAAGTAGCCTTCAGGAGACTACATTCATTACCGAGAAAATCACTAAGTCTTGCCAATCTAACCTTCAGGTATCAATGTGCTTTAACCTCTGGTGCCAAGTCTGACCTCCATGAGGGGTTGTTTCTAGGAATGCTGTCTTGAGAATGATGTCCAGGCCCCCAATGGGCTCAGAGGAGGGGGGTTCCACAGTATGCTAGCATTTCTGCCAGATGCAGTGGGGATCGCCAGCCCCGACCTGTCCCATTATTGGTCCAGGCTGGGAATTTCAGCTAGTTTGGGAGTGTAACATGCAAGTCATATTCATCTTCATGTAATGGGAAGCTTTATTATTATGGAGATCTTCTACAGTGTATGGGTCAGACAGGTGGCTCTGGAACATGTGATAGGATGACTCAGCTCATGCCTGAATCTGGGCCAACTGTGTGTGAAGAAATCCTTCTTCCTTTTTGGAGTAAATGGGCAGATGGATAGTCACTGTGTGAGTCATGAAGCCCAAGGCCCCAAATGGTTGTGCAGATGGAGAAAAATGAGATCCCGTGCAGGAGGCGCCCACCTCCTCAGACAGTGGGGTCTGCCTCCCGCATGTACTGCATCTGCCAGAATGCACATACTCCAAGAGGTAGACTGAGCCCCAGGAGCAGAGGGGCACAGAGACTTGGCATGACCATAGGTACTCCCTGGACCTTGGCCACCTCCCAAAGCAGAAATGCCCAGAAACTTGGAACAAAACTCAATGTGGAAGAAATTAGAACAGAGGCTGTTAAGTGAATGTCAGGGTCAATCTAACCCTGCTTCTAAATATCACAGGAAAACATAACCACATGTCCAAGTTGACACCCTCAGGTGTCAGCATTTTGTACTGTTTACATATTATTCTGTCTCTGAGGGATAATAGCTAAAGCCTTTCTGACAAGTTCAGCTCTTTCTCTGATCCCATAGAAAGTAAATTTTCCCAGCCAGCAAATCCAGAATACATTTTTTTTTTTTTAGGCCAGAGACATCCCCTCAGAGATCTGCTGAGAAGGCAGGAGATCAGGAAGTTCACCTGGAAGAAGGCTGAGATCCTTGAACTGCACCTTTCATAGAACCAACATTCTAGCACATAGGCAACAGTATAAAGCTACAGCAAAAGGGCGACACAGTGGTGCTCTGTGGTACTACAGATGTGTTATACACCTCCTTTCCCCAAGCCAGGCAAGTCCACCTCTGAGAGTATGGAAGCCAATAATGTAGAACGCTTGGTCATGAAGAGCATGCAGTGTAAATGCAGAAACAACGAACCAACCGCAAGGCAGACTTAAGGGTTAGACTAACAAAGGCACAGAAAACATGCTCTGGGGGCAGAGAAAAGGAAGACTTCATTTCCAGAGAAGGTGACTTTTGGACTGAGTATGAAGAGCAAATAAGGATTTTCTGGGTTAAAAAAGGAGGAGAAAGGAGAGTCCAGACAGAAGGAAGACCTCATTCAAAGGCTCATTCAGTAGTGAATAAGGAGCAGTCTGGGAACCAGTAACCAGTCTGGTATGCCAGAGGGCGGGCTTAAGGCAAGACGAAGCTGGCTAGAGAGGCTAAGCTTTGCATGCCCACTCGAGAGTCCACACTTCCTCCTTGAGTTGCTGGGGGAGCTAGCACAGGCTTCACTACTGTTAGAGGTATCACATTCCTGCTTTGGAAGGTAATTTTGCCCTTAATGTGAAGACTGGCCCACACTGGGGTGAGCTTGGAGAAGGGAAACTAGGTAGGAGACTACTGACATAGTCCAAGGGAGGGAAGGAGAGATCATAAAGGCTGAATGTCAACCTGTGACATGAAGAGAGAGAATCAGGTCTGGGCTGTTTAGGATTTAGGATAGACCAGATAGCTCAGTTGGTAAAGCGTCTGCCTGCAGTGCAGGAGACCTGGGTTCAATTCCTGGGTTGGGAAGATCCCTTGGAGAAGGGCATGGCAATCCACTCCAGTATTCCTGCCTGGAAAATCCCATGGACAGAGGAGCCTGGCGGGCTACAGTCCATGAGGTTGCAAGAGTAGGACATGACTTAGCGACTAGATCACCACCACCAGACCTTCTAAAGGAAGAGCTCAGGGGAGAATGATTTTGAGATTTCTGACTTGTTTGTGACATCACCCAAAAGAGAGTGCATAGGAGGAAGTGGAGCGAAGTGTCATTTTGGATGTGCCAGGTCTGAGGTGCTTATGGGTCATCTGGTGATGTCCACCAAGCAGGCAGAAATATGGGTGTGGAGCTCTGGAGAGAGGACTCTGGTGGAATATCTTTCTTATGACACATTCTTATTAAGCTTCCATTCCTGGGGTGTGGCTAAGGCCACTGTGGACAGATTTGTAGGGGGAGTGCTGTTCTGCGATCCTGGGTGTAGTCTCCCAGCCCTAACAGTGACATAGCTTTCTTCCTCTACCTCTGTGTAGGGGCCAGAATTTTTATAGGATCGTCGTGTGCCTGGCTGAGAGTAGACATGAAAACACATTCCACCATTCTGGGTGCCTACCACTGAAGTTCCCTCTTCAGTCACATGTTTTCTGGTTGAGCTTGTCATGCAGGATAAATTCCTGCAGAATCATAGAAGTCTCCAGAACCCCAGGGCTCAGTGAGCAAACTGGAACCTTGAGATGGGAGCAGAAGGAAGAGGCATGTCCCATCCCTGGGTGCCCAGTAAGCGTCAGGAGAAAATCAACACAAAAAGCAGTTGGTGACTGGCATTAGAAGATGGGCTCGCCAGGGCAGGCAACAAAGAAGGAAAGAAGTCCCAGCATACTTTAATGGATTGGCTCTGATTCTAGATAATTTCAGGATAATATCATAATAACATTTTTTTATACCTAAAGATATGCTAGGATGTATGGGCATAAAAGCTGTCATTTGCATTATCTCACTTACTAAAACTATTCCTGTGAATTGAGCTCTGTATTAAAGTTATTATCCCCATTTTGTGGATGAGGAAAATTAGGGGCATGGAGGTTTAATGACCTTCCCCAAATTGTCTGTCTGATAAATGGTGTATCTGAGGTCTGGAAGCAGTCTGTCTGACTCCAGAGGCTGCCCTCTTAACCACAAAGCCACAGACTCCCCATTATGTGTATGTGATTGATGTATTTTATGGCACTCTGTGCTGTTAAAAGCACTGCCACATATTTAAGCCTCCAAATTGATAGCAACAGGGCCAAGACTAAACCTTCCACCTGAAATGGCTTTCTACAGAGCTCTCTGGGGGATGGGAGGTAGACCCAGGATCTGGTACACTGCTGTCCCTTCAATCCATTAAGAGCCTGAGTCACAGCATCAGTCAACCCTACTGGCCTCTACCTTAGGCAGGACGTACTTCATAGAACCTGCATTTCCTGTAAGGCCATGAAGGGACCCCAATCCTTTGACCAAGCTGCCTAGAGGAACTGAAACAACGGGAGTCACAGAAGGCAGATGGGGAGTCACGTTTTGTACTGCCAATCCAAAAACTGACCTTCAGGAAATCCTCATGCTGGCTTGGTACTCATTTTCCTCCTGGCTTCTAAACTCTTTAGACCACACTGAGAGTTTCATTATTGTTGTTAATTGATTAACAAGACAAACAGCCGTCAATTACTTCATATACATGGGATACTTAAAAAGAAAACTCAAAATTTCAGACTTAAAAAATGTTGCTAAAATAGTGAAGAATTCCTGGACACTCTTTCCCTCACAACTCAGATGTTAGCATTTACTATATTTGCTTTATCTATCAATCATTTTTTCTTTTATCATTTAAGATGCTATAGATCTGATGCCTTTTAACCCTTAAGACTTACTCCCTAAAAGTCTGCCTACAAATCCTGCCTCTCAAAACCACAATGCAATTATCTACTAAATATATACTAATATCTATTAATTATATTAACATTAATGAACTACATTAGTTACCTAATCCATAAATCTTATTCAGATTTCACCAAGTGTCCCTGTGATGTTCTTTTTAGCCCAACTCACTGTTAGGCGTTGCATTCACTTGTCATGTGTCTTGATATCTGGAACAATTCCTAAGTCCTTCTGACATTGACATTTTTGAAACTTTTGGTTTGTCTTTCTCATGATGAAACTCAGCTTATGCACTACTTTTTTAAGGAATTCCACAGAAGATATGAGTTCCTATCAATGCCTCATAGAAAAGACATGCTGTCAATTAGTCCCAGTAAAAGGCAGTGTCCACTGGTTTTCACTATTGTGAAGTCACTATTTTCTCCTTTGTGATCAATGGGTCTCTTGTGTGGAGATACTTGAGATTATGCAAATATCCTATGATGACACATCCATAGGTGATTGTCAATTGACTCAAATATTATGGTTGCCAAATGGTGGCATTCTAAATCAATTCTCCCTTCCACCATTATGAGTTGGCTTTCAACTGTAACCAGGAGTTTTTCTTACATGCCATATTTATTTCTAATGGCATGGGTTCATGAATTCTTATTCAGTTTTTTATAATCCTTTACTATTGTCTTTTATTTTGACACTCAAACTGTCCCAGAAGTTTGCCAGGTACTTCATGTAAAGTATTTCATATAATTCTCAAAACAACTTTGTGTGGTGGGGATTATGATTATCCTTATTTTGCAGACAAAAGCTGAAACTCAGAGATCAACTTTCATCACGTTTAATTGGTGGAGTTCCTAATCTTCCGATGCCAAATGCTTGATATATATGTACATATACATGTATGTAAATTTCCCTCCCAATTCTCCCTATGCATCTGCCATATAGGAATTATCCCCTCCCTCCCTTTTTAAGATGGGAAAATAGGCTCAGAGAGGTTAAGTGACCACAGAAGCTGTGATGAGAATTTGGAAGCCTATTTGAAATCCCATGTTTTTCAGCAGACCACATTGCTCCTTTAAGCTGTATCCCTTTTGTAGATGAGATCCTTAAGCATCTAGTCTTATCTAATCTTATTCAGGACAGAGGAGTTGAAACTGTGGCTTTTTTTTTCCCCCCAAACTGATAGCCTGTTTTTGTAACTGTTTTTGCTTTGGTTAAAAGCTACCCTGATCTTAATCAGCACGGAAGTCAGGGGAAGTTGTGGTGACTTAGATCTTGCAGGAATCCTTGGTGTTCTTGGAAGATCATGGCAATTCAGTTACTAAAATATTTAATCTCTCAAGGTGAATAGGTTCATTCCAGTTTTTCAGGAAGACTCTGGTGAGGTCTTCAGCACACAGTCACCCTTGAATTTACTGTCTATGGATTTTTCCATTACTCAGTTCAGTTCAGTCACTCAGTCATGTCTGACTCTTTGTGACCCCAAGAATTGCAGCATGCCAGGCCTCCCTGTCCATCACCAACTCCTGGAGTCTACCCAAACTCATGTTCATTGAGTCAGTGATGCCATCCATCCATCTCATCCTCTGTCGTCCCCTTCTCCTCCCGCCCTCAGTCTTTCCCAGCATCAGGGTCTTTTCCAATGAATCAGCTCTTCGCACAAGGTGGCCAAAGTATTGGAGTTTCAGCTTCAAGATCAGTCCTTCCAATGAACATCCAGGACTGACCTCCTTTAGGATGGACTGATTGGATCTCCTTGCAGTCCAAGGGACTCTCAAGAGTCTTCTCCAAAACCACAGTTCAAAAGCATCAATTCTTTGGAGATCAGCTTTCTTTATACTCCAACTCTCACATCCATACATGACCACTGGAAAAACAATAGCCCTGACTAGACGGACCTTTGTTGACAAAGTAATGTCTCTGCTTTTTAATACGCTGTCTAGGTTGGTCACAACTTTCCTTCCAAGGAGTAAGCGTCTTTAAATTTCCATGGCTGCAATCACCATCTGCAGTGATTTTGGAGCCCCCCAAAATAAAGTCAGCCACTGTTTCCCCATCTATTTGCCATTAAGTGATGGGGCCAGATGCCATGATCTTAGTTTTCTGTATGTTGAGTTTTAAGCCAACTTTTTCACTCTCCTCTTTCACTTTCAAGAGGCTCTTCAGTTCTTCTTCACTTTCTGCCATAAGGGTGGTGTCATCTGCATATCTGAGGTTATTGATATTTCTCCTCGCAATCTTGATTCCAGCTTGTGCTTCCTCCAGCCCAGAATTTCTCATGATGCACTCTGCATTTACATTAAATACGCAGGGTGACAATATACAGCCTTGACATACTCCTTTTCCTATTTGGAACCATTACTATGTTTGTGTTAATCAGAGCAGTGTAAAGAAGCTTCTCAATCATGAACCTGTGGGCCAACAAAAGTTGCTAATAGCTAAATAAAGAGAACCCAGACATTTCTGATATTTAATTGAAAAGGAAGTGTATGTATTAAAGCATCAGTTATGTCTAGCTTTGACCCCAGGTGACCTTAAAATGGTGTTTGAGGACCACCAGACTTATAGTCACTCCAGATGCCCATTACAAACACCAAGTCTGTTACTCCAGGAGATGGACTGAAAAAGATATCCCTGTGATTTATGTCAAAGAGTGTTCAGACTATGTTTTCCTCTAAGAGTTTTATAGTGGTCAGTCTTACATTTAGGTCTTTGATCCTTTTGAGTTTATTTCTGTGTATGGTATTAGACAATGCACTAATTCTTTTACACATAGCTGTCTTGTTTTCCCAGCACCACTTATTAAAGAGACTGTCTTTTCTTCACTGTATATTCTTGCCTTCTTTGTCACAGATTAATTGACCATAGTTATGTGGTTTTACTTCTGGGCATTATATCCTATTCCACTGGTCTGTATTTCTGTTTTTGTGCTAGTACCATACTGTTTTGACCACTAGCTTTTTTAGTATAGTCTGAAATCAGGGAGCCTGATTCTTCCAGCTCCATTTTCAAATGGGACTTAATTAAACTTAAAAGCTTTTGCATTGCAAAAGAAACCATAAAACAAAATGAAAAGCCAACCTACAGAATGGGAGGAAACATATGCAAACAAAGCAACCAAAAGGGATTAATCTCCAAAATATATAGCTCATGCAGCTCTATGTAAAAAAAAACAAACAACCCAATAAAAAAATGGACAGAAGATCTAAATAGACATTTCTCCAAAGAAGACATACAAATGGTCAAAAAGCACATGAAACAATGTTCAACATCACTATCAGAGAAATGCAAATCAAAACTACACTGAGTTATCATCTCACACCAGACAGAATGGCCATCATAAAAAAGTCTACAAATAATAAATGCTAGAGAGGGTGTGGAGAAAAGAGAACCTTCCTACACTATTAATGGGAATGTAAATTTGTACAATCACTATGGAGAACAGTATGGAAGTTCCTTAAAACACTAAAAATGGAACTACCATATGATCCAGTAATCTACTCCGAGGCATACATTTAGAGAAAATGATAATTTGAGAAGATACATACATTCTAGCACTATCTACAACAGTCAAGACATGGAAGGAACCTAAATATCCATTGACAGAGGAATGGATAAAGAAGATATGGTATCAATACAAATATATAATGGAATATTACTTGGCCACAACAAAGCATTTAATAATGCCATTTGCAACAATATGGATAGACCTACAGATTATCATACAAGGTGAAGTAAGTCAGACAGACAAAGACAAATATTGTATAATATTACTCATATGTAGTACAGGGAACTCTACCCAATATTCTGTAATAACCTCTATGGAAAAAGAATCTGAAAAAGAATGAATATATGTTCATGTATAACTGAATCACTTTGCCATACACCAAAAACTAACACAACGTTGTAAATCAACTATATGCTAGTAAAATTATAAAAACAACAAACGCAGAGTCTGGGCCTTGTCCAGATCTACCGAATCAGAATTCTTCAGTTTTAATAAACTTCCCAGAGACCTCTCACTAAAGTGGAAGTGGATGCTAGGGCCTCTGACCCAGTGTGATTCCTTTGGGCTCATAACGTTGCTGGTTTTCTACCAGCCAAGTCAGCCTTCGCTACTTGACCTCTTGCCCATAGCAGTCATCAAGGGAAAGGTAATTCACCAGTTTCACTGCCCTTGGGAAATGAGCCTAGGGTGGTCTCCCATCTCCTCCCTCCTGCAGGAAGTGGGCAGCAGAAGGAATGCATCATCTTCCAAGTATTCTGATACACAGAATCTGTACACTGTTCTTGGCAGACCCACTGCATTTTGAATGCAGTGGGGAGCCAAACACCTTTTCTAGGCTCTGGTTAAAACCAGTGCAAATAAATAAAAACCAGTTGTTGATCCACAAAGCAGAGTCCTGCCTGCACTTAGGAAAGGTTACTTAATCCTCAAACCAAGATCACTGGAAAGTAACTGACAACTCCAAGTGGGGTACTTGTAGCTTCTCTCAGCTCTACCTAACCCCACCCCTACATCCGTCCCCCTCGCTCAGGCTGAAACCAGTCCAGGCTGTAAATGGAGCCAAGTGCAGACGTCACCTGTCATGTCAAACACACAGTGGTGTGCTGGTCAAGGCTTAACAACCAACTCTTTGTGGGAGGGGCTGGTTGGTAGCATTTGGTTACTTCATTGCTGTAAATACTCCCATCACAGACAATTTTAAGCTATCCGCAATTTAACAACCAGCTCACAAGAATTCTGTGTATTTAACACTTGGCTCTTGTGAGCTGGATCCAGGACACGACAATCCTAAGACTAAGAGATTCATAGGCTTAAACTGGGGCTAGTGCAGGGAGGGGCAATGGAGGAGCGCACCGTTCTCTATAGTAAAGAGGACGAACTGGGCAGTAATGGATGGTCAGCAGTGGTCTCAGAGGAGAGGAAATCCGTCTGCTCTCAAGATTTCTACCCTTCTTCCTCGCATTTGAGAACAGCAATGTGGTAGAGGGCCTGGGATTTTTCACAGACTTCAGGGCACTCAGCTTTGCCTTTCATGGAAAACCAACCTGGGTTGTACCAATGGAAAGAGGTAATACCAATACTTCTTCCTATCTCCAATGGGCAGAGGAAGTATAAAGTAGCTGTTTCTGTTTGGATCTCCCTGCAACAATACCGCTGAGTGCGTATGTTTTGAGACCAATGCGTCAAGTTAACAGTAAAAAGAGATCAAGTGGAATGAATGAGCCCAACTCATGCCAGTTTCTAAACCCATCCTTCCTAACTGGCTGGAAAGGGAGGTGGGTACAAGATGCACACACCATCCTCTCTCCTGACATGAACCTCAGAATGAGTTCCCTAGTTCAAGAGTTCTAGACTGAGTAAAAAGCCCAGAGGCTGTTTACTCTGTATCTCTATATGACCTGGGGCCACTCTTCCAGCTGCCAGAACCTCTGGTTTCCCCATTGGTTTTAAGGAGGGCTCTTCTGGTTGCAAGGAACAGAAGCTACTCAAACTGGACCAAGTATAACAATGTATTGTAAGAATGCAGGCTCATTTAGGATTCTAGAACAGGGCATCAAGTACATGCGGGAGCTCAAGAAAAATACACTGCTGCCAGGATTGAGGCAGTTTTTCTTTCTCTGCTTCCAAAGAGATTGCTCTTTGCTCCAGTCTCTCCATCTGAAGACAGACGTCCTTGTGTCTTTAAACTTGTATCCAGCACAAAATGGTCACCAGTCATAGCTCAACATCAGGGGTCCTCCTCTCATGTTCTCAACTCTAAGGGTGACTTCCCTTGGAGATCAAATTTATAGGACTGAAAAACTAACTGACCTACATCATGTGTTTAAGCCAAGCCATGTGTCACAGGACATGGCATTCTGACAATCTTTAGCTTTGGTGTCTGCTCAGATATGTTCCTTTTGGCTATGACTAGAGAAGCAAGTGGGGAGAAACACATGATAGGCAGGGTTGTCCTTTACAGGGGCAATGGGCAGAGCCCACATAGCCCTAGGGCCGCCCAAGACTGGTAGACTGGACACACTAATGAATATGAAACAATGTAACAGACACCTGGAAACTGCCAGCTTTTGGCAAGGTGTTGAAGAAATCCATAGTGTAATACTATACTGTTGATTTCTGAGGAGGGCAAATTTTATAAAGTACATGAATAAGTGTCATGTAATTTCATTGAAATAGCATTAGAAGCATTCTTAGGTCCATTTTACAGATGAAAACATGGATATGCAGAAAAAATAAGTAGTTACCTGAAGTTCCAGCTGTTAGGCAATGGCAGAACCAGACTTCATGTCAGATTTTCTGACTACAAATCCTGTGCTCTTTCCTTTGGGAAAGGATCAGACAATAAAGTCGGGGAGAAAGGACTGTACAGAAACACTATGAAGGTTTATATAGAGCTCAGGACTTAAATTGAAAGTGAAAGAATTAAAAAAAAACTGAAACAAAATGACTTTATTGGCTTATGTAACAGATTTCAGGTGCATCTGGACTCATGACATGGACCACTAGTATTCTTTTAAATTTTTATTTATTGAAGTAGAGTTGATTTACAATTTTTTGTGTTAATTTCTGCTATACAGAAAGGTGATCCAGTTATACATATATACACACATTCTTTTTTTAATATTTATTCCCACTATGGTTTGTATTAATGGAACATAATGGAAAATAACATAATATCATAGGATATTGAATATACTTCCCTGTGCCTTATAGTAGGACCTTGTTTGCCCATTCTGTACATAATAGCTTACATTTGCTAACCCCAAATGCCCAATCCCTCCCTCCTCCCCTCAGCAATCACAAGTCTGTTCTCTATGTTCATGAGTCTGTTTCATAAGATAGGTTCGTTTGTGTCATATTTTAGTTTCCACATGTAAGTGATATCATACAGTATTTGTCTTTCTTTCTGACTTCCTTACTTAGTATGATAATCTCCAGTTGAATCCATATTGCTACAAATCACATTATTTCATTCCTTTTTATGGGTTAGTAGTATTCCATTTTATACATTTACCACATCTTCTTTATCTATTCTTCTGTCAATGGATATTTAGGCTGTTTCCATTTCTTTTGACTATTGTGAACAGGGAACATTGGTATCATCTGTCTTGGTATCACACTGAGGCTTCCCATTTCTTTGGCAGACTTCCCTGACAAAGAGACAAGAGGGCCACTAGCAGTCCTCACGGTTTCAAATCCAGAAAGAAAAAAATCTCTCATCACAACAGTCCAATACAGAAATTGGTTCTCAGACTTCACTGAGTCCTGGGCTCATTCCTGGATCAACCCATCATTTTGGCTTGGTAGCTTGGATGATCTCATAGGTCTGTCTAGGGTCACAGGTTCATCACTGGATGCAAGGTTGGTGGCTGTCTACCCCAAATCCTGGGACCTGAGATTTGGGGAGGGCTGAGTCTCTAGAGAAAAACTGAGGTGCTGTTACCAGAATAAGGGGTAATGGCCTCCAAACAGCTGTCTCCCTTGGGTTAGAAAAGATGAAGAGCATTTGAGCCTGAGTGAACCTTGGGGTAGGGGGGCACAAATGAGAGACAGCATCCCACACTTGAATGTAGACAGAGAAGGTGCCCAGTAAATACTGACAAAGAAATGAATGAATGTTGGTTCAGACAGTCATAGAATAATGAAGACTGGGACCCTCTTGAGCATTGAAGAAAAGATGCTAGAGCCACACTGGGAAGCACCCTTTGACGTGCTGTTTTTTTTCAAGCCATGAAGTGTTTTTGAAGATTTTTTCATCAGGGGTGTGCCATGGTCAAAATTTGGAGGAAAAAAACCTGGAAAACTTTTAAAGTGCTATACTAAATGAGAGCATTTTTATTTTGTGGGCCAGGAGTGCTCTCCTTGTTTTGCTTGATCTGAAAGTCCTTGAGAAAAGAAAACCATGAACATGTCACTTGGAAGAGTAGCATCAGGCTATCCTATCAGAGCCTGATTAGATAGATATACCCTCTCCCTTTCAGGGCCTCCAAGAATGTAGCCCCACCCAGATGAAGGTGAAGGTCTGAACTCCAAGACACTGGAGTTTCTCAGACTCACATCTGTGGGATGGTTGAACAGGTCTGGGTGTGGTCCCTGGGGTGTGTGAACATCTTTCTTAACCAAGGAGCACCTGATGGCATGCAATTCTATCATGATTAGGCATGATTTATGGGCATTCTTTATTACATCTGACTGGGGGGGTCCTTGATGAGAATTTCAGGGTGAAATGTCTCAACATTGATGCATCCCCAGGATGAGTCAAGTCATCAAGTGATGACTTGAATCAACTGGGGATGGAAGAGTATGGGCAGAGGGCTCTGAATGACACAATTTCTTTCTATTCTTATGTGGAGCCGTGGCTGTTTCTGGTCCAAAATGGAGAACAAATGTCAGAATTGAAAAAGAAAAAAGATAAACTTGCTGAGTTCAGGCATCAAGGTTTCTCTTTTGGTGAACTTATTCCAGGAGTAATCATATACAGTAGTTTTGTTCATTTTATATTGCTATGAATATTTAAAATCTTCTGCTTGTCTTCTGAAGCAACTTTTCTAAGAGGTGCATTTCTAAAATCTTTATAAATACTCAACAAAAGTATGACGGCTTTCAAATAAACAGAAGTGGAAGACAGAGCTCATGGAAGGAGTCATTTGAGGATGGGGCAGGGAAAGGGACAACATTTACTGAGCTTCCCTGATACAATGAATTCCCCTGCTATGACCTGGAGGCCTTGTCCCAGGACAAAGTCCTGGGATTGTGGATCTCACAAGGTCCTGGACTTCTTCCTGAACCAACCAGTCACCTGACTGGGTAGATGTGATGATCTCACAGGCCCAACAAGGGCCACAAGTTCACCACGGGATCAAGGATGGATGCCAGCCCACCCAAACCCATGGAAATGGAGTTGGGGACTATCACAGAAAAACTAAGCTGCTGTTACCATTAGCAGGGGTACTGGTTGTCAAGGAGGCAAAAACAAGAAGAAAACCCTCAGGGTGAGAAGAGTGAAGTATATTTGAGGGCTGAAGCTCTTGAAACCTTCCCCAGAGTTGGGATAGTGTAGGTGTCTGCCTTTTGAGGTTGAATCTCTGCTCTGTTACTCATTAACGCAGTGACTTTGAACAGGTTACCCAATCTAATATTTGGCTGCCTCTTCTGCAGGAGAGGGTACCAACAGTACCTATTTGATAGGATTGATTTGAGGATTAAATGAGATGATGCATGTACGGCAATTAGGATAATGGAAGTGCTCCCTAAATGAAACTGACTAGGTCACTGTCATTTTGACATGTAACAGGTCAGCCCCACTCCCTAGAGGAGACTTGGGTGCGAGTCTTACTCAATAAGCAGATCTTAGTGGAACTCAGATATTTTCCATCTCCTAAAAGCACTCATCCATTGTCTGCATCCTCTTTCCTCTCTCTGAATTTTTAAAATTTTGTGAAGCTTAAGAGGGGGTTAAAATGCCAAAAATGCTCTATTTGGTGCACTAATAGAGCAGGCTAGAAACACTGGTTCTCCCACAAGAAGACACATGCTCCCGGGATTTCCCTGGCAGTCTCAGAAGAGCCTGAAAGTCTGGATCAGGGTGGGAAAAGGGTCTTTTTTCAAATTGTTAAATTTTTGTTTTTAATTTGCACATTATTTATTCTTAACCAAAAAAATATGGCTGAGCCCTCTGCAACTGCTTCCTTGCTGTGTCCTCAAGGATGCTGGGACCAGACAAAGACTGCAGCTGGAGTCCACGGGGCTGCCCAGAGAACTGGGAGTGTCTGCACAGGGCTCCACAAGTGGGGAGGGGAGCAGTTTACCTAAGATGAGTGAGCAAAGGGCTCCTTGGAGGAAAGGTTTTAACACCAAAACATCCTGTTCTTACTTCAGCCACTGAAAAACCAAGCTGTACTTTCTGAAGGGCTCACTATTGCAAAGGGCATAAAGAGGTTGTTGACATAGTTGTAGGGAGGGAGGGGGCTAATAGGGAGAATTGAAGAACCAAGTCAGAAGTGGAAGGAAAATCTTCCACCCCATTAAAAAAGTGTATGTATTTATGTAAAATCACATTTACCTCTAAAGAAATTTTAAAAAATTAAGAGCATATGGGCTCTAAAAGCAGACCCATGTTGAATTTCAGTTTCAAAACTTCCTAGCTTGTGTGATCTCCCTGATGCTCAGTTTCCTCATCTATAAAATTATAGTATTTCAGTTCAGTCGCTCAGTCATGTCCGACTCTTTGCGACCCTATGGACTGCAGCATGCCAGGCCTCCCTGTCCATCATTAACTCCTGGAATCCACTCAAACTCATGTCCATTGAGTCGGTGATGCCATCCATCCATCTCATCCTCTGTCGTCCCCTTCTCCCCACACCTTCAATCTTTCCCAGCATCAGGGTCTTTTCAAATAAGTCAGCTCTTTGCATCAGGTGGCCAAAGTATTTCAGCTTCAACATCAGTCCTTGCAATGAATAGTCAGGACTGATTTCCTTCAGGATGGGCTCGTTGGATCTCCTTGCAGTCCAAGGGACTGTCAAGAGTCTTCTCCAACACCACAGTTCAAAAGCATCAATTCTTCAGTGCTCAGCTTTCCTTATAGTCCAACTCTCACATCCATACATGACTACTGGAAAAACCATAGCCTTGACTAGACGGACCTTTGTTGGCAAAGTAATGTCTCTGCTTTTTAATATGCTGTCTAAGTCGGTCATAACTTTTCTTCCAAGGAGTAAGCGTTTTTTAATTTCATGGCTGTAGTCACCATCTGCAGTGATTTTGGAGCCCCCCAAAATAAAATCTGTTTCCCCATCTATTTGCATGAAGTGATGGGGCCAGATGCCATGATCTTAGTTTTCTGACTGTATAGAGTTTGAAGCCAACTTTTCCACTCTCCTCTTTCACTTTCATCAAGAGGCTCTTTAGTTCTTCTTTGCTTTCTGTCATTAAGGGTGATGTCATCTGCACATCTGAGGTTATTATTTCTCCCAGAAATCTTGATTCCAGCTTGTGCTTCATCCAGCCCAACATTTCTCATGATTTACTCTGCATTTAAGTTAAATAAGCAGGGTGACAATATACAGCCTTGAAATACTCCTAGTATGTATAGTGTTTCATTCACATATTTTGAGGATTCAGTGAGTCAATACATGTATAGTAGTATCTGGTACCTAGTATGACAGTGGTAAATGTCAGCTGATATTGTCACTTATTGAGAGAAGACAGAAGCCTAAAGGTTAAGGGAGTAGGAGTATAATTCTCAGAAAGCCCTTGTCTCCTCATGTTACAATCACAGTGATCTCACCTCTCTGCTGCTTTGTCTTTCTTTCTCTCCTCTTCATGCCTTAGTCCTTGCTGTCCTTGTGCTTGGAACATTTTTCCATTTGCTTAAGTAGCAAACTTCTATCCATCTTTCAAGATCATCTCCAATGTCACTTCTTGGTGAAGATTTCTCTGATACCTGTTTCTCAAAAAGAAAGAATCACTCTTCCCTGGGGCCCAAGACTACCTGCCGCACATAGCAAGCATAGCAATAGCACATGGTAAGCTCTGTTTCTTGTACACTAGTCATCAACAAGGCCAACTGTGAGTTCCCTGGGGACAGAGATCATGATTTATACTTCCTGGTCTAAATAGCTCCTGGCACATAAGAGGTCATTGTGAAGTGTTTGTTGAATGGGAGCATGAAAATGGAGGGTGACTGCTCTAAAAAGATGATGGCTCCTCTCTAAGGAAATACAGAAAGGAAATGGACCGAAGCTGCATCCTGGGAAACTTCAGTTGGACACAGAATTCTCTTGCTGAGTGTGTTAGATACCAGGCCGAGTTCCCATGGGACTGTGTGGAATTTCCTCTAAGGGTCTTGAAAAAGGAAGACTTCTTATTTTAGGGGTGATTCTGATGTGGGTTTACTTGAAGACAGGTCTCCAGTTTGATCTGAAGTTCATAAAATCACCCATAAGTTCAAATGACCGAGAAGGGTCTTGGCTCTTGGTCAGCTGGTCATCCAGATGGTTTCCTGTGTTAAGCACTAGCAAGGAAGCTGGGAAAGAATGTGGCTGCATGTGTCTGAAAGGAGACTGGGAAGTCTCTCTCATAAGCCTGAACGCTGGAACACAAGTGAGTGGAGTAGCTTGCCAAGGACCACAACGTTACCGTGTGTTCAAGCACACAAGTCTAATGATCCAACTTCTTTCTTTCAACCAGAAGTGTAGAGACATCGTGAAGGAGGGATCAGAGTCCACAGCAGTGCTCTCCTGCCTCCTGTTACAAGGTCAGCCCCGCTCAAGGGCCATCCAACATCTGCCATGTGCCAGGTGCCAGGTCCTGTCCCGGTGGAAGTATCAAGAGGGTGACATACAATGCCAGACATCTGAGGACAAATGAGTTCACTGTAGGTAAAAAGTACTTTGAAAAGGATGGTGTGAGTAGGAGTAAAGGTAGAAAAGAAGGCTGGTTCCCCTTCATTGTCATCCTTTCATCTAACACTGGCAAGGCAGGCATTACTTTCCCATATTTTTTAACAGATAAAGGTTCAGAAAACATAGAATAAAGCTAATAATAAAGGATTTTCAATAATCTACCCCCCCCCCCAGTGCAAAAGAACATACAGCTATAGTGTTAAAAAAAAACAACTTTGTTTTAGAATGCTTATAAGAACAAGAGCTCATCAAATGTAATTTGGTGCTTATAGATAGGACCTGTGAATTCAAGTCTTGATTGATTTGCTGCTTGGTCTTGGGAAGGCCCATTGGCTATCTGGGTTTTAGAGAACAGAGGCTGGGGCAGGCCTTCTGGGGTCAGTGACACAAGACACTTTACAATACCCAGTGTGAACAGGAGTTGCCAAGTGCTGTGGGATATGGTGAGTCGAGTTTGATCATTTCAACCAAAAACCATCCTGCTTTGGTGCCCACTGGCTGACAATGGCCAGGTAATACAGGGTGACTTTTTGAAAGATGCAGCCTGGCTGGGCATGGCTGCTTACTCTCCCAGGCGATGAGCCTGACCCACCCTGAGCAGGAACTGTGTTGGTTAGAGGCTCCCTTGGCTGCTGTGCAGGCTGAACTCAGGCAATCCTGACTAGCCCGGCACAGTTAATGAGTTGCAGCTTAGCACAGTGGTATTAAAAAAGCAGGGTGAGCCAAAGACACTGACACATTTGGGTAAGAGAGACACACGGTATGAGTGGAGGTTGAGAAAGAATCGAGAAAAGAAGGAATGGAAACCCTGATTTAATTCCCCAAAGTGCAAATGTGTTTGAGATCTAAGAAAATCTTTCACTTACATGATTTCAAGTGTCAATCAAGTCCATGTCTAATCAAGGTGCTCTTAGGATCAATCATATGGCTGGAAATAATAAGTGAAAACACCAAACCAACCACAAGACAGGACACAATTTGAGCTCTGTTCTGAGTGCACAGTTAGAAGCAACAAGAAAATGAAAATCTGTCCCATTAAAGAGATGTGAAAGTGGAAGTGACAAGAGTCTGGTGGAAAAACCAAGGACATAGAAATAAGATACAAATCCGTACATTCATTTCATTCTCCACATGTTGGCAACAGTTGTCTACATGTTCCACTCAGAAGGTCTCAACCAGGTACCCTGTGACCCAACCCATGTATGATGCTTCAGATGCTGGGCCAGTTTTCCAGGGCAAGGTATGAGCTCAGTGAAGGAAGAAGGTGCAGTGAATCTGTGCTGTTCCTGTGGTAAACCAGCCCTCACCAAGTGGCAAACAAGGACAGGATAAACAGTTCACATGCGACCCACATATTCAAATAGGCATCCCTCAGAACCAGGCACCTACTCACTCACCTTCTGCTTGACCAGAGCAAGCTTCTGGAGTCAGAAGCCTTGCCCTCCATCCCCAAAGTCCTGGCTCCCTTGCCCTTTCCTTCTGGCTCCTCTGCTCTCACAGCAGAAGCTGGGAGTGCACTGTAACCCTGGCTCCCAGGCTGCAACTCAGGATGTACCTGGAGGGGATGTGATGAATGAGACAACTCAATAACATGAGCTGGCCTGGGACAACATGTCACAAGTAGCTGATTTATTAATACAACCCTGGGAGACACACCCAGCTTTGTGACAGGACTGTCTGCACTCTGGCTTTTTGCTTATTCCAGACTGTTAATGGAAGTTCCAGAAAATGGTCAATTTGACAATCGAATTTAGGAAGAATAAAATATGTTTCCCAGGAGATAAATTCAGAAACAGTCATTGGAATGTGACTCTTTGCAGTTTAATTGTAGTTCACAAGCAGTGGACCTCTCCCTAAAGGAAACCAGAGCTACCCAGAGCACATCAGAAATCAGCACAGCAGTTGTTGCCAGGGACCACAGGAGACCACACTTTTAACTTCTGATCATGGTCTTTACTTACTTGAAACAAATATTAAAATATGCATCATGTCGAAACAAAACTCTGTCAGAAATTCAAGAGACAAACATATCACCAAATGGAAAAGTCATTTAATTCAAAAATCATACTTCCACTCATTTCACAGAGATTGTCACATAAACCAACAAAATGTAAGAAAGCCAAGTTTCAAGAGGCCACTCAACAGAAACTATATTTTCTTTATAGATATGCTTAGTGACATGAAAGCAAAGTTTTTTTTTGTTGTTGTTGTTATTGTTGTCCTAAAGCCTGAACATGGCAAAATTGTTTTATGAATAACGGGAAAAATTCTATTCTAGTCACAAGTTACTTTTTAATTAAGAAATAGGATTCTACACACCAGTCAATATTCAATACTGAATTGAAGTTTAAAACAGTGCATTTATGGTTTTTAAAAAAACATTAAAGTGCCATTTTTAAGTACTTTATTGATATTATATCACACAGCACTTCATAATATACTCAAAGGTAGCCTAAATTATGAACTAAACATGCAAATATTTTCTTCAAAGTAATGGACAAAATGTCTTTTAGAGTGCTTGTGAACACTAGCCTAGTATGAATGACTTACTGTTTACGAGTTTGATCTTTTTTTTCAACATGACTCTTAATAAGTTAATACGGAATATAGCTATAGACAGTAACCATCTGATAAATATGAACAAAATTTCAAAATGGCACTTAATTTACATCTTTGATCATTCTGATCGTCTATCAACAGCCTCTCTTGTTTCTGTAATTCTCAACCTTTAAATCTTAAAGGCCGTCAAGGCTCAGCAACTGCCAGCTTATGTGGGTTTCTAGAAGAGAGTCTGTGTCGTTATATACGTAAATGTGAGCTGCGCACACACACGCACACGCACACGCACACACACACACACACAAACACATACTAATACGTATACACTTAAGAATCATCAGATGAACCTCATTCTACAGGTACAAGGTTGACCCTGGCATATGTATACCCAAAGAAGCTGCATGCAGGGTCTGCTTGGACAAATCTATAGAAATGGCTGATGTGGAAAGATGCTGAATGTCTTGGCCCCTCCAGGACTGCCCAGGTAATTCTGACACTTTATCACTACTCTTGGTTCTCACTGACTACACTCAGTAGAATTCTGATGTAATAGCAATTGCTATACTTACATGGGTCCAGGACTGTGCTAAGGTCCTTAGCCTTGCTTGCTAAGGCATTCTGCCTTGAAAGATGTTTTCATCTTGTAGTGTCCTGTAAAACTAGTAAAATATTAGTTGTGACCTTTTCATGTGATAGATTTCCCCCCCTATTAAGACCTACATGTATCTTTCTTTAAAAAAATCCAAAGTTCTTCAGCATGGTTTATCCCTGTCTGCTACTAGCATTACTTTACACCCAATCCTTTCTTCTAAGAATACAAGTCCTTTCATTAGGAGGCCACATTTTAGCCAGGGCTGGCTCTGGATGATGTGTGGATTCTCTACATGGCCTCTCCCTCTGCTCTAGGAAGTTCTTAGTTAGATAGGTACTGTAGGCAGTAAAAGGAAAAAGCTAATTATGACTTGGTGGAGTCTGATCTCAGGTATGCTGTAGGTTTGTGCATCCATTATTCCATGGCTGCTGTCATTGGGAGGCTACACTTAGAGAAAAGTGATTCCTCACTCAGCATACCAGCCTGCCTGTCAAACACATTTGAAGCTCGACAAGATACATTTTTTAAATGCCAACCCAAGGTGTGTGAGAGGACACCCAGCTGACTTAAAAAGAGTGGGCAGGGCTGTCTAGGTAAAGAATCACTGTCCAGTTTGCCAAATATGACAGATAACTCCCTAGAAGAACACCCAGGCCATTCCTTTCAAAGTCAGGTAGTCAAGAGGCTGTTGAGTTTCCTCAGTGCTGGCTACCTACCTGGGTAACATGATTGCGCACAGAACATCCACTGCTAGGGGGAACTGTCATGAGGAGTGCCAGGACAGCCACTGTTGCACCCAGGAGCTCTGTGTCTATAAAGCTGAGTGGTCCAGACTGGCTTCTTTTGGAAACGGGCCAGAAGATGAGAGGTGCCAACAGACAATCATGAGTAGTTGATCACGTTACTTCAGTCGATTACTTCGGTCTCACTACCCAATCGTGGCTGTTTTTAGAATCTATACAGTCAGAATAGCTTTTGGTGTTGCTGGGGTTGCTGCTTTCGAGAGACACAAACTCTCATGGCAGAAGGACCTCCATCTGAGCTACAGGAGTAGCATACCTAACTGCAGCGTCTTGGCAAACCTGAAATGACACTGTCACTAGCATGACTCTGTGTTGCTAATACCAGTTGGCCAATACCTGATTGTTCCATTTTTCTCTCTTTCTCTCTGCCTCTCTATCCAAAAAGGACTCAGCAAGGGGATATGAGCTGGAATTATGCTGGGAAAAAAAAAAAAAAAAAACCCAGTTTGGTCTGACATAAGGAAATACGTATCATCTGTAGAAATACTGAAAAACCAAGCTAAAAACTTCCTCCAATCCTGGGACACCATGGCTGGCAGTGCTATGTTCAGATTTGAACAGAGAGGAGAATATCATCAGTCTTGAGCAAGTCAGGACTTCACTTGCCTGGGGAGTTGGGGGAAGAATGTGAAACTAATTGTCTTCTCAAGACATGGTATTCTGCAGCTATGGAATTCTGGGAGTACCTGGAGGAGGAGTGAGAGACTGATCTTGATGCCCGCAGAAGACTCAGGCTACGTCTGCCCACCTCATCCCAGGGCCTTCCAAAAGCAACACGAGACTCCTGGGAAAGCTCAGAGATTTTGGCCCATAGCATTCCACTCTGATACTCACTTCACTCACCTAATCTGCCCTAGGATTCCTTCTTCCAAAAGACAAGAGTCAGAAGTGGGCAGCAAAGGTAGTGGAGGGCAAAACCCATTTCAGTCTTAAGTTCCTTCTTTTTCGTTGGCTCATATTCTGAACAGTGTCTCCAGTTCTGTAGCTGATGGGGAGGAGGGGAGCCTGGCCAGGGAAAAGGAAGCCGAGCAGCCATCTGTCAGGGCCCAGCATAGCCCAGAGAAGCCAGGAAGGGCTCTACCTAAAAGTCCCATTGGTGCCAGTCCGATTTCCCTCAGCTTCAAATCAGGGCCAACTGAGGAGGGAGGGACATGCTTCCAAAGTGGTCAAGGTGGGGCCCAATGCCTACAGGTATGCTTCGGTAAGGAACTCTTAAGCCAGGGTTTGGACCTTCTGGCCGCCCCCACAGTAGCTCCAGTTAAGGTTCATGGGGCAGGTGATCTAAAACGTCAAATGTGTTAAAAGCATTATGTTGCACTCTAATTAGAAAGCACAGTGGTACAGAGTGTGCTGGTCCCCTCTGGCCTCTGTGCATAGGTCCCCAAGCTGTTTAAAGTCTGCAAGGAGTATATGTAGGCTGCCCCTATTTGCCTTTTCTTCTTGGGTTTTCAATAATAGCTTCCCTGAGTCCTATCTCAGTCTTCTCCTATCTTAATTCTTATTCACTCATCCATTGGTAGTGTCTCGCTTGCTCTGGGTTGGGTAATAGCTGCGTCATCCCTGAGCTGATGGAATGAATCACAACAAACTCCTATTACCTTTAAAGTTATCTAGAAAGCTATAATAGCACAATCTCCATCCCTCTTTGGATTTTTTTTTTTTCTTATTTTGGAGCCAGAGGAAATCTGAGATGAATAAACATGTTTAGGGAAAAAGGAAGAAGCAGCATATCAAGAACTAAATACCCTAAGCCAGTTTTTCTTAGAACCTAGATACACACAACATTAGCAAATTTTAGCTTGGACTTGGTTATAAAGCCTTATACGATGTGCCAGAAGAATAAGATACAAGGAGCACACAATTATCCCATCTTCTGTCCTGGTACGTTGGGGTACCAAGAAATACACCTGAGAAGAAAAAAGAAAAAAAAAAATCTAACCCTTGGCCTCACCTGTTTAAATCCTGAGCTTCATCTTACTACTGGGTAGGAGTTCTTAGAAAAATTAATTGCCTGAAGATGCTCTTTTCATCTCCAAATTGAAAGCCCAAGAAATGCTTAAAAAACCACATCTTGATAAAGAAGACTGAACACCATTAATGTGCCACGTCCACCACCAAGAACCAGCAAGAATATGTGGAAATTTCTCCTCCTCCCTCAAGGCAAGAGAGGGGCTGACCTTGGCTCTCTCTGACCATGTGTTCCCTCTCTGCCTCATATGCACACTTGTTCAGCATTCAAAGCTTAAACGTGTGAAGCAACTAGCTTAAAGAATATCAAATATAAAACTTTGCCATATAGTAAAGTATTTCAAATCACTCTATTTACAAATTTATCTTTTCAAAAAAAAATGTAAAAGATACAGTAATTCAACACAATTCAAGTTTTTCTTTTCTTCTTTAAAGTTCCCTCAAGAGGAATTCCAGAAGCAGGACACACTCTGGAACAAGGCTGCCATTCCTGAAGGGCTCCCAGGGAGCTTGACAGTCCCTCACTTTGGAGTTGGTCTGCCCAGAATCACTCTTGCAGGGACATTCAAGTGTGGAAATACTGGGACTCTCTTCTTTGGAAGCCAAGTGGAGTTGAAATGTCCAGGCCAAACTTTCCCATCCAAGGTAGTCTTCCACAAGACCCAGCCCCTTCTGGTCCAGGAAATCCTCTTTCTCAGAAGGTATCCATCCTACCTCCCATGCCCCAACCTTCTGGCATCCTCCTAAATCACAATGGCTTATGATATTAGTCTCACGCTCCAAAAGCCTGAGAAACAATTCCCTTTTTCTGAGTGGCAGTGAACATGTATGTCCTTTTAAACTGGAGGCCATGGGGTTATTAGCTCAGGAGTCATGCCTGAAAACCTCCAGGGCACCAGTGCTGAGCAACCCAGAGCATGGCTGGGGAGCTGGTCAGTGGTAGGCTAGAGGCAGGCAAGGGCAGGGGGAAGGGCAGGTGGACAGGAGGGAATGAGAGAGACAGAGGGTGTCCCTCTTTAGGAGGCAGCATGTTGCCCTCTAGAAAACAGACACGAGTTGCATGCAAGAACAGAAATATTAAGCCTGTATGTAATTTAATCTCAAGAGGTTACTAGAGTTTGCTCCAAATATATCCTGGTGCTGCTGAAATTCGTCAGAAAGGGAACAGTTCTCAGCTGCTATTCTATCTGCCCCCAAGTAGACCTTGTTAAGTAAAAGTCACTCAGTCGTGTCCGACTCTTTGTGACCCCATGGACTATACAGTCCATGGAATTCTCCAGGCCAGAATACTGGAGTGGGTAGCCTTTCCCTTCTCCAGGGGATCTTCTGAACCCAGGGACCAACCCCAGGTCTCCTGCATTGCAGATGGGATTCTTTACCAGCTGAGCCAACAGGTACGCCCAGACCTTGACCAGATTGTTGGAAAACCATGCAAAAAGTGACTGAAAGGGGGAGGAGGCAAAAAAAAAAAAAATGTCATGAAAAGATTGTGTGTTACTTTTTGGTTTGGTTTAGAGTAGGCTGTGTTGCCATGGTTATGAGGTGATGGCAGCCCTCGGTGGCAGAGAAGTTCCCAGCGTGTGTGTTCCCTTGCATGAGAGGACTGGGCAGAATTCTGCTGGTGCTTGGCCAGTGGCTGCTTGAGAGATGGTGAGATTGGATCTTGTGTAACCAGTGCTGTGACCCCTCTCCATCCTTCATGCACACAAACAGACCCAGCAGCCTGGAGCACTGCACGGCTCAAGTATTCAGAGGTGGGGGTAGAGTAAGTGTCTACTGTAAACAAAAGCAGTGGACCCAGCCTGGATCTCAGGCCACTACTCAGCCCTATCAGAGCTGGCTACACTGCACCCTCTTGGGGACTACTTGTATCTCACTTACTTCCTTTTTCAGAAGGTTGGGGTTTGGATGATTGTGAAAACAAAATGAGCACACCCCATGTAGGGTGGTAAATGAGAGACATGGCTCTGTATGCCTTTCTCGTGGTTATTAAAATAAAATGGCCTCCTCTGCTGATTTTCTTCTGTTTCTTGCAGTATCACTGCATTATCAGCTGAGATGATCACGGGGATGTGTGACACCAGAGTTTACGAAAACATTCGTGCTGACAGGTAGCAGCAGAGTCAGTCACCCTGTATTTCTCAGCGGCAAAGAGCAACGGCCCACAACACCGGAATCAGCAGTTGTCATGGGTACCGTGGAAAGCTCAGCAGTTCTGCCAGGGCTCCTGGTTAGAGGAACTCCACGTAGTTCTCGGGTATGAGGCCCGTCTTTCCATTCAGAGTCCCCTCCAACCAGCCAGGCTCCTGGGACGGATGCACTGTACAGGAAGCGAGGAGAGAGAGAGAAGATGACGTTACACATAGGGCAAGGCGGGGCGGACACGGACAGCGCTGGTGTGGAGGAAGTTTACAGATTGAGAGCTGTCACTTATTAAGGAACATAATTCTTGGACTTGTTTAAATCAGAGGTTTTTCACTCATTGGGAGGACCTGGTGAAGGTCATTCTGAACTTTCTCCATAATTGAAAGGAGAAAAGACACAGACACTCAAATTCTTCTTACAGTTTTAGGAGTTTCATGGACTTTACGAAGTTCCTGGTTTTAACTATAAAGAAGTAACATTTCAATTTTTTAGGCTAGAGCTCACAGTCATGATACCCCCTCTCTATATTTACCTAGGTATCCATCCATCTATGTACTCATCTACCCACCCAGCACTGACTATGTACTAGACAAAGTACCCATGGAGGACTGCTGAGAACTAGTCCTTAAAGATATCTAGCTCCTAATCATTTTACTTACCTTCAAATCCTGATGCTCCGCTTCCAGTTTCCCTGCAAATTCCCTCTGCATTTTTAAAAAGTATCTTATAGTCTTTGAATGGCCCTCTCTTTTTTCCAACCATACCCTTCCTTAGTTTTCTTTCCTGTTCTCTACTGTTTTCCTCCTTCCTATATACAAGTCTGACAGCTGTCCTCTCCCTCTCTATTGCAATTTAGAAAATTTCTACCCCTTTGATTTTTCCATATCCAAAGACTACATACCCAATGTTCTGTGAAACAACAATCCATCTCCATGGAAACAACTGTGACATTGTAAAAATTACACACACAATCCAGCTGAGTCCGTAAAGCAGTCAACAGCAGGAAGGGAGAAAGAAGGGGTCACAGACTTGGGAGAGGGGCCCGTTCAGGCTTGTGAACTGGGAATATACAAATCATTCTTGGGTGAGGCAGGACATTTATTCCTAACATTTTAGGAAAACACCAATTTTTCCAAGATTGGAGAGAATGAATTCCCCCCATTCCCTTCCTAGGCTAATTAAATGATTTCCTGAGTTCATTTTAGAAAAGCATTTCTGCCCCCAACACTACAAGACAACTCTAGTTTTGGTCTGTAGGGAAAGAAGGAAGAACAGAGACCAAAGAGACTAAATGGAGAAGCAGCAGAAGGATCGCCACTGAGGCTTACAGAAGATCAGTGTCAACTTTGGCTAGATTTTGCAGGCTTCTGTAGGAAAGGACAAGGTCAAACACCTATGAGCTGGCCTCCAACATGTTTGCATGCTTTTGTTTCTCTAGGAATAGATCCAAGTAGTGAGGGTACTTTGGATTCATGATACCACACAAGGAGGATTCTGGGAGAGAAGTTCCATGGAAGAACACAACACAGCTTAGAAGCAATCCAGTCTCTCCAGTGACCAAGCTCTCTCAGCCCTCCACTGAAACGCTAGCACCCAAACACCCCAGCCTCCTGCCAATCTATCCAGCTGATACTGTCAAGATTACTTTAGGTTCTTCAACCTATTAAGTGGTGATAAAAAACAAAACAACTCTTCCCCTCAGTGGGCTCTTTTGGAGGTTCTTCCCCTCAGTGGGCTCTTTTGGAGGTTCAGGTGCCAACATGGGGAAAGCACAGTAAATTCTCAGCATGGGTGAGTCAGTGGGGAGCCTGCACCATTTGACCAGTAATGTGGACTGGTCAACAGGACTTTACTGGCCAAACTGGAGTTTCAACAACCTGGTCTCAACGACCACCTAAGCTGGGGGAAATCTCAAATGTTTAGAACCTAAACCAAACCAATCAAACTCACTACCATAAACAAAAGACCTAGAAAGAATAAACCCACACACAAATTAAAAACCCAAAAGACACCTCCTATGTAACAGCAAAGTGCCGTGCTGAGTTGCTATTCTACTAGGTGCACTGAGCCCATCTCTTTCAGACTTTCTTGGTTCCTGGCCAGCTGTTCAAACACAGCTCGGGTGCAGAGATGGTAATGTGTGCAAACATTAGAAACAGAATTTGCAGAATAAGGGAAGAATCAGAGGCAACAAAGGAGGCCCTCCAAACTAAAGAATTAGAGAAATGCCATGGGGGATGGCAGAGGATGACACAGCTTTTGGGTCAGACTGCTGACTCAGTGGAGTCAGCAAGTTAGGCTTCACTAAGGCATGATACCAGACCAGGTGAAACAGAACCACCTGCACAGTTATTAAAACTGCAGATTCCAAGCCTCATGGCATATCGGTTACAGCAGAATCTCAAGGAGGGGGCCCAGGGAACTGCATTTTAACTCATTCACAGAAGGTTATGACTTCTCTGTGCCAAAATGCCCCTGCAATGAAGTGATAGTAAGAACTGATGAAGAAAAGAGGCAGCTCCAGAACCTCAAGCTTTCTGTTGTCTTTCGTTTCCCTTCCTCGCACTTCAAGGCTCAGTTGAAGCCCCATCTCCTCCATAAATATTGTCATGGAATGCCATCTACCTGCCCCCTCCCTTCCCCAGGCTTCTGGAATGCTCATTGTACATACTGCATATTATTCATAGGTCTTATTAATGCTGTTCAAATGTGTTAAGTTTGTTTTCCCTAACTAATTTTTCAGTGCATTTTACTTTGTATTCTATTACTCAACATACCTCACTGACTCTCCTCTGGTGAACTACAATGAAAGAAGCTAACACCTACAAATGTTGACTGGGAAACACCCATGGACTCAGAGGCGGACTCATTTAATCTTGAGGATCCTACCTTGTACTACTATTATCCCTATTTTATAACTGAGAAAAAATTTAAGGCTCAGAGAGGTAAACTGATTCATACAGGGGTAACACGTTAGAACTAGGATTTGAACCCAATTCGTTTGATCCCAGAAACCAAGCCCTTTTCCACTATATCACATCCCCATCCAACCAGAGGAGGTGATCCTTGAGAATCAGAATGGTGGTGCCCATGGAGACTAACTGGTGGGCCCTTCGTTAAGTGCTTCCCCTGCAGGACCTCTTTTCATCTTCACCATGACTATAGAGTTGCTCCTGCTGTTATCCTCATATTACTAATGAGAAACAAAGACTCAGAGAAGTTAAACTTCTAGTCCCAATTACAGAGCTGGCAGATGATGGAGGTGGATCTGAACTCAGGACATCTGACCCCAGGCTCTGAGGCCTTAAGCACTACCAGTTCGGCCTAGCCTAATGCTCCCTGGACACTGAAGATGCGTGTAAGTACTTGTTGGGCTGAATCACACCAACATTCAACCTTCTGAATTGTATCAGTGTCCCCTATGCTATATAAACACACACAGTGTTGCAGTGAGCTGCCTGGGCAGGCATTATAACAAATAAAAGCTGCTGCCGACATGGCTGTGCTTACTGCCAACTACTCTCTCTCAGCTCAGTCCATATTCACATCATACACCCCTGCTCAAGCAACTCATGCTCTCCCGGTTCCTTCACTCACAATGGACAAGGAGCAACTGTGTGCCTAAGATCCTGACAGGAGGCTGCCCCAAGGGGAAGCAGCACTAGCTGGAGGAGTGCAGACCCCTGTGGTTGAATGAGTGGACTCATTTAACAAACGTTACTTCAGCACCTACTACATGCCACATTCTGCATGCAGTACAGAACAAGAAGAGACTTTGTTCTAGGGGAGGGGCCATCTATAGTAAGCATGCAATTTTAGGCAAACGGATGAGGGGAGAATGAGACTAAGATAGGGATATGGGTGGGTGGCCAAGAGTTGGAAGAGTTAAAACCTAAATAATCCAAAATAGATGGCCACGCAGTGGGCAATGCAAGTGAGAGGCCCCAAGATGAGGAGAAGCTTGTTGTGATTTCAGAACAGTACTGTGTAAGTTTTTCTTAAAAAGCCAGATCATCAGTGTGTAACTACTCAAATCTGTCACTGCTGTGCCATAGATAATATGTAAACACAAGGCGTGGGTGGCTGTGTTCCAGGGAAGACTTATTTACAAAAACAGTCAGTGGGCTGGATTTCACTAGCGGGTCATAGTTTGCTGACCCTATTTAAGAACATAAAGAAGGACTCAGAGGCTGCTATTTATCCAGGGAAGAGAAGAGGGGGCCAGAGGGCAGGGGGCGGGACCTGGAAGACCTCGTCAATAATTCTAAGAACATGAGGCTTCCGGAAGCAGGAGAACAACATGATATGACTTCCATTTTTAAACGATCATCTGCCTGCTGTGTAGCTCCTGGGTTGTGGGGCAGGAGTAGATGCAGTAAGATCAGTTAGGCAGCTGGTAGAAATGTCTGGGGGAGACATGGAGAGTCTGGGAAGGCTAAAAGACTCCACTGAGAAATTCTCTGGGCACCCCACTGCCTGAGATGTCCTTTATCAACAGAGGAAATCTGGGGCGGCCCTGCCTGCACTCACCACTGCACCCTGTACCCCAGGAAGGAAGGATCTGGCCCATCTCACATTTGGATAAAAGCAACCAAAGAACCCAATTTTAGTGAATGCCATGTGAATTTTCCAGGTATCACTAATCGCACTGCTTCTAGATGACTAATGTTCCTGGGAACACCAGATATTTCTCTTTCCAGTTACTGCTGAGGTGCTCTTGGTGAAATGCACAGTTTCCTAGTAGATTGGCAAGGGCTGACAGTGGTGTTATTTCCGAGTATTGCGCAGCCATTACCCACTGCACAAAGTCCAAGAGCTGACTGAGCAGCCTCTCCAGATTCACAGGGGGCCCCTGGAATCCAGAGGCTTGGAGATTAATCACTACGAACAACTGACTTTCCCCTCAAGGAGCCCCTCCCTCTTCCTCCTCTTTGCCTCTTCTTGATCCTGAGAAAGACAAGACACACACACACACAAACACACACACATACTCACTCACTCTGTCATTAGAAAACTTCCTTCTGATTGATCTGATGATTTAATCTGACAGCTACAGAGCATGCAACTCATACTGCTAAGGCCTTACCTAGGATGTTCAGCAACAAACTGCTGAGAGAACAAGGAAAAAATCTCTCTGACATGTGAACAGTTCTTTTTTTTAATGTTCACTTTTTTCCTAAAGAGGCAAAGGGATGGAGCAAGTAGGGTCTAAATAACCTTTTCTAAAAATTGGAAGTCATAAAACATGACCAACCAACTAGATTAAACACTAGATCGACATTTTGTCAGATTGTTCTCTGACTGCAGCTCAGAAAACACTGAGAGGTGTTGTCTTTAGGGCTTATGTGGCCTTCTGCCTTTCACGGAATTGGAAAGGTCACTGGCACTGCTGGTTAAAAAGAAACTAGTGTCAGTAATGCTGTTGTGATCCCCAGAGACCGCAGGAAGGCCGGGTAAGTGCTCTGCCTCTCTCCTGCTGTCACTGGCCCACAAGGGCCACAAGGGCTTAAGACAATTACTGAATTGAGGGGCCGGAACAGGCACAGAACCTGCTGGGAAGGGAAGGACTTGGCAGTTAACAGTCAAATATCATTTCTTTTTTCAGTTGGCTAGTTAAACTACTTCAAAAAGGCAACTTAAAAACTAAAGAAGGGGGGAATGCCAAACGGTATAACCCTGCTGGAAATCAACTGGGCAGTTCCTTCAACAGTTAAACGTAGAGTTACTATGTGACCCAGCAGGCCCATGCCATGGTATATCACCAAAGAGAGTGGAAAATCTATGTCTCCACAAAAGCTTGTATGAAGATGTTTATAGCATCATTACTCATAAAAAGAGCCAAAAAGTAGAAATAATCAAAATGTCAATCAATGGATAAATGGATAAACAAAATGTGGTATATCCATAAAAAGGAATGGAGTTCTGAGGCATACTGCAACATGGATGATGTTGAAACTATAATGCAAAGTGAAAGAAGTCAGTTACAAAGACCCTGTATTGTATAATTCCATTTACATGAAACATCCAGAGCAGGTAAATTTATAGTGCCAGAAAGTAGATGAGCAGATATCTAGGTGGGATGGAGCAGGCTTGGGATAAATGGGGCATGACTGCTAAAGGGAGCAGGGTTTCTCTGGGGGTGATGAAGATATTGTGGAATGAGATAATGGCGATGGTTGCACAACTCTAAATATACTAAAACTCATTGAAATGTACATTTTAACTGGGTAAACTACATGGTATATGGCTACCTCAATAAAGTTGTCTAAAAAAAAAGGAAGAAGGATGAACTCAGGAAGAGGAGTCCCAAACAAGACATGCACACTTACACAGACCTTTTGGGAGCTTAAACCCACTCTACTCTGGGATCAGGGGTCCTCTGTGTTGTCAGAGTGAATAGCTGATAGGAACACAGCAGCCCCTTGTCCATCGGGGTAATACAGTGAACTGTGGTTTAGAAGACAGACCTTTAAGCTCTGGATTTACCGTCAGATGTGGGAATCTCTCAAATCTTGCTCATGTATGTACAGAAGCCCCTTCCCTGCTGACAGCATAGCACCAGAGCCCGTGCATGTAGCCCACTGATTTGCCTGCCATGAAAACTGCATCATGTTATGGCTGGGCTGTGATGCCCCTGCACACGGGCCTGTTCACAAGGGACACTCGCCAAGGACATGGCTTTAGACAACCTTCAGTGGACTCACTTCATCTTCAGGTGTGTCAGGACCTAAAAGCTCCAGCTGCTGACAGGAGAGGTGGCTTGGCTTGCTGTCTGTACACCTTGATCTTTTAAAAGAACCCAAATGAAAGTTAATAGGGCAAAGGTTTAAGGACAGTGCTCTGGGGACTTTGAGAACCATACATGAAGAGCTGTGGGCTCACCCCTATCCCTGCCGGCTCAGATCAAGGGCCACCAAGTGTGACTTGGGAATTCCCCAGGTGCTCTGCAACCTGTTTCCCATTTTATCTCCTCAAGCCTGATTATTATCTCTTCGGTGCTGAAGGCAGGGGCTGGCCACACTGTGGGGAAGCCCCCTTGCGTATGGATGCACTCAAGGCTGGTCCCCAGGAGCCCATCTCTGCTCTGGCTGGGACCTCAGGCCCTTACAGAGAGCCAGGATCCAGGGTGTTGAGGTGCAGTACCTACTACACAGCTGAGCAAGCCAGAGCTTGGTTGTATTAGCAGCTAAGAAGGAAAACTGTCACTGTGAATGATAAGAGCATCAGGGTCTTCTTCTAAAACAGACGCAGTAAAATGATGATCATCATAACAACACCAAGATACTGAGAGCTTAGTGTGTGTTGAGTACTGCTTAACCATGTCACACACACTATCTCAATCTTCTCTCACATCCATCTGATCTCTTTCTATGACAGAGAGGACTGAGGCACAGAGAGGTTAAGTCACTGCTTGAGGCCACATAGAATCAAGTTGTCAAGCCAGGAATTGCGCTATAGTGGCCTGACTCTCAAGTTCAGGCTGTCCAGTGCTACATTGGAGCCCTGGCAGTCCCACGTCTCCAGGTCTTAGACAGGTGGTAGGAGGTGCGGTCCAGCTATAGGCAGGACTGCGCGGCCAGGACGGGGAAGGAGCACTGGGCAGTGTTCACTCACCCCTGCCGGGGAACTCTGTCCCTGCCCCACCTGAGGTCAAGGAGGGAGGCTCAGAGCATGTCCAGTTCCTGAAACCAGGCAGCTGGTTTTTGCTTCCTCCTTTGAGCAAAACAAACAGACCCTTTCACCCAGGCATCTAGAGAGATTAACCCCCAAGGAGAACTACATCTGGGGAAATCTCAGCTGCAACAGAAACTTGGGCCTTTCCCCAGAATCCTGACTTTTCTCTCAAGGCCAATAATAAGTTATAACACACTGGGACACCAACTCCATCAATTTTCATTTTTAAAAATATTCCCCCCTTTTTTTTGAGGGAAGAATACAAACAAATGGAATAAGGAAATGTTGCATCAAGCAAGCCTGAGGCCCTTGGGGCAGGTGCCTGATTTTTCTGCAGGAATGCCTGTGCAGGACAGCTGGCGCTTGGCAGGGATGGTTTGACTCTGGGGTCAACTTCTCATTCCCGGCAACAGGGGAAGGACGAGCAAGGACGCAGCACAGCTTATCTGCCCTGAGCTCACCCGATGCCCCAAGCTCACCGGACCATCTCAGAAACTGGCCTCACCTGCCATGGACAGTGAATCCCCTGGAACCCCAGAAGACAGGCATAGACCCTGTGGCCGCAGCCCCCCACCCAGAGCTTCTGCCCACTTGCAGGATTCCTGTTCTCCACTGCTTTGTCTCCCTGCTCTTATGACTCACAGCCCCCTGATGCTCGAAGCCTGTGCGTGGACCATCGCATTCAATGCCCATGGCATCTCCACGACACTGCCTTGTCACAGTGAGGAGGTGACTCCATTCATCCTCTCTTGACATTGACTCCTTGAGTTCTGCCGCTGCTCTCTCGTTGTGGGAAAAGACACGCCCCCCCGCCCCCCCCCCCCATATACATACTCAGTCCTTTTCAGTCTTACCTGTTCTATGGAAATTTTCCTTAGGGAGAAAGCAACTCTGACAACTCCAGTTATTTATTTGAGAAACTCACCATTATCGAAGACCGTCCCTGCTGTGAATGAGAGCTCGGAGTCATGTTCTGCTTTGCAGGCATACAAGGCTTTTGCCTTCCGGAATGGTGTGCTGGGGGAAAATAGTTTAATGAGTGTTTTTAAAAAACTCTCTGCAAGATATTTCATCTTTCTTCCTCTCCTTCCCTGCAAGTGGCCTAGCCTTCTCTTGTGGGAAGAGCCTGACAAGGCAGCCAGATGGCAAAACACAAGGTAAGAAAGTCACAAAGGTCATCAGAGTAAAAATGAGAAATAGGCAGAGAATAGCCATGAGCCAAAACCACTCTTCTTTGGGGGTCATCTTGTGCCAAGTTAAAACTTGACCTGGGAGTCACAAAAGCCGAACAGTTGGGAGGGCAGGCTGGGCCCCGTATGGGGAGCAGGACTAGCTGGGGAGTAGGGAAGTGAAGGCAGGAAAGAGCTTCCAAGTTGCTCTGGAGGACACTCCCAGCAGACCCTGCTAAAAGTCAGCAATGCTCAAGGAGTCGAAAAGGAGAAATTCAAGCAAAGATGGGTCTGGGCTCTAGGCCCAGGGCTGACGTTAGCTCTTGCAGATGTTACTTCTTTCTCATTGGGCTGGTGGAGCAGGATTCCAGAGTTGGAACTCCCGGACCCCCAGGGCAGGGCAGGGCAGGGCGCAGACAAGGTATGGGCATGAGAGAGAGAGAGAGAGAGAGAGAGAGAGAGAGAGAGAGAGAGAGAGAGTGTGTGTGTGTGTGTGTGTGCGCGCGCGCGCGCATACATGTGTACATGTGTGTGGGGATGAAGAAGGGAGGGGGGACACTGGCAGTTTTTTGTGACTTTCTCATTCAAGGAGTGCTGACATCTGTCTGGGTTCCACCCTGACTTGCAGATACCAGCATCAGTATTTTTATAAAGTTTGCCAAATGACTCTCATGAGCAATGAGGACTGAAAATCATTCTTCTAGAGCAGGGGTTGGCAAACTCCTTCTGTAAATGGCTAGACAGTATACATTTTAGGCTTTGTGGGCCATATGGTCTCTGCTGCTTTTACTCAACTCTGCACTGTAGCATGAAAGCAGCCACAGACAAGATGTACATGAAAGAGTGTGGCTATGTTCCAGTAACTCTTAATACTTATCAAATACAGAAGGCAGGCTGGATTTGACCCAGTGGCTACAGATTGTGAGCCCATGTTCTAGACTACAAGTTGCAAGCACTGCTAAACCAATTTCTGTTTTGATATCCAGCCAGTTCCAATGGATCTATGACTTCTCCAAGGTCATAAGAAAATGGATATTTAGTAGTCAAAGGCTGGCTCTGCATTTGCTGAAAGCAACCTCTCTCTTCTTCTAAGCTATCTGAGGAAGCATATTTAGGGGCTCCAGGGTAGAGCAGCTGAACAGTAAGTAGTCCTCTGGGTTAGACAATTATTCAAGACATACATATTATTTGCTTTACCTTTATTTGGCAAATGGAGAGCCTCAAGGACCAGGGAGGCTAAACCTCCATTTCGAGTGGCTGAGTGAGATTTAGTAGAGGAATGGTCTCAGGTAAATCCAGACATGATCAGAAGGAGCAGGGCACTTTCAATCACTATAGAACTGTTACTCTTGGAGTCACCAAGTCCAGCTTCCCTCTGGGAAAGAGGCATCATGGATGTTTGGAAACCTAAACCATGGCCAGGCATTTAAAACTTCTAGTCTTGGTTCCATGAAAATTGAAGGGAAGGTGACATTACGGGTCTGCTGCACAGATAAATAGCTATCCAGAATTTGTTGCTGAGGTGCAGATTACTGGTGTTTTCTCTGGTCTTCTAGTAACCAGGAGATAATAACTGGTGGGAGAAAACTGGGCAAGTGGGAGAACATGAAGTGGGTTTGCTGAGAGTGAAAGGAGGAAGAGCCTTTAGAATGTATCACCTCCAGCTGGAAACCAGCTCCTCCTACATAATTATTATTAGTGTTAGGATTAAGTTCAGGACAAAGGGCACAGTCTGTGATTTAATGAAACCAACTCTACGTGTTGACCACCAAGGGTCAAATAGCCAATGTGTGATTAAAGTTTTGTTGTTTTATTTTGTTGTTTGTTTGTTTGCTTTTGACGGAATGGGGAGCAGAGAAATGGGGAGCTTGTGAAAAGTGTTAAAACAACCAAAATTCTGTACTGACAAGCAAGTGAAGCCTGCAATGACATGAAAGTGGAAGGAGAATGCAGTGGCCACAAGCCAGGGTCATTGTCCCTGGAGGACGGGGCAGAGCAGGTGGGGGGAGAGGACAGGGACCAGGGACGGGGAGATAAAAAGTGAGGCAAAAATCATCTGAGGCAAGGCTTCTCCGGCTGGGTTTTCATAGAGGTTACTTATTAACCTCCTCAAATACAAGGAATGGGACAAAACAGGGACAAGCCAGGGAAATCTACTGGAGTGTCTGGCAGGAAGGAAGCAGGGGGAATGCCTCAGATGCCCAAGGCTATCTTTCAAGAGGAGTAAATTTTCCACTAATATCTGGTTTGGGGGATTTAATAATGATAACATTCAATAAAGTAGCATATTATATAAGAACAAAGGTCAGGAGAGAATCTTGCTTTTGTCTCAAATTAAGAGGTGACTGACAGTCTACAAGAGGGCTTCCTCCTACCTCCACATCACATGCGCCAAGAAGGGGAGAAATGATAACAAGGGCTGCTTCTAAAAGGAACTACTCCAGCTCCCCAGGACGAGGGCTGGCAAATAAGACACAAGGCAGCTACTTAAATCTGAAGTTCAGATCAACGAGGAATACTATTTTAGTGTATGTCCCAAATATTGCACAGGATATACTTAAGGAAGCATTTGTGGTTTACAATTCAAATATAACTGGATATTCTGAATCTTCATTTTATTTGCTAAATCTGGCATCCCTACGCAGGGGAACGTTTTCTCTTTGTAAGAATTTGCTAGCCTGAGTCCCACTGAGTCCCATGTCACACTCTCTCCTTATCAAAAGCCCTGAGCGGTCTGCATTAGGTAGGGTTTCTACCAAAACAGATCCTGTTGGCACACAGGTTTTATTTGTAGGCTTTGGCTCTGATTAAAGAAATAAAAGATCTCCACTTTGGTTCTCCTGCTCCCTGTTCTCTGCAGAGCACCTCTACCCTGGACACAGAGAGCCTGGGGTACCTGTGACTCTCTGTGACAGTGCCCTTCGGACCTCAGTGAGGCCTTCAAGGGCACAAACAAGCTTGGAACCTTCTGCTAGTTCATTTTTAATTTTCGCCTCTGAGCATGGCATGGGGCCAGGAAAGCACTCAGAGGAGTTTCCCTCAACTGCCCTTGCAAGCTCTGCAAAATGACAACTCACTGTCTGCACTGTCCAGGGAGGTGGGCTCAGCTAGACTGGCGAGATGCAACAGTCTGATCATTTTGGCCTAATTTCCAGGAGCCCTCGTGTGATTCCAAGTTAGGAATTTGGGGTGGGGAGCTTTTCTAGGGGTACAAGTGAAAGGAAAGGGAACACACTCCTCCAGTCCCATTTCTCTGCTGTGCTGTGAAAGGCAGCTCCATTCCTGAGCTTGAACTAACAAGCAAAGCAATGCTTTGAAGAGGGGGGACCAAATCTCTTCCAGAGCAGACGTTTATATAGAAGTTCATGGGCCCATTAATTAGCTCTAATTAAGTTTTTATTTTTAAAAGCTCTGTCTAGGGAAGGAAATCTGAAACTTCATGTTCTGGAAGTGGATTTGGGGGAATGGTTCATTGGACCTGAATAATGGGTATATGCCCCCACCTCTTGGCTGCATATTGCAACAGCAATTATGGGATTTTTGCCCTTTGTTGGCTGGCTCCCCAGCTGCGTCCCCATCCAGGTTCACTTGGCACACATGGTCAGCTTAGTGATAGCCAATTTTAAGTCCTACTCTGTCTTGCCTATTTCAAAATGGCAGCATCCTACAGGGTTGTGCAACAGCATCATCCAAATGGTGCGATTACCACAACGGCCAGAGTGAATGGTCCTGAGTAACCATGAACCCAGACACGTGGGGTGTGCAGATTCTGCTGCCACTGTCCCCTGCCAATCTGGAAATACTTTGGAAAAGGAAGAGCTAAAAGAGTAAAGCCTGGAAATTTCTGGGTGACAGGAGTGGAGAGGTGGAGATACTGGACAGGCAATAGGGCCCCAAAGTTTAGAGATACAGAAAAATGAAAACCATCAAAGCAGAGCACAAGGGCCAATGTTCTGAAGATTTTACTTTCTTTTGATCAAAATGAAGGAGCCACATTTTGGCTCTGGTTCAGGTCTTCATGGGGCAATCCGTGATCTAACTAGAACAATTCAAGCCATATATCTGGTGTCCTAGAAAGTTAACATTTCCCTGAATGTACCTAAGAAATAATTAGGAGATAATCTGAGTATCGAGAAAAGTATAATCTGAATTTTTACCTTATTCCTAGGGTGAGGATAAAAGGATATAGTGAAAAGCTCTCTCTTTCCCATTTTCAAAGAAAAAGCTAGACATAAAACCTAGAAAAGCAGGCCAGGCTATCAGGTTGGGAAGCATGAAAACTCAAATTTGGGGCTACCCATGTATTTAGAGGAGAGCGTGCTGGCTGAGGGCAAGAAGTCCTGAGTTCTGGATTGGATCTCATGAGTCATGAGACAAGTCGCTTCTCTGTGCCTTAGTTTTCTTTCTCTGTAATAGGGTTCAGGCCATTTCTTCTCTCATTCTCATGTGAAGATACAATGAAACGATAGATATGGAAGTGCCTGGAGGAGAAAAAAGTAAGATGTTTGTGCGTGTGTGTGTGTGTGCGTGCACGTGCATGTGCACAGTCGTGTCCAACTCTTTGTGACCCCATGGACTGCAGACTGCCAGGCTCCTCTGTCCATGGAATTTTCCAGGCCAGAATACTGGAGTGGGTTGCCATTTCCTACTGCTGGGGATCTTCCCGACCCAGGGATTGAACCCGCGTCTCTCACACTGGTAGGCGGACTTTTACCACTGTGCCACCTGGGGAGCACCTATGTATGGTGTTTCTTTTTTTTTAAGGTCGGACACAGCTTTATTGATTATTTAAGCCTCTCTGCTGGGCCCACCCCTTGGAGAAAGCCAGCTATGAGTAAAATATGGATGAGAAGACACTGCCATGGCCTGAAGTACTGATGAAGCTTATGCCTGGGCTCTGTGTTTTGGCTGTCTGAAAGCGGAAACTATCAGTGCAAGACACACGCATGCTGGGGACCTACACCGCAGAGGGACTCTGCAGCATCCTCATGAATTCTTCTGTAGGATTTAAACAGCTTCTTTTTTACAAAGAACTCAAATGAGAAGAATTAAGTCTGCGTGTCATCAAAGCAGGGAAAAACTACAGCCTGGACCTTGGAGGGAGGAATTAGGTCAACCCTCAGAAAGAGGTGTCACCTGTTTCCATAAGAGCTAAAGGTTTATGATGCCTGGAGACAGATGCAGGCTGGGAGCACGAGGGTTCCTGGGACTGCATGGAAGGTAAGGAACAATTTATTCTGTATTATATTTCTCTCTCTCCCAACTGGTCTGTGTCTCATCATCTAGGTGTCAGTATTCATGGCCAAAAACCCAACTCCACAAATAAATGTTGCCTGATGCTACCCGATAAAAATGAGGGAAGAAAAGGCCGGCACATGTGTCAGCACTGTTCGCTTTGAAATTATCTTGTGCTAAAGCGCAGAGAGCCTCCTGATTCAGAGAGCAATATAAACAGGAGCCCTTTCAAGAAGCACTCTCTCCCCAAACTCTAGGCACCACAGATAAATTCAGGAACTGGAGGAAGGGTTCAGAGGGGCATGAAAAATGCCATGCTGGTTCATGCAAATGGTCCCTCCCAGCTTTGGTCTCTGAGTCTGGAATCCCTGACCAGCTTTGGATAAGCAGGAACAGAGTGATCATCATCCGTGATTTTACCTGGAGTTTCCGCGAACTGCTTCTTCTGGCCTGTCAAAAAGCAAGTGCAGGTTTGGATGGCAGGGAACAAAGTTGACGAGGAGGCTGAACACTGCATGAAGAGAGGACCAAGCCAATGAGAGAACAACGGCAGCAACAAAAAAGCAAACAAACCCTGCAACAGACCTGATGGGGGATGAATCGCTGGACGTGGATGAAGTGGGCATAGGGCTGGATGGCGCCGAGAACATGGGCCAAGATGGCGAGAGGGGTGAAGTTGGGCTTGGATTCGGGGGGCTGCAAGACATAACCACCAAAAAACTCGTCAGCACACAAGGAAACCACAGCGGGAACACAGGAGGTTCAGGCGAGGCTGAATGACAGGGAGCTGGAGAGGCTGGAGGGGCACTGAACCCAGACTATGTCTTCAGTGCCAAGTCACATTTCTCCAGACCAAGCCTCCGTGTCAAGTAATGCCTGTTCTGGAATTCCTCGGAGTATTAACATGTCTCTTTGCCCCGCAGAACAACTGCTTTCTAGGTGACAGGAGCTTCTGCAGTTGTGTCTGTTGTGCCTTTGGCCACCAGTGAAAAATGCCACATCCATGGGTTCTCACACCCACATCCTATCACTGATCTCCATCTGGGGCAGGACTAGCTTATAACCAGCCTCCAGCTTCCACCACTATGTGTTTTGAAAGTTGTGTCTCAGCAAAAAGGACCTTTTTTTTTTTTGGGCCACACAGGCCAATCCACCAGAAAACGATTTCCTGTTTACATTTTTAACTAAATGGGCTGTGTGCCATTGGAGACCCAGAGAAGGACTGCATTAGGAAAGTAATTGCGGGTGGAGGATGGGTCTGGACACACACCTCCCAGGAGAGGTCACATAACTGCGTGCAGCACCCAGTTGTCCCTCTGAGGTTTGCTTTCCAGGCCTATTCTTTCTCTTTTAAAGGATTTTGGGCATTTTGATGCTCAAAGAAAAAGTCCCAGATGGAAGGCAATGAAAAAATGAACTGAAAGCTTAAATCTGTCAATTTGTTCTTTGATGGGTGGCTGATCAAAAAGCTGGACAGGAAAGGTTGAAATCACTCACTAAAACATGGTTGGTGGCTTTTAAGTAGTCATGCCAGCCCTTTGACTTATTTCACAAATTATACAAACAAACATCTTAGCAACTCTGTAAAACTGCATTAAGTCATAGATAACGCAAACACCAAAACAACGTAGAAACCACCCAGTCACACCACCTGCAGCCCTGGACGGCAGCTGGCCTTTCTGACCCAAGCACTGTACAAATCCAATTCCAAGGAACACACCGTCTAAACATTCCAGGATTTAGCAAGAACACATAAATGTCCTACTTAATGAGATATCTTCAACTCAGATGAGAGTCTCAATAATGGCCTTACTTATCTACAGTTGTAACATAAATTCCTACACAAGTGTACGGTAAAACCCCATTGGGTGAGTTCACTGAATATCCTTAGACTAACCGAGTGAAACATTTAATAAATGCCACTATGGGTGCTGTATTTCTAGAATATAAATTCTATGAGCAGGGGTTTTTGTTTGTTTTGTGTACTGCTGTACTTATAACTTCTAAAATAGTGCCTAAGAGGTTTTCAATACATAATTATTCACTAAATTAATGAACCTCATTTCACAACTATCTAGCCAAGAGGTGCTATTATAATTCCCATTTCATAGATGTGGGAACTTGGGCCAATTTGAGGCTTACTTGAATAAACTTAGGCTCTAAGTGTCAGGGCCAAGGTTCAGAGCCCAGTCTGCTAGCTCCAAGCGCAGGGCGCTCGCGGCCACAGTGCACTGCCTCTGGGTAGTAGGACTTGCTTTGGTCCTCCAGGCTATGCCGAGCTTCTTTACAGGTCCATTAGGGACCTTCGTAGCCACCACATGTGCAAGGGAAAATGGGGATGCAGCAAAAGACAGACCCAAAGAGACGCAACACATTGTGAATTCCAACAAAACGCTTAATCCGGCCTCCAGTCTTCTGTCTGGTAGGTTCATACAGCAGATGGGATTCACAGAATAGAAGAGATGACATCTGAAGAGTATGGCTCTTCTCAATTATTCCAGCAACGACTAACTTATTGGACACACGGTGTGACCAAGGTAATAAACGGAATACAGTTCAGCATTTCCCAAGGTCTCTGACTTGCAGAGCATACCGTGTATTTCACGAGACAAGACAAATTAGAAAACAACTATAAAAGATAGTAAGTAAGCTTCATTAGTTAAGGGATCACTTACTCTATGATTAGTTCAATATCTGTTCCCCTGCTTGATTCTGTCTTGGGTCCTGGGAGGAAGTGCTGCCTTATTTCCATTGAGTAGTCAGTCCTTAGTTAATCCATAGAGCAGCTGCTAAGAGAGGCCCTGCACCCCCTAGTCCTCCTCCACAACCACCCGCCCTCCCACAAGGTAATGACCCAGTAAGCAAGGCCTGGCTATTCCAACTGCAGCCCAGCCTGGGAACTCAGGTTCCAACCAGGGACAGCCTGGAGGTTTATGAGAGCAACCCAGGCCCAGAGGCCTGAACTAATCTGTTCCTTTGGTTCGTAGCCAGCAGAGGATAATTAAAAAGTTCTTAAGACTTTTTTTTTTTTTTTTGAGTTTTCTTTTGAGTGGCTTCTATAAGTAGGAAGGGCTTCCTGGTGGCTCAGGGGTGAAGAATCCACCTGGCAATGCAGGAGATGCAGGTTCAATCCCTGGGTCAGGAAAATGCCCTGGAGAAGGAAACAGCAACATACTCCTGGGTACTTGCCTGGGAAATCCCATGGATAGCGGAGCCTGGCAGGCTACAGTCCATGGGGTCACAAAAGAGTCAGACATGATTTAGCAACTAAACAACAATAAGCAGGAAATCCCTCCAGCTTCCTACCTCAACTGTACCAAGAATCATGCCTTTCGTTAAAGGCAGAGCTGGGAACATAGTCTATGAACACAATGTGGGCTACGAATGTTTTTTTCACAACCCTGGATATCTAAGTGGTTCTTGGTGACTTGGTACATGGCTGAAATTATCTGGGGTTATGGTTGATCTTAAGGGAAATCAACCCTGAATATTCACTGGAAGGACTGATGCTAAAGCTCCAGAATTTTGGTCATCTGACTCGAACAGATGACTCACTAGAAAAGTCCCTGATACTGGGAAAGCTTGAGGGCAGAAGGAGAAGAGGACATCAGAGAATGAGACGGCTGGATGGCATCACGGATGCAATGCACATTAACTTGGGCAAACTCTAGGACATGGTGAGGGAGAGGGTGGCTTGGAGTACTGTAGCCCATGGGGTCACAAAGAGTTGGACATGACGGGGTAGCTGAACAACAATGGTTGCAATGCAGGACATTCACAACGATCACAAGAAGTTACTCTTCAATCTCCATGTCTACTGCCATAGTATTATTAACTGTGCTTTTTAACAGCTAACAGATTTTCATTTGCTGGCTTGCATTTTGGTTATAGCAATAACATTTATTGGCTATAAAATGACTCCAATTTAGAACTTATTACCACTACATTTTAGCGCAACAATAAAATGTACACTCCACAGTACTTCTGATTTTTAAACTGATTGAAATTATACTTTGCTTGTGCTCCACAGTTACATTAACAAAACCAAATGTCAACAATACTACTGAACACTCTTATATACCACAATGACTGATGCTTGTAGCAACAGATTGATGTAAAACACATTAACGTTCCTCCAAGAAATATAGAGCATATTATGTATCAGTTTTGATGCAACCCAGAGAACACACAGGTGGAAAATAAGATGCACAGGGATGATGATAATGGCCAAAGACTATTTGTATAATCTTACCCTCTGACCACAGAAGTGTCTGGCTATAGGTTACTTAAAGTAACAACAGCAATGGTAAAAAATCCAAGACAAAACAAACTAAAAATGGCCAGCTTTGGTATTACTGGCTCTGAAATATCCAATATTGAATTCTCAAACTCTATTCCCATTAATGAGGCCAAATATAACAAATAATTGATGTTAGGATAGAAGAAAATAATTTTATAGCTACACTCTTAGCACTTGACTCATGAAGGCCTCTCCACAACCTCAGAGTCCAGCTGAATGCCTTAGCACATTTTTCACCCTAAATATTTCTGGGGTCCTGCCAGGCCCCCACATCAAGGCCCAAGTACAGCAACAACATCTTAAACTTTAAGGAACATTTGCTGGTCTGGTTTTGATTCAACTGGAAGACTTTCATCAGCTTTAGTTTGTGGTCCATGGTGTCCTCAAAAGAAGTCACACAACCCAGTCAGTCCCTGTGACATTCACTGGACAGGGAAGAAATAACGGTTTAGGAAGATAAGGCTCAAAGGCCTGGCAACATGCTGGGATGTGGCTGAGAGTTCAAGTACAGTTGTGTGGCAATATCATCAGCTTGACACCCTTCTGTGGTGACTCACTTGACTGATGGGGCATCTGATGTACCAGCCAGGGCATGCCTGCTGGGCTGTAGACAGGGCTGCCCCAGCAGGCTCCCAGTTTGATCACAGATGTGGCAGACCCTCTTGTGCCTCCACAGCACAGAAGTGAAAAACCTGAGCTGGTATAAGATAAGCAGCCAGCTGACCATTAAAAAGAAAGCTGATCTTCTTTAATTCTGATATGCAAAATTACAGATGATGAAGAAACAAACAAATATCAAAAGAAAAACAGTAAAATCATACATAATTTATGCCACTGATAATCACTGATAATATCTCGGCAAATTTCTTCACTTTTCTTGGAGGGGAGGGTTGTGAAATTACTACATACATAGTAGCATCTTTTTTCATGTAAGCATTTTCTGATGACATTAACCTTTGATCTATTCCAAAAATCATAAAACTCTTTCCTCATTAATGAGGCTAAAAATAACAAACAACTGATGTTAGGATAGAAAAATAATTTTAAAACCACAATCTTACCAGATGACCCCCTGAAGGCCTTTCTACAACCCCCCAGAGTATTCTCAGACCTACAAGGGAGTCTACTGTATAGTATAGCCTGATTTATGTAACTTTTTTCTTATTGTGTACATTTGAACTATTATTCCTCCCTCAGCCATAAGAAATAGTCCTGCAATTCACATTCTTGTAGCAGACCACTGCTTGTCTCCAGTTGTTTCCTTAGTATAAATTCCTGGAAGTTAAATTAGTGGGTCAAAGTCTAGGAACCTTTTCTAAGGGTCTTGATACATCCTAGCAAACAGCTTTGCAGAAAGTTTGGACTGAACTGCATTCCCCCCAACAGCGTATGGGGGTTGCTCCTTCCCTCTCACCATGGCCCCACCAGCACAGAGAATTACCAATTTGAAAAATCAGATGGATTTCCCTACCAGCCCCACTCAGCCCACAAAGTTACCTTGGACTCTTCTCTTTTCTAGCATTTCCAGAAAGGTGAATACAATTCCTCTCCTGTGTTGTTTCTATCTGGAAGCAAAGTTTAATTTTCTAAAGGGCATTTTGCTAAGAAGGACGAGTGGGAAAGGAGACAGGCAGATGGATAGAGCCAGACTACCGCCGCCTGGTGGGTGCTGGACCCCTGGCCATGTGGTGTGGCTCATCCAAGAGAGACGGGGAATGGTGGGTGGTTGGTTTAGTGTAGGATCCTCAAAGACAAGACTAACTTGGAGGGATGAGGTACACAGGGGAGCCATTTCTCTGCTGGGCAGTGGTCTGTGACCTATAGGCCAGGTTCTCGGTCATGGATCTCAGGCCTGGACTGGCTGCTCCCTCAGCCCCTCTACCCCATTCGGCTTGGAGCAGATGGTGCTATTAAACTCAAGGCAGGAGGCCTGTATCTCTTTCTCTTTCCCCCTATAATGAGAGACAAGAGAAAATCCCATGAAAATTTGTAAAGTCCCATCTAATCTAATCCCAAATTATGGAATTTTTCTTCCTTGGAAAATATCTCCTTATGTCCTGAGTTAAAGTGCCATAAAAACAGAAGGAAAATCAAACTTCAGTTGGAAAACAGGGTCAAAAGGAATACCAGTAAACTGGATAGTGGTGAATCAGAGTAAATGATACAAAGTGCTCAGACGCTCAGTTGTGCCCGACTCTTTGCAATCCCATGGACTGTAGACCGCCAGGCTCCTGTGTCCATGGGATTCTCCAGGCAAGAATACTGGAGTGGGTTCCCATTTCCTCCTCCAGGGGATCTTTCCAACTCAGAGATCGAACCCGTTTTCTATGTCTCCTACACTGCATCACCTCCTCCTGTGGGCGGATTCTTTACCACTGAGCCACCACCTGGGAAGCCTCAGAAAAAAAACAATTTGTATTTGTTGGAAATTTGAACATATTCTTTACATGTATCTTATCTATGTCCTGAATGTTCAGTATGTGCTAAACGAGTTAACGAGAGGAAAACCACAAGCCCCCAAGATGCATTGTTCTGTATTCTTTTCTGACTCTTACAAGTATGCACAGTATTTACAGATTCTTTCCCTTTGTCTAATATAATTTAATACATATTTTTATTCAGACAATAACAGAGTCCTGATTCTTATTTTAATGAGACTGGCTGGTGAAATCCCCTTAAGGCCTTAGCAATTATATGTAATTGCTTTTAAAATGGTTTTTAAATAATTTGCGTTTAAAGTAACTTGACTAGTCTACAGGGCAGCAGCTCTGCTTTCTAGCTTAAAAATTTTTTTTTCTAAAGTTCCAAACAAGTATCATATTCAGATGGAGTATTTTGGGAAAAGCATATAATTCTGTGATTAAATATAATTCAGAATCTTAGAGTAGGGAATCTGTTATCCTTAACGTTCTCTGAAGCCAATCATTTGAAACTTCTCACGTAGAATAATAAAGAAATATGAAGTAGAGGGCAAAACTCTGGATTGTAAGTAAAGATGCAATGGTAAAATGTAACTAAAAAGACAATGATCTCAGTTCAATTACTCCATGCAGGAGAAAACCCTTAAGAGAAAAAGGACTAGCAGGGGAAACGGAACAGTGTCTCTACGCCGCACAGTACTTACCAAGGGGAGTATTCTTTCCTGTTAAAGCCTCTCTATCTTTTTCAAAATCACAATTTAGCTGCATCAGAACTGATTCTTAAAGTGTATTCACTTCTTTCCAACTAAAGAACCTCACAATTTATGAAGCTATTTTTAAGGAAACTCAGAAACATTTTGGGAGCACTTCAAAGGATCTTATAAGGTAACATTTGCTATTTCAAAAGACTGAAGTGGTTGCAACGAAATCCAAGTATCTCCTTACTACCTTAAACTGAGTGCAATACAACTGTCATTCTCCATATAATGAAGATACTGCAAAAACAAATGCATTCACTGTAACAAACAGAAAAGTGATAGTGATACTAGATTCAATCTTCTCCTGTCCTGAGGCGTAACTTACGTTTGCTTTAAAGCCACCAATATAATGCTAGGGTTCTTTAAACTATCCTTAAAATCTACAGGCAAGAAACTGTAACTGCTTCAGGGGATTAAGAATGGGGACTGAGTGCACAGGCATGGACTGGACATTCAGTTTTTAAAATTTTACATTTGTTTATACTGCTTTGAGTTTAAATCATGAGCCTGTATATTACTTTATAATACTAATGGAAAGCACTCTTCCACTAGGAGCTAGGATAATTGAATATCTATATGGAAAAAATGACATGAACAATTCCGCATATCATACCTAACAGATAGTTTCCTAGCAGATTATAGGTCTAAATGCCAAAGGCAAACAATAAAACAGGGAATAATTCTGGGAACTTGGGATTGAAACTTATCCAACAGGGCATAAAAAGCACTAACTATAAAGCAAAGTATTGATATATGTGACTATATTAAAATCAGAACTTTTATGTATCAAAAGACAAACTTAAAAGTCAGCAAAAGATGGTCTACAACATATAAATACATTAAAAAAAGAGCACATAGCAGACTATACAGAGAACTCCTACTGATCATGATCAGTAAGAAAAAGCAGACAATCAAGTTGAAAATGGGCAAGAAATTTGGGCAGGGATTTCAGAAAAGAAATTGCAAAAGAAAGGTGCTCACCCTTTCTGTAATGCAGGAAGCACAGATTAAAACCACAGGGGGCGATCCTGCTCACCTACCAGAACAACTAAGACAGCTAACATCAAAATGCTGAAAATACCAAGTGTTTATAAGAAGTGGAATAACTGGAATTCTTATATGTTGTTGGAGGATGGCTGTAAACTGCTCTACTCACTTTGGACAACAGGTTGGTATTATTTAGCAAAAATGAATAATTTACTGTGCTCTGTGACTCAGCAGTGCATTCCCAGATGTGCACCCTAGAGCACAGTGTGTACATGTATGAGGATGTGTTGAGCAGTTTATCTGTGAAAAACAAAAACTGGAAACAAGCTAGTGTGTGCATGCTCAGTTGCTTCAGTCATGTCCAACTCTGTAACCCCATGGACTGTGGTCCCTGCTCCCTACCCCCCGCCCCCGAGGCTCCTCTGTCCAGGAGATTTTCCCAGCAAGAATACTGGAGTGGGTTGCCATGACCTCCTCCAGGGGATCTTCCCAACCCAGGGATCAAACTCACATCTCCGGCAATGCAAGGCAGATTCTTTACTGCTGACCCACTGAGGAAGCCCAAAACAAGCTAAAAGTTGAGCAAAAGTAGAATGCAGAAATAGTTTTAGTATATTAATACAATTGTTCATTCTACTGTAATGAAAATAAATAAATAAACTACAGCTATTATACACGAATGACTTTTAAAACTACTGAGCAAAAGAAGCCAGACTCACAAGAATAAAACAAAATGTTGCATTTTAGGGATGTGCTAAATAAGTCAGACATTATTTGTGGATCTGCAGTCGTGAATTTGTCATTTTGCTAAAATTTATTTGTAAGTCCAGAATCAATACTCAAGGTGCTTTCACAGTCATTTGTGGACACATATGGAGTGATGAAAAACTTCAGTCACCCAACATGCAGATTCCCAGCTGAGGTTGAATAAAGGGATGCTCTGCCTTCTGTTCCAGCTCTATAGTGTCCCTATGTGCAAGAAGGCTGGGATATTCCTCACAAAGAAAACATGTGCTTAATAAGCTTTATTCAGGCATAACTTACAGCCCTGTTGGTCCTGAGCTGAATGTTAATGAATCAATAGTAATATTAAACAAAGTGTCTTTAAATAGAAATCCATGTAAAACAAGGTAATGGATTAATCAGTTGACAAAAACATTGTAAACAGAGGCTGTAGGAACGTAATCCTGTATTTCCTGTAGGAGCAATAGTTAGATATTTGCTAATCCAGTGTTTGCAGTGGCTTCATGAGACCTTACTATTGCAAATAACAGTTGCCATCCCCTTCTCCAGGGGATCTTCCTGACCCAGGGATCAAACCTGGATCTCCTGCATTGTAAGTGGATTCTTTACTGTCTGAGCCACCAGGGAAGCCCCCTAGAATTTGTATTGAAGAGCTAAAATATAAATAAAAACAAGGAATTGATTACTGTAAACATCAGACTAGTAGTTATCCACAGAGAGGGAAAGGATTGTTAGAGGGAAGGAGAAAGTGAGAGTTGTAGGTTCTTCTGGGGTCCCAGCAACACTGTACTTCCTACCTGGGGGGGGCAGCTGCTGAAGATCAATTTGTAAAGTTGTATAATATGTCTCATGCACTCTTCTATATAATAAAAAATAGGTACATATCTATCTTAAGACATACCTAAGGACAGTAAGCATATTAATAGCATTCTCTGGGTGATTTTTATTCTTTGTGCTTTTAAAATATTCTCCATATTTTCTACAATTAACATGTTACATTTAAAACCAAAAAGTTAATACATGTTAATGGAAGAAATGCTCTTCCTAATCATACAAATGGCTATTTTTATTCTCTAAAGGAGGGATGCTTAAAAGGGGTAAAATTACAATTTTGTCTTTGTTACACCAGTCCGTGGTTTAGGTTGCATAATATACTTGGCAGTTCCCAACTGTTTTTAGTTTCTCTTCTTTTTCAGTCAAATACAAGCAACAAATATTTACTGAGTGCTCCTCCATATGCAAGGACTAAATTTTCCATCCTCTAGCCTCACTGAGAAATTGTGTTGACTGCTCTAGAGACATTTTTTTAGGTAAAGTTATTACAGTAAATCAATGGTATCTTCCTCCCCCTCAGGAGGGGGACATCTCCAGTGTCGCATTCTGAGTTGGCTGGACAAATTAACAACTCTGCCTCAAGTCACTGGCCATCTGGCATCTCTTTCTATACAGTCTGCTTTCAGGGAATATTTCCTGTTTGGACTAGGGAGAGGAAAAGGAGGTAAAAGGACTTAATAAGAATCTAAATGTCCACTGGTGAAAACAAAGGAATATCTAAAATTAGCAGAGGTGGCCCAATATACTTCAGCTTAACAGCAATCCTGCGGAAAGAGGATTGCTTGAAAAAGGAGCCTAAAATATTTTGCTAAGTTCACAATTCTCAGCAACAGAAAAAGCACTTCTGCTGAAGATAATATCCAGGACAATTAAATTAAACTACACAGTACAATGCTTGGTCCGGATACCATGAAAGGCGCATGAAGCAGAGAGATAAGGAGACATGGACTTTAATGCGAAGGCCACTGGACCCTGCTTGTCCCCCCCCCACAAGCAAATAGCTGGCTTACCTCAAACTCTAGTGTTTATTCTTTAGTCTAAACATGTGGAAAATTGTCTCTGATCTGATTTTAACCTCCTCCAATGTCTTCCTACTCCATCTATATTTTCCATCCCTCGCTTGCTTCACAGATGTGACCATGCACAAAACCCACTTTCTCCCTTCAACCATGCTCACTTTCCACAATGGCTGGCTCGGGCTGCGATGAAGAAATGCAATCTCACCAGGCTTCATGGTGCTTTTCACCCCTTGTTCATTTGCTTCTGGGGAGCTTATTGACTTGACTGGAAAAAACTTTAAATGATTTTCCAGCAAAGTCACCCTTTCCAGTGGTAAAAAGAAGTTTAACATCTGTGAACAAAAACAAACTGAAGGAAAATGATTTTTATATTCTCTAGTTCTTATATTCCAAAACCAAACACCCACTGAGAAGTCAATGAAAACAGACACAGCAAAATACCATTAATTCAAATTTCAAAAAATTGAAATTTCTATTTTTTTTCAGATCTGAGGTAGATCCAAGTTTATCCTGAACAGTTTACGAGTGACTAAGCCAACTTACAATGTCAACAAGATTTTCAATACAGATGTTTAATCCAAAAGAACCATTTCTAGTGATCATTTCAAAATGCAAGTCTGATCATACCATTTCTTTACATAAAACACTCAATGATTCCCCACTGCTTCTAGGGTGAAGACCAAAGCCTTCCCACCTTAACTATTACAAAATCCTTAGCCTGGTTTCTTTTTCTTTTACCATTTCAATCTGCCCTAACTAACCTATCCTAACCACACAAACCTCCTAAACACATAGCTTAATAACAACTTGTTGAACGCTGTTCAATGAACACTGTTTCCCCCTCATTAACTCTCCAATACCTACTGCATGTAGAATAAATTGCTTGCCCTACTAGAGTGGAATATGTAATTACAATTTACTTGTGTCCACCAGTTTTCCATCTCCTTTTCTTCTGGTTCATTTGGAGAAGTTCTTCTAGACCCCAGGGAATACAGGAGGGTCCAGTGTCCTACCGATGTTACTGCAGGGGCAGGCATGTGATCCAGGCTAGTTAATCAGAGGACTCCCTGCCTTCTGGCCACAGTGAGTGAAGAATGGACAGGTAACTGATCACAGTTCATCCACGGGGTCTAATATAGGAATGCTCTTCTTCATGGAGGCAAAACCTAAATGTCTCGGCCAAGGATGACCGGAGAGCCCTTTTTTTCTATTACATGGCAAACATCTTTCTGCAAATGAAGTTTTTTGTTTTGTTTTTTACAAGAGGGAAAAAGAGCCAACTAAAATAATACTTTGGGCTCCCAGATTCAATTGTGCTCGAAGTTAGACTCACTCTGAGATTTTCCAAAATTGTAAGCTTATGATTTCCACTTTTTCCTTAAGCTACTTGGGTTCCTGTCATTTGAATGTCTTTCACAAGACATCCTGAGTGCTCTTCTTTGGAGTCACTACTTGCTCCAAGTCAGCAAACTTTCTAAAGGGTCATATAGTAAGTATTTTTTAGACTTTGTGGAATAAGAGGCAAAATTACGGGTATTACATAGTTACATAAACGTTCTAAATGTAGCAGTTTGACAATGTAAAAACCATTCTTACTTCATGAGCCATAAAGCAAAAAGGAGAACAAACAAAGAAAAACAAGGTAACTGGCTGGATTTGCACCATGGACCAACGTTCTCCAACCCTTGCTCCAGTCAAACTGGTTTACTTGTGCCGTGAGCATGCTGTAAGCTTTCTATTGCCAAGTTCTTGCTGATGATGTTTTTCTCCCCTGGGAGGCCTCTCCCCTTGCCACTAATTACTGCCCATCTACCATACAAAGCCCATATAAACCCGAACTCCCACCTGAGGCTTCTCTGTTATCACAACAAAAGGAGGTCTTTCTCTTTAGAATCCTTAAGGACTATTTCTCTTTGGTCTTGACCCCACTTTGCACTGTAGTTATACTACTCTTCTTGTAGCTCTTGTATACTGTGAGTGCTCAGTCAGTTTCTTTGGAATTGATAGTATCTAAAAGGCTGAAAACAGCAACAAAAAAAAACCCCGAAAACCCCCACAGGATCAAAGCAATTAGTAGAGGTTTGTGGATCCACCAGAAGTGCAGGGTAAGATTTCTGGTAGCCAAGGAAGCCAGACATCAGAAAATCACAAAAAAGAACAGCTCTCACTTCCGTGTTGTCATGGCAGCTCTATGCACAGCTGCTTGTTTGCTTGTCTAGGGTGGTTATGCCCAGCAAGTACCACATAAGGGGTGTTTCGGACATTTTGTTCCTGGAGGGGAGGGAGACGGGCACGGTGGTCTAGCCTTGAAGGATGCCTGTGTCTCAGTCTGTAATTCTGGTTGCTCCCTTGTGGTGTTTTTCCTTCTGACTGCTGTGTGGTGCTGCCTGAACTCACTCATCTGAGACCCAGCCTCCTATCTTTTCACCACAGTATATGTTCTAATATAAACTGTAGCATACAGAATATTATAGATTATATATGGGAAAGATGGAGGGCATGAGGAGAAGGGGATGACAAGAGCATGAGATGACTGGATGGTATTGTCGATTCAATGGACATGAGTTTGAGGAAACTCCAGGAGACAGTTTTCTAGGACACAGGCTTCCCTGGCCTGCTGCAGTCCATGGGGTTGCAAAGAGTCAGTCACAACACGGTGACTAAACAAAATATAATATAAATATTAAATATTTTAACGTTTTTCTCTACATTGTTCTTTTTAATAAAACATGAACAACTATGTAAATCCACTGCTAAATAATAAAGTCTCATTATTGTTAAAATGAAGACGAAAAAGTTGTCCAGGCACCATTTAAAACTTTCAAGCACCTCAGTGCTACAAGGCTTACATTTTGAACATTTCTATTCTCAGTTACGAATCTTTTCATTTTCTTTTGCAGAAACGCAGCATATATTTTCCCAAGACCTAGTTAATTACCCCAAAGGGCAAAATCAGCTAATATAAAATGTGTATGTCCATTTCAGGCAAGGTAGTGATGGTCATTAAATATTCTTCCTCTCCTAATTTTGATTATCACTTGTCTATACTATCGTCATCATCAAGTCGACATTTACTTACTGTGTTTTGCATTCCTGGGAGAGCAGGATTTTTAAAGGTAGTTTTATTGAGGGATTATTCACATACTATGAAATTCATCCATTTAAAATGTACAACATGGAGAGAGTTGTGTAATAATCACCCATAATTCAGTTTTATAATGTTTTTGCTGCTGCTGCTAAGTCGCTTCAGTCGTGTCCAACTCTGCGACCCCATAGACGGCAGCCCACCAGGCTCCGCCGTCCCTGGGATTCTCCAGGCAGGAACACTGGAGTGGGTTGCCATTTCCTTCTCCAATGCATGAAAGTGAAAAGGGAAAGTGAAGTTGCTCCGTCGTGTCCAACTCTTAGCCACCCCATGGACTGCAGCCCACCAGGCTCTGCTGTCCCTGGGATTCTCCAGGCAAGAGTTCTGGAGTGGGGCGCCAGTGCCTTCTCCGTATAATGTTTCTATCAGTCCCCAATGGTCCCTCCTGCCATTTGCAGCCAAGCCCTGCTTCTGCAACCAGTCACGGGCAACTGATCTACTTTCGATCTCTAGACATTTGCCTTTTCCAATATTACATAAAAAACTGAGTCACACAATGTGTGATCTTTTGGGTTTGGATTATTTCACCTGCAGATGTTTATAGTGAGCCAACAGCTTTCAAAAGGAAGGTAAAAAGAAGATGGTAACAAATACTAACTTTAATTGAATACTTAGTATATACCTGCAATTCTGCCAAGCTTTGGGAGGCATGATCTTATTTAATTTTTCCAAACAACCACAGGGACAGGTACTATTATTTTCATTTTTCTGATGATGAAACATAAGTTCATAAAATTGAAGGATCTTTGCCTAAAGTCAATTAACTAATTAGTGGATGAGCTGGGATTTGAAACTAGCCCTAAATCTTGGCCACTATGCCATCTGCCTGGTGTTTTAAAAAAAAAAATCTTGAGATGAACCAACAGAGATGTTCCTTAAAAGGAAAAAATAAAAAAGATATTTCCAACTTACAGGAGAAGTCAATAATACAGTTCAAGGTGCTAGAGGAAAAAAACAAACAAACATTTAAGGGTGCCTGAGTGGGGAGGCTCACCACAGTGGGCACTCTGGCACCTTCTCAGCACATCGAGCCTCCATGGGGCACAGAGTCCCCGTCTTGCACCCCAGGCTTGCTGCTCTTGCCATTCAGGGAAACCAAAAGAGGCCTGTTCCTCACAGCATCCTTCATAATATGTGCTCTTGTCCTCAATCTTCTGCAGCCTTTTCACTTTATTTAGAAAGCTTGTGTTGGAAAACATAAAAAAATAATATATTTAAGGCTGTTTATGAGCAAATTTCCTCAAAAAGCCTCAAGCTGGTCCATTTGTGCCATCTGTTATAAGGGAAACTCGAAACCACCTGTCTGTCTGCCTGAGCTCTGCTCTTATCAAGGAAGTTGTAATTACCTCTTTGGTGAAGGATTTGAATCATTACAGTAAATCCCTTATTCAGCACATATTGTATCAGGGAGGCATTCTGACTCTAAAACCCAGGGTTTTTACCACCTTGCCCTGCACAGATGCAGTAAACCCACAGCTATTCAAAGCCTGGCAGAGTAAATTGTGACTTAATCTTGTTTGTTATCCAATGATAAATATTTACTAAACAAATACTTCCTGCACACTTACTACATGGCAGGTGCTTTTGCAGGCACTGGGAACACAGCAGAAAACAGGAGAGCAAGGTTTCTGCTCTCAGGCAGCTTACGTTCACTCACAGCAAAGGTCAAGACAGGGTATGGGAGCACAGGCTGGGTGGAGGAAAATATCAAAATTTCCACTTGCATTCTTCATCTGATCCTTATAAGATTTTTATTTTATATATGCTTTCTGATGTGTATAAAACAATTAGTAAGATAGGTAAATACTTCATAAATAAGTAAACAAAACAACAAGTACATATTGGAGGTACTTACCCCCAATTTTTCTTATGACAATATTTTGATCACGTAAGTGATTAAAATTGTTTAGGAAACACTATTCCCATGTGTGTGTGTTAACAGACAAACAAGGAAGCAACACATCATGTTAGGTGGTATTAAGAGCTATGAAGAAAATAACAGTGTGAAGATGAGTGCCAAGTGGGAAAGAGTCAGTGGAGTGATTTGGAGTCCAAGGATGGGGCTGCTTCTTTCAGGAGTAACATCTCAGCTGGGACATCCACACAGGAGCATGTTCAAGGCTCTTTCTCTTAAAGATCAGGGCATCTTTTTACTTTAACCATTGGGATTAAAAAAAAGCCAAACTCTGGAAAGGAGAATCAGTGTCAAGGGCAAAAAGAGCCCTTTTGTCGCTCTCTGCTGAAACAAGACACAGCAACAGCATACACAGCCTTGTTTCGAAAGTAACAACACCCACTGGTGTAGACTGCTTACAACCCGCCAGACTCCAGGCTGAACACTTTTTGTCCCTGACTGTCCCAATAACCCAAGAGACTGGGTTGCTGCCCTGACTTTGCAGAGAGGTACCGGGAAGGTTGGAGAGGCTGAGTCATTTTCTCAGAGCCAGAGAACGATGGTGCTGGGACTGAAGTGAGACAGCCCAGCTCTAGAACAGCCTTTTCTGAACGCCTGTGCCTACTGCTCCCCCCTCCGCCAACTGCTTCCCTCCAACTTCCCCCAGCTCCTCACAGAGTCCCCAGCACACTTTCTACATGGGCCTGGTGCACAGAAGGTCTGGGAGATGGCTGATGCAAACACAGTGAGCTGAATTATAGCGAATTTGCCTGGGGTGCCCTAGAACCTGTTGAAGCAGGTAAATCCCAAATAACATTACACAGAAAATGAAGGAAAAATGGTTTGGAAGCTTCTCAATATTTTCATAGGTTATTTGTTTGATAAACGGACTTCTAAATAAAAACACTATTCTTAAGAATGGTGAATTAACCGTTAAGTCCAAGAGTCTGGAGTCAGAACTCCAATACGCTTTGAATCCTGGTTCTGCCATTGAATTTGCAGTGTGACTGTGGGCAATTGAACCTCTGTGCTCCTCATTTTCCTCTCCTGCTTAAAATGAGGATAATTAATAATAACTCTATCCCAGAGGATTGGTGAGAATTAAAGGGGATCATACATATAACACACTTAGCATACTGAAGCTTGGTACGCAGTAAACACACACTAAATGGTACCTATGATCAAACTAGTCAATCCTAAAGGAAATCGACTCTGAATATTCATTGGAAGGACTAGTGCTGAAGCTCCAACACTTTGGCCTCCTGATGCGAAGAGCCGACTTGCTGGAAAAGACCCTGGTGCTGGGAAATACTGAGGACCGGAGGAGAAGTGGGTGAGAGAGGATGAGATTGCTGGATGGCATCACCAACTCAATGGACATGAGTTTGAGTAAACTCTGGGAGATAGTGAAGTACAGGGAAGCCTGGTGGGTTACAGTTCATGGAGTTGCAAAGAGTCGGACATGATTTAGGGACTGAGCAACAACAATTATGATGATTAGGATATGCTTGACTTCTCCTGAAAAAGTGGTTCCTCTATTTAAAAGTGAAAAGTAGACTTAAGGGCTCAGCACTTGTACCATCTATAGATCTGAAGGCATTGATTCAAAGAGAAGGGAAAATGAAGAGCAAACTGCACCAGTTCCTAACCAAAAGGAGAGAAGAAGTAATCTGCCTCCAGTTCTAGGGCTTTCATCCCAGGATCATTTGTCTTCTTAGCATAGCCCTGTCACTTGTGTCTGCACAGCAAAGCCCCCAGTGGAAAACACACAGAGACAAGTTCACAGGCACTCGGGTTGTGTTACCAGGGACAGATCGGTCCACAGGGATCAAATAACCAACGCTTAAAGCCCAGAAGTTCGTGTTCAAGAAGAGGTGTCAATGCCAAGCTCTGGCACATCCATGAACCTTAATTAAGCCCCAGACTCTTTTTCAGGGCAGGGTGGCAGGAGGTGTCTGTTTTTCCATTGATTCTCACAGATGAGCTGATGGTGCTAAGAAAAGTGGGCCTCAGGAGAGAGGAAGACAAGCACTGTCCACCTGTCTACACTCATTCCTGGGGTGTCCAGGGAGAGAATCTGAATTCCTGAATGCACTGCTGACAGCTTCCTGAGAAGCCCACATGGGGAGGGCAGGTGGAGGGACAGAATCATATTGGGCAGTATTTCTTTCTTGGGGTAGGATGACTACAAGCTCTTAAGAGCAGCACCATCTCTGGATCTTTTGTGTGGTGGTGCTCATTCTTACCATCTTTCTGCAAGTTGGGCAGCCAGGGTCGCCATCATTAAGTGGCCAACGTAGGCTGAGCCAGACCCTCAGATGTTAGGACTCAATGAAAGGCTTAGTTTCTTGGAGGTGGCATGGGGGCCACTGCAGCAGCTTCCTTTTCATCTTTTCCTTCTAAACTGCAGGCTTCTCAACATCTAACTTCCTCTCTCCCTGTCCTCATCTCTGCCAATAGACTAAATGCTGGGTCTTTAAATAGGGAAGGTCTTTTAAGAACTGTCTAAGGAAGAATCATTGAGAAACTTCCCACAGGAAATGCAAGGCTGAGAGGGAAGAGTAAGGGTTGTGGGGGCAGGTGGTGTGAGAGTGGGAATCCCTACAACTCTACCTCACTCTCATTTGAAAATCATTTGAAAATCACTCTCATCTGAGTATCAGACCCTTTAGTTGTCCCAAAGGGTCTCGGGAAGGACTGTAGGCCTCTGTGTCTATAAAGGGCCAGGCACCATCTCTGGCACCTGGGAAGTGCTCTTGACACAACAGCAAGTATTAATACTTTCTGAGCTTGACAAAACAGCAGAATTAAAGAAGTAGATGACCTAAGGTTCTGGGAAGTTATATCTGCCTTTCCCAAACTAAAACTAACCAGGACCAGGAAGAAGGATGCCAGGGCTTTGCTTAATTTAAATACCCAAAGCCAGCTCACTTTCTCTCCTTCTCCCCATTCCCTTGTTTTGGTTTAAAAAAAAGAGGGGAGCATGTCCCCCAAATATATATTTTTAACATATAAATATCTATTTTTTAAATACAAAAAGAAAACCATCATTTCTGTTTCTAGCTATAAAAGCAATTTGTACTCAATGTAGAAATGAAAGAAACAATACTAGGCAAAACTCTAAACTAAATAAACTCCCCCCCCCAAATTAAAAATAAAACCACCAAATGATCCAGGAATTCCACTTTGAAGAAAATTAAAACATTAACTTGAAAAGATAGCTGGACCTCCATGTTTTTTGCACCATTATTTATAACAGCCAAGATATGGAAACAACTTAACTATCCATCATCAAATGAACAAATAAAGAAGTTGTGGTGCACACACACACACAAACATTATCTGGCCATGAAAAAGAAAGAAATGGTGCCATTTGTGACAACATGGATGGATCTTGAGGGCATTATGTTAAGTGAAATAAGCCAGAGAAAGATAAATACCATATAATCTCATTTATATGTAAGAATCTAAAATGCAAACAACAATAACAAAAAATCCACTGAGCTCATAGATAAAGAGAACAGATTGGTGGTTGCCAGAGGCAAAGGGGTGAGGGAAATGGTCATGAAAGCAGTCAAAATGTACAAATTTCTAGCTATAAAATAAATAAGTCACGGGATGTAATATACAGCATGGCAACTATAGTTAAAAAATAATTTATTGCATATTTGAAAATTACTAAGAGAATAGAGCCTAAAAGTTCTCATCATAAGAAAAAAATTTGTAACTATATATGTTAACTAGACTTATTATGGTGGTCATTTTGCAATATATGTTAATATAAAATCATTCTATTTTACACTTGAAATCAATACAAGGTTACAAGTCAATTATACTTCAATAAAACAAAAAACTAGGCAAATGAAACAATGGACAAAGAATTAATTTCCAAAATATACAAGCAGCTCATAAAAGTCAACACCAGAAAAACAAACAACCCACTCAAAATGAGGGGAAAAACCTAAAAAGACATTTCTCCCAAGAAGACATACAGATGGCTAATAAACACAAGCAAGTGTGCTCAGCATTTTCTGGTCATTATTAGGGAAATGCAAATCAAAACTACAATGAGCTATCACCTCACATCAGTCAGAATGGCCATCATCAAAAAGTCTATAAACAATAAATGCTGGAGAGGGTGTGGAGAAAAGGGAACCCTCTCGCATTGTTGGTGGGAATGTACATTGATACAGCCACTATGGAAGACAGAATGGAGATTCCTTAAGAAAATTAGGAATAAAACCACCATATGACCCAGCAATCCCACCACTAGGCACATACCCTGAGGAAACCAAAATTGAAAAAGATACATGTACCCCAATGTTCACTGCAGCACTACTTATAATAGTTAGGACACGGAAACAACCTAGATGTCTATTCACAGATGAATGGATAAAGAAGCTGTGGTACATACATACAATAGAATACTACTCACCCTAAAAAGGAACACATTTGAGTCAGTTATAATAAGATGGATGAACCTAGAGCCTATTATACAAAGTGAAGTAAGTCAGAAAGAGAAAAACAAATATTGCATAATAACGTATATATATATGGAATCTAGAAAGATGGCACTGATGAAATTATTTGCAGGACAGCAATGGAGACAGACATAGAGAACAGACTTATGGGCACAGAGGGAGAAGAGGTAGGAGAGGGTGGGATGTACGGAGAGAGTAATATGGAAACTTACATTACCATTTGTAAAATAGATAGCCAAGGGGAATTTGCTGTATGACGCAGGTAACTCAAACCGAGGCTCTGTAACAACCTAGAGGGGAGGTGAGGGGAGGTGAGGGGAGGGAGGGAGGTAGGAAGGAGGTTCAAGAGGGAGGGCACATATGTATATCCATGGCTGATTCATGTTGATGTTTGGCAGAAACCAACACAATACTCTAAGGCAATTATTTTTCAATTAAAAACCATTAAAAAAAATGAAAGAAAACCAACCTGCCGAAAGGTACCACATATCGCCGACTGGTTCAGAATCTTTGCAGGTACATATACATATTCATATGCATTTGTTTTGCCCATTAAAATGGCACTATAACCTACATAATTTTTTAATTTATAAAAAAATGGTTTATTTATAAAAACATTCTCATGCCAATAAAGTTTATCAGCAGCAAGATTTTTAATAGCTGCACTGTAGGCCATGGCTGTGTGATAGTTACCAAATCATCACCATCGCTGGACATTTATTTTGTTATGATAAATAATACGGCAATGAAAGTTCCTCCACTTTTGCAAATACCTGTGATTATTTCCTTATGCTAAATACTAGTGCAATGACTGAGTCAAAGGGCTAGTCCGTATGGAGACTTCTGACACCTATTTCTATACTATTCCCAGCAAAGGTCATGCTGCTTCAGAATCCCACCCACAGTGGGCCATTCTGACCTCACACACAGACCTTAGGGTATAAGAATTTTGTTGCTTCTATCAGACGAGCCCATCAAACCACTGAGACAAAAATGGGGCTGATCTCATCTAGGTTCGAATCATTATTCCAAAGTAAATGAAGGCTCTAAGAGGAGACTGCCCTGAACCACTGCACTGTTTTAGAACAAGGGGGTGGTGAGAGAAGGGAGGGGAGGTTTGTTCTGCCTTAGCCTCTGCTCCTGAATTGAGAATTACTGGCTTCCTCCAGTCCATCAATCAGCAAGCTGAGTCTGAACACTGAATTACAGCAAGGGAATGAATGAGCTTATACATAGTAGGGACACATACGCTGAAAGCAAACAAGCCCACAGTCACCCCCATCACACCTCAGTTGTGACTGACACTGGAGGTATTCCAGCAGGGACGATGTCCTTAGGAGGGAATGTTCCTCATGTCCTTTTTTTTAAAGGGGAGATAAAAGGATATGTGATAAAAAAAATAATCTGGGTTGGAGGCTCAAATATTCATAATGAGTATTTCAGCTAGTTAAAAAGGAGCATTCTCCTACTCCCAATGGGCAAGAAGGGACAGCTGGCATCTTGGAGTTGGCAAATTGCTCCTGAAAGATCAATGTTGTCTCTGTATTTGATAGACTGATCTGGTCTAAAGTGTATTTGTTGAAACAGATAACGTAATAGTCAGGCCATCAGTGTGTACACACATATGCTGTTTTCCCTTAACCCCTTTCCCTCCATGAAACTTTCAGAATCTGAATGCCTTACCCCTTACCAGACCAGGGGCAAAGGTAACTTCAAATGACATGGCTCCTTTGGGGAAAAGAGACAGAACAAACTGTCTTCAAGAACTACAAGTTATCCAAAATTCTATTGAAACTAAGAAAATGGGAGTCCTTCCCCAATCACCATCTACCATCTCCCCAGTCAGAATCTCTGCCTGCTTACAGGGACCACAAAGAAAGGCTTGTTTTGATGTCTGCGAGGGGCAGGGTCATTGCTGTGGCGCCTCAGGGCTTCCACTGGTGTCTGGGTGCCTGTGCTGGACACCTGGGAGCGGGAGAGGGAAGCCATCCCCCTGGTGTGCTCTGCCCATTACCAGAGGCAGTGAGTGCCCTGGGGGAATTTCCACTGGGGTACAGCTGTTGCTTTCTGGGTAAAATGCGGTACATGTGGGCAGAGACGAGCTCAAGAAATGAGTTGCCTGGAGCCAACTCATTCTGCAAGCTGCTCCCCAGAAGATGGCAGACTGTCGGTGTGTTTTGCAATTGCTCAGGGAGGGGTGCAAACTCCTGGAGGTTTTGCCCCAAAGCCTAGGGTCATATGTCCTTCCAGAATAGCAGCTGAGATGAGTGAAGAGTAGGAATAGTTAATATTTACTTAGGGCTCATTACAAGGCAGGTCACAGAGGGCTCTGCCCTCATTAGCTCAATTCGCCACCAGAAACCACTGGCAGATAAGGAGCACAGATACAAGAATTTGGTGTTCTGGAAAATTACAGAAAATCTTCCAGGACTTTTTTTCACTCTGGGCCTACCCCAATTCACCTCCTGCCCTCATCTTCAGAAGTACAGGGCCAAGTGCTGCATTTATTTGAGAGGTTACGTTGCCACAAGGAATAGCCCAAATTCCCTGATAGGCCATATCCAGGAAAAGAAACAGGCTCATGCACCACTTTTAAATTGCACGGGGTGTAAGAAGAATAACTCTAAACTAGCCATCCTGTTGCCGACATGTTGTGTTCAGTTGGAGTCAAAACTAGAGGAACATGCTTTCATCAAGTGGTAGCATCAACTTTCCAAAGGACCTGTGTTCTAAAGGATTGGGTGTACTATGATTAACTGAGGGCCATACCTTGCAAAAATAGTTTCTTTGACATGATTTATGGAAACAACTACTTACAAAGGATATGAATTTGAGAATGGAGTGGCTAAAGATAGAGTAACTATTTACTTAAGAACTAGCATGGCCAGGCCACCATCCAGAGAGCAAAGAATCTGTCTCTATTTCTAGGAAACTTCAGGACATTCTGGCCTGATACAACTGGTGATGAGTCTACAAAAACTCAGTTGCTATGTGGATAATTTGGTCAAGTACTTCAGGCAGGTGAGAAACTATCTTGTACATCTATCTCTGGATAAAGGAATTCTTAACTCACGAACAAACAAGTTTCCCCCCACCCCCCACCCCAAAACTAAAATGGTTTCATTCAACAAATACTTATGAAGCATGTACTGTGAGCCAGGACTGCTGGGGATCCTATGTGATATATAATATAGTATGATGCTTACTCTCATGGGATTTAGAGTGTCTTGAGAGATGGACAACAAACAAGTCAGTTAGGAGGCAAGATTTCAGAGGAAAAGTGTTATAAAGAAAATAAAACAAGGAGATATGGTAGACAGTAATGGGTGGGGTTTGGAAGGGTCAGAGCAGGCCAGGGTGTGTGAGGATCAGGGAAGATCCTTCTAAGGCAGCAGGAACAGGTGTTGCTAAGGTCCTGAGACAAGAATGAAGTGTGTTTTGTATGAGGAACAGAGTAAGCACAGGAGCATGGCAAGCAAGGGAGACAGTCATATGAAGTGAGGCAGGAGAGGTCAGGTAAGGTAACCAGTCAGGGCCAGGTCACACAAGCCAGGATAGACAGTTGAGATTTTATTCTATGTTCAACTAGAAGGCACTGGAGAGTTCCAAACAATTTCCTGAATCTGAAGCATTGCTAAACATTTGATGTGTTTATAGAATTAAAAATAAATAAATAACCCCCACTGGAAAATCTCAAAGGTGAGTGCCATTTCCTAAATAAGAGGAAGTGGGGGCAGGGCACAAGTTCTACTTTCTGCAAAACTGATTGTGCAGAAATCTTTTTTCAATGTATTTTATGTGCTTACTCATTCCTATAAAAAACAAATCTGTATTACTAAGTTCTAGGCACCATGCTGGGTGCTGAGGAAATATGATGGAGAAGACATTGGCCCACAGAGTACGAGACAAATAACCAGGCGATGACAACACACTGTGATTACACCCTGGGGGCTGGGTAAGTGCCTCCCTAATATGCAGGGATTCTCTATGCAGTCTAGGAGGGAGAACAGGGGCGAGCAGGGAGAATCATGGGAGGGTTTCTGAAGGAAGTGACCCCTGAAAGAGAATAGCACATTCTCCAGACGTAAAAAGGCACAGGGCAAGGTTGAGGAAGTGCAACAAGTTCGGCTGGCCCAAGTGGAGGGTTTAAACAGGGTCAAGCAGGGGTGTATCACCCAGGGCCTCTCAGTTAACAAGGATTCTGGAGTTCATGGTATCAATAGTGGGGGAGGGGTATCAAGACTGTAAAGAAGCAGGGGAGTTCAGGTTTGCACATCCCAAGGGTTGCAGTATAGAGCATGAGCTGGAGGGACCAGACCAGTCAAGGGTCAAGAACACCAGAAGGTCTAGGGCTAGAGTGGAGGCAGGAGGGACAGAGACAAATGGGCTGGTGTGAGAGAGCCAGAAATGACAGGTCTAGATAACTGATGCCTCCCTGAGGGCTTAGCTGGTAAAGAATCAGCCTGCAATATGGGAGACCTGGGTTTGATCCTTGGGTTGGGAAGATCCCCTGGAGGAGGGCGTGGAAGCCCACTCCAGTATTCTTGCCTAGAGAATCCTCATGGACAGAGGAGCTTGGAGGGCTACAGTCCATGGGGTCACAGAGAGTCAGACACAACTGAGAGACTAAGCACAGCACAGATGATTGATGAGAAGTCAGTAAAAGAAGTAAAGGAAGCTGGCCAGGTTTCCAGGCACCCGATGGAGAGTGGTAAAATACATGGAAACAGGAAACGCAGAGTTATGAGAGGAAGCATTTGTGCATGAAGTCAGCTGGTGCTGGGGCCTGGCAGACAGTTGGACACCTGGGTCTAAAGAAGAGGCAGAAGGTTGGGATACAGAGTCTTCAGCATGCTGCTGGCAACTGGAACCACAGAAAATGATGTGATCCGCTGAAGAGTTAAGCAGAAGAAATGATTTTTAAGAGAAAAGGAACCTTCAGAAGAGACAGGCAGGGAGTGAGCAAGAAAATCAAGAGAGTGTGGTGCCACCCAAGACAAGCCTAGAGAAGACTTTAAACAGGGGGCCCACTGACCACGCCCCACACTGCCAGCAATGAAGCAAAGTGAGGGGCTGAGAAGGATCCTCGAGGTTTGACAGGGCAGATGCTGGTGACCTGGTGAGGAGCAGTGTCAGCAGGGTAGCTGGGGACAAAGCCCAGGCTGAGAGGGGAGGGTGGAGTGGGGGAAGGAAGTGGAAACAGGAGGGATGCCTATATTTAGTCTCAAGAATAGGGATGAAAAAAATTCAGCACAGAACTTTCCCCACATTAACAAATCAAATGTGAATTTTCCAAACACTGGAAGTAACTCCAGATTTTAAAAAATGGGAAATAAAAGGGCTGCTGCTGCTGCTAAGTCGCTTCAGTCGTGTCCGGCTCTGTGCGACCTCATAGATGGCAGCCCACCAGGCTCCCCTGTCCCTGGGATTCTCCAGGTAAGAACACTGGAGTGGGTTGCCACTGCCTTGGGGGCAAATTGCCCAAGGCAAGAAAAGCTGAAGAAACCTCAAAATGTCTCCCTCCGAATCCTTTTGGAGTGGCCACCTTACAGCCTGGAGTTAAGGACCCTGCCTTCCTCTTGTGAGCTTTGCCCCAGGTAGAGGGGAGGTGATGCCAGGAAACCTGACTCCAACTGTGGCTCACTGTTCTGAGTGGCAAGGGCAGCACGCAGGGGAGGGGGCACCTCCAGAAGACAAGAAAGCCATGGTCACGGAGAGCATCACACATGGTCATGGTCTGGTCTGAGAAGCTGACAGGACTACTGTTTACACTTGAGGTCACACAGCTCTCTCCTTGCTGCCTCTCCTGCTTATCTACCCAATAACTATTTACTAAACACAGCCATGGTGCTGGGAAAGATACTGGATGCTGAAAAGCAGTAAGGTCCAGTCCAGTGGGGAAACTTGGTATCTAAACAGATTATTCTGCAGTTAGTTAAAGGGGGTGTGGTGGGCTCAGCATCCTGGAGTCATGTGATGTATTTCTTGCTCTGCCCTGTGCACACTGTGTGACCTAGTACAGGAGAGATACTCTTTCTGAGCCTCAGTTTCCCCATATGAAAAACGAGGTCTTCACAGGCCGCCCCCTGGCTTGTTGTTGTTTAGTCATTAGGTCCACCTCTTTTGTGACCCCATGGACTGTAGCCTGCCAGGCTCCTCTGTCCAAGGGACTTCCCAGGCAAGAATACTGCAGTGGGCTGCCATGTCCTTCTCCAGGGGATCTTCCCAACCCAGAGATCAAACCCACATCTCCTGCACTGCAGGCGGATTCTCTGCTGCTGAGCCACTGGGGACACACAGGCTGATAGTGAGAAAATGTGAACATCACCACTGGCGCCCTGGAAGGATAGTGGCAGCTGTACTTGTGTTAATGACAGAAATTGGCCCTGCCTACTTTGACAGCTTGGGAAATCTGTGTGGTCAAGGGCAAAGGGGTCAGGGAAGGCTCACGGTGGATCCTGGGGGGGCCAGCAGATGTCAGCAAGTGGAGGTGGGGTGGGGGACACCAGGCAGAGGGAACTGCAACCTCCTGTCTTTCTACATTACTCACAAAGTTGTTAATCCCACACAATAAGCATGATGCTGTTTTATTTTTCTGATGCTGATTCCACAGGAAGGGCACAGAACTTGGAATCAGAAGGTCTAGGCTTGGAGGGTAGCCTTCCAGCTGAAGACTGCCACACACCCATGTGAACAGGCCACCCAGCCCTCTCAGCCTCAGTTCCTCTCATTCACAAAATGTAGGTGCTAACTGCCCTCATTCCTCAACCAGTCAGTCCTTATTTATCAGATACCTACAAACAGCACTGCCAAGTGCCAGGGACACAGCCACGAACCAGAAATGGGCATGGGTGTGAGGTATGGTACAGCTTAGAGCAGGAGTCAGAGGAGTAAATGGGCAACTAGAATACGGTGCGCAAAGCGCTGTGATTGGAGTTACTGCAAACATCAAAAGAAATACTCTGCATGAAATGGCTCTGAAAAGCGGGAAACCCTATCAGTGTATTTTGTAGTACTACTCTAATGGCACCAGCCAGATTCTAAATCTCCTAGGAAGTTTTCTAAACTTGTAGTCTGCTGATGGCACCTTGTTTTCAAGGTAGCTGTGGGTCCACGTGCACGTAAAATGCATGCGTCTGCCCTCCACACACTGGGCAGGCTGTCACCATCTGGTCATCAACTGTGACAGAGCATCTTGGCATTTGATAAGGCCTGCCCACACTGGGCAACATTAAAGTTGGTGATTTCCCATACATTTCATGGACCCAAATCCTACAGGCTTGTGATGCCGTCTGATATGCCGATTCTTTCCTTCAACACCCACTTAGTGGCAAAATGTCAGCCAAGCGATGCTCTGATAGGCTGAGGGTACAGAGACAAGTAAGAGGGTTCCTGGTCAAAAGGCAATCAGTTTAGTGAGAAAGACACTGGGCAATAATGTGAAGAGGTGTTATGATCAATGCTATGCTGTATTCAACTAGAGCAATAGTATCTGTCACTTAAACCAGGATCATGAAAGAGGGGTGAAACTACTAAACTTATACCTGGGCTGTGAACATGAATTGAGCTATATGGTCCCTAGACAGAACACAGAGGTCCAAATTTTGCTCAAAGTAATGGCAGATAAATGTCAGAACCAAAGCAAATTGATAACTGTAGCCTGATTCAACGGAATTAATATTTTTGCTCTCCAGGAAACTAGTTACCTCTTTTTCACGCTTCCTTGTAATATACTATATCTTTTGCATATTGGACCCTAAAAGCATTAGTGGATTTCACGATTATGAGCTGAAAATTGCATAAGGATGATAATCAAATACTTACGCCTTTTTTTTTTTTACCTGCAGAAACTTACATTATTGTATTTGAAGTTTCCATGCCATTTTTATGCTCTGCCTAATGGCCTGCCACTTAGGTTTATGTTAAACGCTCATCTAAAGGATTTCCCTCCTCAGGCTCCAAAATGAACAGTCTTTCTAAGTGCTTTTTAATATTAGCATTTAAAATCATTCTCCAAGTTACCCTAGGGCTAATTCAATTTAATTTCTCGGTTTTAGACTCACTCTCCATATATCCAACGGTAAAAGGGCTTCTACTTAAATGTATGTGAGTACAGAGGTGACATTCCCAGAAAGACAAACTGGGGGAAGGACTAAACATGTGTTGGAGACGTCCATAGGTTACAGGGTTTGGAAGTCACTCTCTTGCCCAAAGAGGTCCCTTGCCAGCAGAAGTAATTTCCCAGGTGAAATTCACTTTAAAGGAAAAGTCCAATAGAATGAAAGCCCACTATTTAAGAAGTAAGCTTATGTTTATAAATACACAAGTAGACTTGATGGCCTGCTTTTGATAATCAGGTTATCTGTAATTGACTAAGCAGCAGACATCTCAGTACCCAGATGACATGACTTTTCATCTTTCTTATGGGACAAACAGATAGTCAATCTTTGGCTTAGAGATGACACATATCTCATAAAGATGATTCTGTCTTCTTTTACAGGTCATGTTTCAGATGAGAAACGTAAAAAGAGAGGGGAAAAAAGTTAAAGTTGGTTAAAAAAAATTCCATATGCCAGTTCTCTCCCAAACCTAAGAGTCAGGAAAAAACCTAAGCCTGTTTTTGCCAAAAAAAAAAAAAAAGAAAGAAAGAAAAGAAAAAATCCTCGCTCCTCCCTCCATCAAGTATACTAGAAAATATATAGAATTTCAGGACCAGGTATGTACTAGGAATCCTCTACATTTTGGTATCCATAATCCTTCATGAGAAGAAGTGTATAATTTTTCAGCCTCTTCTAATAAACACTAAAAAATTGGTAAAAGGAAAAAAAAGCTGTTTTCCTAAAACATTTCTGAAAACACATATTTACAAAAGAAAACTACCAGGCAAAGCTGCAGTATGGCAGACATCCTTACTTCATGACAAGATGACAGCAAACAGGTTTTCTTAGTGTCACCAGAGCACCACGGTCCCTAAGCATTTTGCTTAATGCATGCCATGGGTTGCCTCTCTTGGTGTTTATCAATCCCTCTGTTTATAAATTCTGCCAGCTGTAAGCACAATCCTAGAGGCCTGAACTTTTCCTGGTTAAAATAATACAACCACTGAGGTCACTTGTGAAGCACTAGAAAGTAAGAGTTAGTTCTTATATCACCTAAACAATCATGAACAGGAGACAGACTCTGGGGCTCCTTTTACATACGAAAGGAAAATCTTATTTTAAAGAGTTGGAGCAACAGATGTATTCTGAGCACATGGGTTCTCTGGCATTCTTCCTGTAGCTCTGTATCAAATTTGAAATGTAGTTAAATCACAGGTTTACACTTAAGCTTGCTTATCTCTGATAATGGACTTGGACACATATCAAAGAACCTGCCCGGGGGCACTTATCAGTCCCTGACAGGTATGAGGCTTAAGAGTTCAATATGTACTTCATTGCTCACTTGTGTAGAAACTCAGATGTAGTGTATCAGCCAGTATTTAGATAAGGGCTCCAATTACCTGTGATCCTAGGTAATCCTATATTGCTCCAAGGTTGCTTGGTTATAAACTACAGATTTAAAATACTCTCATGATGGATAATTCATAGCCATGGGCTGGAGGTCTCTCTCTCTATCTATAAATAAAACATATGAATATCCTTCAACTTGTTTGGAGAATGGGGAGGTTTCTCCCTTTAATTTTTATATTAATTTATTGCTTTGAGCGGATATTACCGCAGTTGATAAAATTTCTGAACATTATAAAAGGGTATCAATATTAAAACACAGAGAGGGAACAGTAAGTCTGTCTTCCTATTGACCCCTCTTCAGAAGTAACCATCATTATGAGTTTCTTGTATTTCCTTCTGGAGATAGGAACATGAACATATAAGCTTATGAGTGTGGATGTGCCTGCATGGGCACCTGTGTGTGACTCCCCCTTCTTTTAAAAAACAAATAGTAGCAAGCTTTCACATTGTTCTGAACACTGCTTATTTTCTTTAATATATCCTGCAGACTGCTAGCTCCAACAGTCCCTAAAGACTGGCCCCTTTCTTCTTTTTAGAGGCCCTATAATATTTCACTGCAGACGCAGATCTTATCTAACTATACCTTTACCAAAGAACACACACACTGTTTCCTATCTTTTGCCTTCTAATGGGACAGAATCTCCAAGCTGGAATAGGACAGGAAAGGCACTGTTTAAATACTGATGTTTTGTCCTACTTACTTCCATTTTTTCTTTTAAAACACAATAATGGCTAAACAACACGGAGAGAATGTTCAGGAGAAACGGATGACAGCCTCCCTGCTGCTACACACAGGAAGATGAACCCTCTCCTCTCTTCTAGAGCTAACAGCTGTTTTCCAAAGCTAAGGAAGTTTTGGTGTTGCCCTTGACCAGGAGCTGAATCCTGGGAGGAGGAGGTATTTAGCTTTGCCAGAACCCAATTCATCCTGTTGGGCAGAACAGACTCGGCATCCAAGCTGCCTCCACCAAACAAAAATTCTCTGTAAGGTAAAACCTCTTAGTTTAGGGAGCCTAGTGTAGAATCTAGGTCAAGGTCCTCCCTCCCTTCCACACAGTGTCTTGTAGGAATCTCACTCTATGGGGGCTCTAATTTTGGACTTACACAAGCCTTAGACAAAAAAAAAAAAAAATCCCAAACTCCCAAACAACAAGTTGGTGAGAAGTTTCTGGAGCTGAACTGCCTGGACTCTGGGCAAGTTATTTAACTTTTCCACAGTTCAGTTTTCTCTCTATAAAATGGGAAAACAATACCTACCTCAGAGGTTGATTATGAGGATTAAGTAAAATAGCACATAGGTAAATTGCTAAGCAAAGTGCCTGAAGTTAATAAGAGATCAAGAAAATGGTAATTATTATTAACAAAACAATCCAAAGCCACTTCCTTTTTTTTTGAGAAACATCTTGACCCCATCTTAAAAATACATCTGTTGTGAGTTTTGGCCCTGGGGTGATGCTCCAGGCTTCTGACTCCTCTTTCTCCCAGGCCCCATGCTTCTTGCACAAACTGCAGAATAGCTTGCCATTTCTTGAACAGTCAGTACCTTTGCCTCTTTTTATGTGTTTGAGCATTTTCAATGGCCTACACGGTCTCCCGTCTTCCCAAGATGCAGCCCACAGGAATCCAGGATTCCTCTGGATCCCAAGGCATCCTGAGCCTACCTCCCTCACAGCACTGCCAGGCCACCTGGAAGGGACCTGGGGGCAGGTCTTCTTAGAAACGGGATCCTAAATTCCAGGCACCCAGCTGGTATTAGCACACCATAGCTACTTGGTAACTGCTTGCTGAATGCAAATGAACCCCATGGTGACAAGGATTTCTATCAGCCTGCTTCATTTCCTCAATAAAACGTAATCTGTGCTTCTGGTATGTTCTTTCAATCAACACAGGTATCTGCACTACAGGTGTTTATGCCCTTAAAAACTTTAGAGTCACCTCCAAGCAGGGCTGAGGCAACACAGGACAGCCTTCTTCTAAGAGAGCCCCTGCCTTCCCATCATCTCTGCAACCAAAAAACCACATGCTTTGTAAAGGTTTTTCTCCTCTCGATGCCAAAATACAAAGGACCTTTCAGTACTTCAGCTTAGCTTTTACTCTACAGTCAGTTAAAACCAGTGAGAGAAACAGCTGCATGACTTCGACTTTGGATAAAACTGCTAGCGAAGATGTAGTTTACCATCCTATTGAAAATCATTAATGCAGAGACTCATATGTCAAATTAATATCAAAACCTGCAACTCAATGAACATGCATGCTTTCTTTGAAGAGAAAGCTGAATTATACATTCTGTCATATTTTTCCCTTCTTCATCATGGCTACTAGGTAAGTCAGGGTACTCGGATGGTGAACAACCCCCTTCTTCTCTCAGCCAGCCTTCATTAAGCTGCTATTCTTCAGTCTAAGTTTACTTTATTGTGTATGCATTTTGAAAGGAGTAATGAGCCTCATGTTTTGTTTATCACCAATGCTTGCAGGATACGTGTCACCAAATACCTGACACATGGAACACATGTGCCTGCACGGTCACACAACTGTGCTCTACAGGCACAAACATCACCCAGGACTTGTCGGCACACAAAGACCTGAAATAAAAAACGAATGCCTGCACTTAGTAAAGGCTTACGAGTCATGAAAAGCTGGTTTTAGCTGGCAACAGGGGCCAACTTATGTAACAGTTGCTGCAAAGATTTCTGAAATGGATATGATGCCCAAGTTGTAAAGCCCTCCTTTGATAAGCGTACCGAAATCTCTCCATTCTTTAGGGGCATAGCTATACCTTCTGAGCAAGAAATGTAAGGGAAGGGAAAAAACTGAAGAGGGAATTCAATCCCTGAATCACAAACTTAACAGCACACTGGAACGGCGATCAGTAGGTTCCGGGATGGTGTCGACACCAGAGATGGACTGAACTTGCAAACACCCTGCTGCCTCCTTTTCGATTGGAGGAAAGTGTAAGTAACAACAGATGGTCAGCTTCTGAAGGAGAGCTTTGATTGTTGTTTTTAAAGGGCAGAAATGAGCAAATGTAAGGAAACCTCATGAGTATGAAAAATCACTGCTTACCTGAGATTAGAGGTTTATGGAATGCTTAAGGACAGACGAGCACTTCTGCCAGCATACTTGAGGTCTAAAGAGTTCGCCCTAGAGAGTTAGAAACTTTGGAAGGAGGCGTGCTCTGAAACTGCATTCACTTCCTCTCCCTTTCTTGCAAATGGGAGAAAACAGCCAGTGCCTTCCAGCCAAGGGATGGGCTGTTATCAGTCTTATCTCCGAGTATCTGTCATAGCTCCAGATCTGAAGTGTGGCTCATATCCAGGCTACAAACCACCGTCAGGGACAATTAGTCTCTCTCCTGTGCCCCTGATTGATCCTCAAGACGACGGAAGACCTGCTGGCCTGCGGCTCACACAGGCCTCTTTTTAACATCCTGGTTCTGCTTCCTGCCAGCTCTGTGACCTTGTGGATGTCACTTCATCCACCTGAAACTCAGTTTCCCCATCTGTAAAAAGTGGTTGTTTACTTAGTTCGCTAGGTTGTAAGGAAGGTTAGATAATGTAAAATCTCAAGACTACAGCCTGGCAGTAGCAGATGGCCACTAAACATCTGCCTCATTCTCCGAACTCCCTGGAATCCCCCATTTTCATCTTTTATATCCTCTGTCCTTTGTTACAGCTTATCCTGTCTCCTTCCTGTCCTCCTCTCTCTCCTTCCTTCTCTTAAACTTTGGCCTGAGTTCTTTCTTCAGGCACTCATTCACTGCTACTTATTCTTTTACGTCCTTCACTTCGCAAACTTGCCCAGCTCTTGAACTTCAGACATATAGGGAATGGAGGTGAGAGAGGGAGAACGTGGTGGGGCTGCTTTGTGTGTCCAACCTTGGAAGCCTGTCCCCACCCAATCACCTCCAGGAGAGTGTTTTAAGCATAGAGACTGAGGGTGGGGGATACTAGAATCTGACTGTCTGGATTCAAATTCCACCTCTACCCTCAGGTAAAGTTAGGCAATCTCTCTGTGCTCTTTCCTCACATGTAAAATTGGGGTGATAACAATCCCTCATGTATTACAATGTTATAATATAAGTAAATACATTTCAAGAACCTGGTACAGCCATGTTTACTGAGTGTTAGCTACCATCACCACCACCACCATCATCCTAAATTTTATGGAGACTTCACTTCCTATCATTATATTTTCAACCTTTGAGAGCAAAATTTGTTCTCAGGAATATGAATCAGGCCCTGGATGATCAAACTAAGGTGGAATTTTCCAGCAGCTCAATGTGATCCTGGCAGAAGATTCAGTTCTTATCCACACTCGTAGGCTTTGGACAACGTCACCACAAGCTGGAGACTGGTGCATAGCTCAGTGAGTTGGCTGCTGGCTGCCCAGCCATTTCTGGCTGGCCACCAGAAGATGCCACCACCCAGGGGCCTGGCCTGAGGAGCTCCCAGAGCCGCTGAGCCAGAGGATACACTGTCCCCGTGTGTTCACGGCTCTCACAGAAGGGAAGCGGCCAGCGCTTTGAGGTAGCTTTCCCTCCAATTACTCACATGCTCAGATGCACTCCTCCCAACACTGTCATTAGAACTAATGGATACTGGGCCCAGGCACATCGGTGTTTGCTACGTGCCCGTTAATGATCTGTAATGGGCACTGATAATGAAACCTTTTCCCAGAAATTTGTTTTTTAAGTGACTCAATTTTGTCCAGAGCTAAGTAAGAAGATGATATTGTCTTCATATTTTAAAACTATAAACTATGTTCTTTTGGAAGGAGCCAGTCAGTTAACTAGGACTAAAATAAGAAATTCTACAACAACCATTTGGAATCAAGAAGTGACATTTTCAGAGGACATGTGAGGAACTACTGGGGACAACAACAAAAAGCAGTACAGATTTGCCTCCTGGCATCTAAAGACACCAAATCCATGTCAGAAAGGCCTGCAGAGTAGACACTTGTGGTCTGGGTCACCTCTCCTCTGGGGACAGCGTCCCCCCACCCCTTCAATTTTCTCAGTCCTGTGCTTAGAGTGTCAATCCTCCTCCTTCCAGCCAGGCAAGGAGGAGCAGGAGACACAGGTCCAGCCCAGCAGAGCATCTGACACTCCGGTCACAGATACTAGATAAGGGACTGGACAGATGATGCAGTGTGGACCAAGAGAAATCAGGCACCATTCAAGGCCTGAGTCAAATGACCATTCAAACTTTTAAGGAAGAAAGGTTCTCTCTTTCTTCCTGAAGTTGGGCTTTTAAGGAAGTCAGTTCAGCTGGTGGCAACCATCTTACAATCAAAAGGAAAGTGCAGAACAGGAAGGAGATGGGATAAGCTGTAACAAAGGACAGAGAAGAGTCAGCACAGAGGGAAACCGAGCTGAGAGATGGCAGGAGCTGGGTCCCAATAGCAACATCTGAGTACCTGGATCCAAGTATGTGTGAAGCAGAGGTTCCTTGCTTCTCAATTATGTAGGTGAACCAGTAAGTTCCATGTCAGCCTATGGGAGGTGGGCTGAGTTTTCTGTTACTTGAATCAAGAATCCTGATTGGTGGATTTGCCTAAGTTGACACATAGAGTCTTCAATATAATGAATGCCTGTTCACTGAAGAGATGTCATATTAGGGAAGTTTACCTCAGTGCTCAAGTACCAGAAATATGTGAGGACAGGAACAGTCACCTCTTACGAGAACTCAGAAAGACCCTGGATTGATAGGAAAGCAAAGATTCCAAAAGCAAAGGCTGCACAGTAGCAGTAAACTTCTACAATGCATGGTGCCTTGTGACAATGTGTCAGCTAGAGGTGAACAGCTGGGATGCAGTTTCCATCATTCACTTACGATTTGAGACAGAGAATGGATGTTACTGATCTGAACGAAAATAAATACCAGGCTTACTTTAGTGAGTTTAGCACAGTAACTGAAGGCTAAACATAGCATCTCTGTCTAAGGAGTAAAAATAAGCAGGAATTTTCTGTAAGGCTATGTGATCCCTATTTATACTCTCTCCTTATTAAGACCACTAAGAGTTTAGCCGGTCCCAATTGTCTCCAGGCTGCTCTCCCCATTCTGAGCTCAGAGCTCGTCTCTTTCAACTATAGCCTAACTCTAAGGTAAGCAGCCCCTGTTAAAAGCTAAAGGTGTCAGAATTTGTCTGATGTGTTTGGTGCTAGATTTGAACACAGACAAGAAGAATATAACTTATTTTCAGATCGTTTGCTTACTTTTTACAACAGAAAACTCAAAGCAAAGAAGCAGCAGCAGAACGTTGTAGGGCTTTCTGTGACACTTAGAAATGAAAACAGGCCCTTTGTGAAAGAGAATTTGGCCTATAAAAAAAAGACTTCCAGATGGTGAGGTCTATTTGACTGTGAAGCAAAACTGTGATGAAAGTAGGGAACGTCTCAGGCAAGTCAATTACACAAGATCAATCGGTAGAAGATGTTCCACTGGGACCCAGCTAGCATAGAATTCTGGAATGGGAAGACAACATTACTAGGCTTTCCCAGCTTTAGCGCCTAAAGAAGTAAATAATCATATTGACATAAGAAGCAAAACAACTGTAATACTGTAGATGAAAAGCATATGTTCAGACAGAGTCAATTATGAGCTGCCCCCCACATGTTCCTGATATATTTCTGCCTCTGAGACATTCCCTACTGTCTCCCTTGCCCAGAACACCCCAGTCCTTCCTGCCTAAATCCAACCCATCTCTCAAGACCCAGGTTCAAGTGTCAATTTGGTCACAAACCCTCCCTTGATCATCCTGTTGGGGAATTCAGCAGCACTGCATCCTGTAGCATCCAGACTTTTTGGTCCTGGTTTACAGTTATTGCATATTTTATATATATGATTATACAGAAGGACTATATTTTCTTATTGTTTCTTTTAACTTCTTTGAAGTCACCATACTGTACTTTATATCCCTGGGACTTAATAAGTTTGCACCTGTTGACCACCTTCACCCATTTTTAAATATGTATGTATATATACTTATATATATAGAGAGAGAGATTATATATTTACATATATTAATGTATTTTATAGTTCTGCAGACTCTTGTTTTAAGGGCACTATCTCCAACTAACTCATCTTTAATGTAATGTGCTTACATACTGAGGACATTCAGTAGACACTGCTGAATGACTAAGGAATATTTTGGCTGCACAAGACTGAAACGCCTTGAACTAGAGGAATGAGAAGGGTACAAGAAGCCACCTCTACAGTGCTGCGCCCACTATCTTCTGTTTCTCTCTGCACACTGGAATGACAGCAACTGGACTTTCTCCTTGTGCAGGAAACACGGCTGCTCACCATTCTGGGGGGCACAAAGCAGATTCTAACTGAAAATTTTTTAAGTTTTAAGTGACAGTTCAAAAAAAAAAACACACGAAAATATTAGGGTGGGTCTGGTTTGGTCATGGGTCAAGATTTCCCACCAAGTAACTCTATAAAAAAATTCTAATTTAATTATTCAAGCACCCATACTTTTATTACAACCAGTGGACACCTTTCTAAGATTCAGCACATGTATTTTTCTGCTTTTGAAATGAGAATATATCAAGCAGAGGTTACTTTATCAAGAAATCAGGGTTATAAACATCAATTAGGGTCTTGTGCTGTCACACAGTTGTGACCCAAGGGACTGCTGGGTATGAAGGGTGTCTCACTCTTTATGCAGACCTCTGTACTATTACCATCTTTGTGTATTTTTTCCTCCTAAGTACTCTATGCCTTGCCTTACTGGTAATCATTAATTTCTGTTCTGTGAATGAACAGAGTGACTGTTACATTACAAAACACTAGATGATGAGAAATCTCCAAGCCCAGTTTGCTAGAATTGTGTGCAAAATAAGGTATATATGTTGGACAGGGCAACTTTAGAAACCACTTTCCCCTCTGTTTCTGCTCAAAAGTTTTGTAAGCCAGTTGCTCTGGCCTCAGATGACTAAGTGGTAGAGGCACTTGCCTCAGGGTCTCCACTCCATAGTGATCACCAGCCAAGGACAGGGTCCAGCCGAAAGCTGGACTTAGTCAGTGTTACTCTCAGGAAGTCAGGAAGGGAAGCAGAGAATTAGATAGAAGCAGAAGATGAAATTCTGTGGAGAAGCTATGAGGTAGCACTGAAGTCATGAAAATCCAAAGCCATGAGTGCAGAAGCCATAAAGGGAAAAAAGATGCACACACAAAATGACAAGAAGAGTAAGCCAGGTGTGAGCATCAGGCAGAAACAGTTGGACACAATGAGGGCCAAGACATCTGGCAGCTGAAGGGGGTTCTGTGGAGTAAAAACCCCTACTCAGCTTCCTTTTGGTCCTGGCCATCCTCTAAGGGGCTTCACCTCCCTGCAGCCCCAGCTCTTTCCACCCTTGCCTTGGTTCCTGGCTTGTGTTTCTCCCCATCACACTCCTTCACTCCCCTCAAGTGACCTGAGGGTGTCCAACCAGGTTAGAAAGCAGGTGAAGGTATGGACTCTCCCGATTACTTAGAGCACTCCGGGGCTCACTGCCACGTGTGCACTGGGACTGGTCTAGGGGCAGAGGCTGTGCTACTCTCTCAGATATGCGGGATCCCTCTTCACTCCTGCCTACTAGGAAGCAGGACTCAGGACCTCAGTTCGTTGTCTCGGACAACGAACCGAGACATTTCATGTTCTCAGTTATTTTTAAAGTAACAACTATGACACTCAGTAGGGCAGGTAACTTCTACTGAACACTTATTACATGTTAAGAGCCATACTAAATCACTGCAGATGGTGACTGCAGCCATGAAATTAAAAGACGTTTACTCCTTGGAAGGAAAGTTATGACCAACCTAGACAGCATATTAAAAAGCAGAGACATTACGTTGCCAACAAAGGCCAGTCTAGTCAAGGCTATGGTTTTTCCAGTATCATGTATGGATGTGAGAGCTGGACTACAAAGAAAGCTGAGTGCCGAAGAATTGATGCTTTTGAACTGTGGTGTTGGAGAAGATTCTTGAAAGCCCCTTGGACTGCAAGGAGATCCAACCAGTCCATCCTAAAGGAGATCAGTCCTGGGTGTTCACTGGAAGGACTGATGTTGAAGCTGAAACTCCAATACTTTGGCCACCTCATGTGAAGGGCTGACTCATTGGAAAAGACCCTGATGCTGAGAAGGAATTGGGGGGCAGGAGGAGAAGGGGATGACAGAGGATGAGATGGCTGGATGGCATCATCAACTCAATGGCCATGGGTCTGGGTGGACTCTGGGAGTCAGTGATGGACAGGGAGGCCTGGTGTGCTGTAGTTCATGGGGTCGCAAAGAGTCAGACATGACTGAGTGACTGAACTGAACTGAACTGAAGTGCTTTACGTGAACTAATTCATTTAATCCTCAAAACCTTAGGAGGTAGAGAATATTATTACTTCTACTAAACAGACAAGTTTTACAGATGTCTAGTAACTTCATGGCAACACAGCTGATAAGCAGTAAACTTGGAACATGAACTCAAATAAGTCTGTTCTAGAGCCTCCACTCTTAAAACTGTGACAGCCTGAATAATGAAAACCTGACTTGTATTATGGACCTTGTGAAGCGACATGAAGAGGATTCATGTCACACACCACTTATGAGAGACTCCTAACATTTCTCTTGAGATAGTTCTGCTCCCCCAAAGCACCCCACCCAACTGACAACACCTGCATCTCTCCTCTCTCATCTCTCCCCAGCCTCTAACACTCGGCATCCAGATGCCCCGTTCAACACATCAAAGCCTGGCCCTCAGGAGTCCGGGCTCCACCTCCAACTGTGCACAGACATGCACTATAGTCTCCCAGCTTCCACATGGAGCGCATGCAGGCCCACGGTGACGCACGGGAAGGAGTTCTGAAAGAATCACATTCTCTCTGTAGAAAAGGGAACATCTTGAGAGGTGGTGAAATACAGATCAGCTCACCTGAGTAGAGATAACATGTTTTTTCTCTTCTTTACTACAGATTCTTGTATTTCTCAATGAACCTGGCATAAAGCTAAGCATGAGGCTGTAGCAACACACATCTAAGGTTCTGCTGGAAATCACACCACTCTTCTATTTTGGGGCGCCCCACATACTGATTTCTTGAGCTCCAAAAATCACTGCAGATGGTGACTGCAGCCATGAAATTAAAACATCCTTGCTCCCTGGAAGAAAAGCTATGACCAAACTAGACAGCATTTTAAAAAGCAGAGACATTACTTTGCCAACAAGGTTCTTCTAGGCAAAGCTATGGTTTTTCCAGTAGTCATGTATAGATGTGAGAGTTGGACTATAAAGAAAGTTGAGTGCCAAAGAGTGGATGCTGCTGAACTGTGGTGTTGGCGAAGACTCTTAAGAGTCCCTTGGACTGCAAGGAGATCCAACCAGTCCATCCTAAAAGAAATCAATCCTGAATATTCATTGGAAGAACTGATCGTGAAGCTGAAACTTCAACACTTTGGCCACCTGATCTGAAGAACTGACTCCTTTGAAAAGACCCTGATGCTGGGAAAGATTGAAAGTTGGGGCATAAGGGGACAACAGAGGATGAGATGGTTGGATGGCATCACCAACTCAATGGACATGAGCCTGAGTAGGCTCCGGGAGTTGGTGATGGACAGGAAAGCCTGGTGTGCTAGAGTCCATGGGGTCAAAAAGAGTCAGACACAACTGAGTGACTGAACATATTGATTACATATTTACATTCTAGAGGAGCATCTTAGGTTTCCACTGAATATTTTTAATACAGAAGTCCAATTCTTCCTGAGCTATGCCAAGTTCAGTGGGTTACTTGGTGAACTGCTTGTATGAGGCACACCAAGAGTGTTGTGTAAGGCAGGAAGCTAGCTTGGACTGTGTTTTGGCCAGCAGGTCATGGTTAACAGAGCTCTCTAGGGCCTGATTCTGAGCAAGCCCTATTCAAAATATCAACTCAGCTCAAGTTCTATTAAGCCTCCCTTTGTATTGCCATTGGAACTGGTTACTAAATTGTACTTTTAAAAGGATAACTCCAGGAGCTGACACTTCTTGAAGCAGAAGAAGAGCCTGGAAAAATTATCTGAGTTTGCAAAGAAAAATACTCCAAGAAGAGTTTCTTTCTTTGCAATGGTGAAACTGGGTACTTACTTTTGATCATATTACCTGATTGACTTGTACTGAAATTAAAGGTATAATTAATCATTGGCTTGTGAAACAGAGGAAATTTAACTTAGAATTTCCTAATAGACAAAGAAACAGAAAAAGTAAGCCTCACCCCTACACAGAGATTTGGATGTTGCATGAAATTTTGCTAGCAAAACTTCTCTTGACCCACAGCAAGGCATAGTCTCTTCTTACTTATTTTTCCTGGCTACTCTAATTCAGAGATTAAGGTACTACTAATTTCTTAAAAACTTTCCTTTTCCATGTAAGATCACAAAATAAACCTTCAAAGTATGAATTAATTTTCAATTTAATAGGACATTTGGTGTAGGACTTTACACAAGAAATTGTTACTCATTTTTGCAACAAGTATTACTGAACTTCCAGCTTTTTGGCAAGAAAAAAAGTACAACTGTCCTAATGAGAAAGTCTCTTGTAAGGAACAGGAAAAAAAATTTTAACTGCAACATATTCAAATGATCAAATTCCAACTTTTCATTTCTTTCAATATTTTTCCTCTATATATCACTCTTATGGTGCACATTTTAAATTTTAGGTCATCTAAGATGTTAGATCCATAGACCTTTGTAAAAAAGAGAATTGGGAACTGTACCATCTTTTCTTTTATAAACCCAATGCTTGAAAATTGGCAGAGTCTGAGAGGCAGAAAGTCTCCTGGCTAACAGGATAAAAATGTTGGATCATTAAACCAGAACTCCTCCCCGCTCCACTCTCAGTAAACTGGACCAAGGCAGACAAGGAAATTACAAATCTAAAGCAGATCTAGAAGATGAAGGAGAGAGATTATTGGAAACCCTGCCTGTACAACGTAAACTGCAAAGGCGCTTCATTCAACCACAAATATTTCTGAATGAATGATCAGATCACTCACTCATTTACTGCTTAGAATCTGTCTCTCATTGGCAGCAATGTTCCCCTTATGTCCAAAGCTCTGATTTTCTCCCATGTGGACTCTGAGAGATTTGAGCAGAGAGTATTGTTAAGTCTCTTTCCCACTGCCTAAACAGGAGGTATTTATTATGTGTCTGTGGGCAAACGGGGAAGAGACTGTCCCTCAGATCTGGTGGTTCTGGCAGCTCACACTGTGCAGGTAGGCTATGCCGGAAACATTCAACTGGTGGTGCCATATCACCATATGCACACGTCAGTTGGAGCAGAGTCTCTGTTACACTGAGATATAAGAGAGGGCAGAAACTCAAATAAGAGCAGTCAGTGGTGTTCCTCTGCTAGCAATTATTTAAACTGCAGTCTTCACATGGGACAGTGCTGGGTCTAATGGCCGTCTGAGATGATCACCTTGTCTGTGTCGGTCACTAACAACGTGGACCTTGTCTTTACCGGTTCAGTGTGTTTGGAATACCTAGGACTCTACTTCTTGATCTTCTGCCAGTTTATTTTCACTGTGACAACCGCACATCACAAGTACTGCCATGGATGGCTCAGGGAATAAGTCCCCTAATTCCACTTTTACACAAAAGGTCAAGAGAAAAATGGTAAAGAGGAAGTGTGTGTGTGAAATGTGGGGGCTGTTTCTCCCCTAGAGGGAGCAGAGAGCTACGTGGCACTCCTATCATGAGGTCTATGCTATAAGGCATAAGTTGGAAGCTAGGGGAGGGGAGGGTATAGATTTCCTCCAAGACAAGGTTGAAGCCAACACACTTACTTGAACTTCAGAAATCTCTCTCAGGCTTCAGCTTTGGATTTCCCAACCTTCAAGCAGTACTCTTCAAGTCTAAATGCTGAAGTTCGTGGGCTATAATCATTTCTGTCAGTGATGTCTCACATGACATGACAACAGCCTTGTCAACCTCCTTCTCCCATTCTATCTTTTGGGTGCTGCTGTCCTCAAATTCTAACCTGCACGTTTCACCTGCTTAAATCATCAAAGGTTTTGAGTATTGTGGTAAGCAAAATAAACTGAACAGGGCTTTCCATTTTCTCAAAACCCAAGATGATTTTCTCTCTATGTCACTGCTATAGTCACCAGAAACTACACAAAACACTTATTCTCAGTGTGTCTAATCACAAACGATATCACTCTTATCTTTTATAAGAGAAGCTGAAAAGAATGATAAAACTGATAAGAAGAGGTGGCAAGAATACACAGAAGAGCTGTACAAAAAAGATCTTCACAACCCAGATAATCACAATGATGTGATCATTCACCTAGAGCCAGACATCCTGGAATGTGAAGTCAAGTGGGCCTTAGCAAGCATCACTATGAACAAAGCTAGTGGAGGTGATGGAATTCCAGTTGAGCTATTTCAAATCCTGAAAGATGATGCTGTGAAAGTGCTGCACTCAATATGTCAGCAAATTGGGAAAACTCAGCAATGGCCACAGGACTGGAAAAGGTCAGTTTTCATTCCAATCCCAAAGAAAGGCAAGGCCAAAGAATGCTCAAACTACTGCACAATTGCACTCATCTCACACACTAGCAAAGTAATGCTCAAAACTCTCCAAGCCAGGCTTCAGCAATACGTGAACTCTGAACTTCCGATGTTCAAGCTGGTTTTAGAAAAGGCAGAGGCACCAGAGATCAAATTGCCAACATCCACTGGATCATCGAAAAAGCAAAAGAGTTCCAGAAAAACATCTATTTCTGCTTTATTGACTATGCCAAAGCCTTTGACTGTGTGGATCACAATAAACTGTGGAAAATTCTTCAAGAGATGGGAGTATCAGACGACCTGTATGCAGGTCAGAAAGCAACAGTCAGCACTGGACATGGAACAACAGACTAGTTCCAAATAGGAAAAGGAGTACGTCAAGGCTTATACTGTCACCCCGCTTATTTAACTTATACACAGAGTACATCATTAGAAATGCTGGGCTGGAAGAAGCAGAAGCTGGAATCAAGATTGCTGGGAGAAATATCAATAACCTCAGATATGCAGATGACATCACCCTTATGGCAGAAAGTGAAGAGGAACAGAAAAGCCTCTTGATGAAAGTGAAAGAGGAGAGTGAAAAAGTTGGCTTAAAGCTCAACATTCAGAAAACTAATAAGATCATGGCATCTGGTCCCATCACTTCATGGGAAATAGACAGGAAAACAGTGGAAACAGTGGCAGACTTTATTTTTGGGGGCTCCAAAAATCAATGCAGATGGTGACTGCAGCCATCAAATTAAAAGATGCTTACTCCTTGGAAGGAAACTTATGACCAACCTAGATAGCATATTAAAAAGCAGAGACATTACTTTGCTAACAAAGGTCCGTCTAGTCAAGGCTATGGTTTTTCCAACAGTCAAGTATGTATGTGAGAGTTGGACGATGGAAAAAGCTGAGCACCGAAGAATTGATGCTTTTGAACTGTGGTGTTGGAGAAGACTTTTGAGAGTCCCTTGGACTGTGGGGAGATCCAAAAGTCCATCCTAAAGGACCCATTCTCCTGGATGTTCACTGGAGGGACTGATGTTGAAGCTGAAACTACAATACTTTGGCCACCTCATGCGAAGAGCTGACTCACTGGAAAAGACCCTGATGCTGGGAAGGATTGGGAGCAGGAAGAGAAGGGGACGACAAAGGATGAGATGGTTGGATGGCATCACCAACTCGATAGACATGAGTCTGGGTGAACTCTGGGAGTTGGTGATGGACAGGGATGCCTGGCATGCTGCAGTTCATGTGGTCACAAAGAGTCGGACACAGCTGAACGACTGAACTGAACTGAACTGAATCACAAACGGTGTCACTCCTATCTTTTATAAGAGAAGCTGAAAAGAATGAAAAAAGTACTAAATTATTAAATTATTCCTTTTCATTAGCAGGAAGCACGTGACCTTACTATCCAGAAGGCAGGGATGGGTAGTGAGGAACACAGGTGACTTGTGCTGTGTGTCTGAGTTTCCAGAGTAACTGCTAATTATGGTGGAGCAACTCTAGCATACGTCCATAAAGGTCACAAGTTAAGGTTTTTCCATTATATATTCCGTTCTTTTAAAGGAAATTGGGTAGATGAAGAAAGACAGATGAAAGATGACGATCAGGTTAAAGAACTATATATAGCTCAAGAAAATGGAACTCCTGAAATTTCACAATGTTGGTTGATAGGATGAGAGAGGAAGTCAGGAATAGCCAGCTGACTTTCTGGTTTCCTAAGTTAGGGCTTCCTAATTTATTAAGAAATCTGAAATCAGTCTATACATAGAGGTTTAACTGGATCCACTCTACTTAGCTGCCTGAGACAAATTTCCTCTGCTGTCCTAAAAGAGTTATCATTTACTAAACTGACCTGGAGTCACGGACAGACCAACCCTGGGAGAAATCATTTGGTCACTGCATGAATGATTTAAATACCACTAATTTCATTTAAAACAAACCAAAAGCAACACCATCCTGTACAGCCCTTATTCTTTAATCAACTGGCAGGTGTCTCACTCAGATTATTAGTTACTGAGGATATAACTGATGTTAAAAAGAGAGAATTCTTTCTCTCAAAGATGTATAGTATAACTTAAAGGAGCAAATAAATAAAAGAATGGCAATTGCAAAAGTGAGTATATGTCTATTTTAAATTGAGTTTTCAAGACAGAAAAATACAAGCATGTATTTATAAAAAAAATTCTAAAATGATAAAAAGGGCAGTGTTGAAAAACCAATGTCCCTTCCAGCACAGGCCATTGTCTGGTCTGCCTTCATTATAGAAAAGCACCCTGACTCATTGTCCTATATCTTTCCAGAAATACTACAAACACATACACATATCTGTCTGAGTATACACTCCTGGATTCATATATATAAGTATGTACACTAATGGTTTTCAAAAGCAGCTGCATATCAAATCACCAAGGAAGTTTAAGAAACATACTAAAATTCAGATCCCACCCAGATCAGTGAACTCTGAGGTTCCAGGGAAGGGGCTTATGTGCTGGAATTCTTCATTTTTGGCTCCCCAGGTGCTAAACTGCAGCTAGGCTAAGAGCTGCACACCACCCTATACCTTGCACTTAGCACACCCCCTACCTGCACGTACAGAACGATCTCATTCCTCTGCGTACATTACAATTTATTTCAGCAGCCCTTTACTGACAGTTATCCCTTCTGGTCCCAAGATTTGGCTTTTGTAAATGGCACCACACTATACCTCTGTGCTGGAGAACATCCACTCCTCTCTGGGAGGAGCATCTGCCCTCCTCTCTGGGCACTAACCAGCATGGATTTCTTGTTGGGTTTACCAATGGGGAGCTCCGGCAGGAGATCAGCAGGAGGAAGGAGAGAGCCAAGGTATTTACTTCCTAGTCTCCCTTTCTAAGAGGTCACCTCCTCCTGGCCAAATCCCTTAACCAAAGGTCCTTTCAAAGTACTGACTTGATAGAAGTCTCTCTCCTGGGTTCTGGTAACCACTTTCTACTCATATCCCTTTGGCCTAAGGATGGTAATTAGTTGGCTGCTACTAGCCCTGATTTACTGTACTAGTAACTCTTGTGATTCTCCTGTTCCCACCCCTTTATAAATAAATTTTCCTTGAATAATACTATTTTCATTGTAGACTAATGTTTCTTCTTAGAATTCCAACAGGTCAACCCTGGACAGCACCTATGCCTTTATTTCTTTGTGGATAATGCTGTCTTGGTTCCTTCTGAGAACATTGGCTTCTTCACAAAGAACAACAAGAAGTAAAAAGGTTACCTTAATGCAGCCATTTTATCCCTGTTTCTGAACATTTTTGACAACAGCCAAGGAACAGCCCCATCACCTCTTTAATGTGCAAGGAGTATTGAAAGTATTCTGAAGTAGTGGCTTAGGGAGAACCTCACTGCTTTCTTGGGAGGGAAGCTGACAGACACTGAAGAGAAACAGAAGAACAAAGGCAGTGGATGACTAAGATGCAGAATTTCAGGATGCTTTCTTTTAAGAAACAATTTTTCTTTTTGCCATATGACAGTCAAATTGACAAAAAGTTACAGGCTGGAAAGGAATCCCTGAGGCTAAATTACCACTCAGTGAAAACTCAGAAGTGCAACTGGGTTGCAGTCCTATTAGTGTTGTTCCAACTGGTTCCACTCAATGGAGAAACAACAGGGTAGATGCCTGACAAGGCTCTCAAGAGCAAACAACTAAACCTGATGACTTAGAGCAAACAGCTTGTAGCTTGACTTGTAAAGGGAGTGCTTCTACTGATTTCTATGTATTTTATTATTTGTAGCTCATTTAGTTTTACTTCTTTTAATTTATGTTAAAATTATTATCTTAGTATTTTTAATTGGGTTGCTTTGTGTTACATAAGGATCAAACAAATAAAAATAAACATTGCTGCTAAAACTGAAAGGAATCAACACTAGGGGTTTGTTCACTGGTGGTGGGGAGACAGTCTAAGAGCCAATAAAGATAAGGTAATTTAAAAAATTACAGAAGTAACTGATTTATATTGACCACTTATGAACCAGGCCATTTACTAAATGTTATACAGTGATATCTCATCTGACTCTTACAACAAATCCTAAATGCAGGTATTATTATTAATTGGGGCTTCCCTGATAGCTCAGTTGGTAAAGAATCCACCTGCAATGTGGGAGACCTCGGTTCAATCCCTGGGTTGGAAAAATCTGCTGGAGAAGGAAGAGGCTACCTACTCCGGTATTCTTGGGCTTCCCTTGTGGCTCAGCTGGTAACGAATCTGCCTGCAATGTGGGAGACCTGGGTTCTATCCCTGGGTTGGGAAGATGCCCTGGAGAAGGGAAAGGCTACCCACTCTAGTATCTGGCCTGGAGAATTCCATGGACTACATACAGTCCATGGGGTCCCAAAGAGTTGGACATGACTAAGCAACTTTCACTTTCACTATTATTACTTACCATTTCAAGGAAGAGGTCTAACTCACAGAGGGCAAATAACTTGCCCAAGTTTACACAGCTAGGATATAGCAGAGCTAAGGTCCACTGCCCAGGCCACACTGGCTTTTCCTTAACACCGGATCCCAAGGCTCACTGATGGTTTGTGCATGACAGAGCCGCTCATGTTACGATACAGCCCATTTCAGTCTTCAGATACCTATGTGCAGCCATACATCTCTATATAAATGAAATTGCTATTCTTTTGCAGGATCTCTGCCATAGTGATACAGTCCATTATGAGAAACATATTTCCCCCCTCAAAAATAGTGTTTCAGAACAGCATTTCCTTAAACTATGGAATCCTGTTTTAACAGGCTGAAGAGAAGTACTGTAAAACCATCTTCTGTGGTCACATACATTTAGGAAATGTAGCCTAAGACATGCCCCTTGGGAGATTCACAATGGACATATTAAAGGCACAGAAGTCCTCCTGTTAAGAATCTGTTGAACTTCGCCGCACTCCACTCTTTGCATTGTCTCCCATTCCTGCATCAGTCTGGTGAATGGTGATCTACAAGTCTCACATCGTTCATACAGGCTGATGCTGACCCAACATTTTCAGTATCACAAACCCTGAGATCTCTTCTTCTGTCAAGACCTAGTGCAAGGGTCTTGATTTTCTTGGGTTATATACACAGTAGGTGCACAGTAAGAATATCTGTTGGCTTGATTAATTGATGAACCCATCCTGTCTCGATTTATGACCAAAAGGCAAGCATTTGCAAAGCAGCTGGCTGGCTTCCTTGAGGAGCTTTAAAGGAAAGCACTGGTGAGCTAATTGGATTCCCCTGAGGGCCAAGGGCAGCGTGCTCTCAAGCTCCACTACTGTCATCACTACAGGGATAATTAAAGTGCCAGTGATGACATAGGCTTGGCCCTGAGAGCTTTATATTGAGGTATATCCAGATTTTATTATTGTGGAAGTCCATCAGCCTAAGGCACTGTGACTATGGTTCTCAGACTTAAGGACCATGTGTCAAAATGACCTGCAGGGCTTGTTAAACCACGATTGCTGGGCCCCTCCTCCAGAGTTGTCTATCCTGTAAGTCTGGGTGGGGCCTGAGAACATGTATTTCTAAAAAGCTCCCAGGTGATACCAATGATGGTGGTCCCAGGGCCACATTCTGGGAACCTCTGTACTGAGCTAAGACCCTGCCCAGAAAGAGCAGCATGCAGAGACCAAAGCGGCCTACAGTACAAAGTTTTCTAGATTCTTAACTCAGAGAGATGTTAAAAATAAGACCTCAAGGCTGTTTCCAACTAGAAACATGTTCTTAGCTAAGTAAGCATCTGCTTTCCAGACTGACTAAAAAGATTTAAAAGTAGTTCCTGAACTCCAATATGCTTTTAATTTACTTAATTTAGGATCTGGATCTCCCAGTAAGATTCCTCCAAATTATATACATAGGGAGGGAGAGAGACAATCCCAGTTCTAATCCAAATTGAGAAAAACAGCCATTTGTTCCTTCCAAGTCCACTTACAGGCATAATAGTGCTGAAAGCCATGCAAAATCTTAAGCCTACTTTCTTCCCTAAAGGCACTACCAAAAAGTGGAGATTTAAAATGCTTTACACCTACTTACATATGCAAAATACAGCTAACTCCAGAATAAAACTTGTTCATTCATATATTGAATTAAACTCCAAGGTTTCAGCATCTACCATGTCATGGCAAACGGGGGGAATTATTTAGGACTATTTAGTAAGATTAATTAGTTTATAGAAGAAAATGCAGACCCTTTCCGTGATTTTAGCTTGTAAAGCGGGGAAGAAAACAATCTGTGTGAAGAAAACATTGTTCCCTTTTTGATTTCCATTCTGTCAGGGACGCCTGCTAAGCACTGAACGGTGTTTGGTCTCCATCTCCTCCCATACCCCCTCTGCCGACCGGCTGGAGATATCCAAGCCCACAGACAGCCCTGGTGCTTGGGAAAGAAATCCTGTGGGTCATGAAGAGTGAGACCTGCCTTGAGCAATTTTTTCTGTGGAAAAAAAAGAAGAACCGCTAATAACCAAACGCATTTATCCAGTAAAAACCGGATGGGTCACCAGGCAGGATCGCCACCCTCGACCAAGTGAAATCTTGGCTGGGCAATGGGAAAAGCTGACAGGAAGCCTCTCAGAAAACAAGAATGTGGGTGACATCAGTGACAGTCTCTGAAAATGCCAAGGGAACCTAGCCTGGTACCAAACCGAACCTGGCTAGGTATCCAACCTAGCCTTGGAAAAGCTGTGGCCGTGGTGGCTGCAGGAGCCTGAGATGTAAGAGGGATGGTTCAGGGCTTGTCCAAGAGATGACCACGATCAAGCAGGTGGGAATTACCGTGCGGGTGGTGAGGAGTAACAAGAAAAGGAAAAGGATTCCTTGTGAAAATCACTGTGCTTTCAAGCTATTTTGCAAGGTGGGGAACACCACCAAATTCTCAGGCAAAACTGTCTGAAGAGGTCTTTTATGCTTGGAGGCAGGTGAGAAAAAATATCCTCAATTTAATAGGAAAGATCCTCTTCCCACAGAAAGCTGATTCAACCACAGAGGAAAACTTCCTCTTTCAAATCCCTGCATTCCAAAGAATGACAAATAAAGATCACTGGAGCAAATTCATAGCTGCCTGTTTGGGTGTAACTCTTTTGGCATAAAATAGCATTTAGATGGTAAAATTACTTAAAAAAATATGCCATTAGTTATAACTTGTCTAATGCCTCTTTTTCACTTAGTTATTTATCTGGACCCAATAAGTAACAGTGAGGCATGCAGCTTATCAGGTACCCCATGGGGTGTGGAGGTTTCCAGTGTTTTAGGAACAAGCCTGTCTACCCTGGTGGGTCCAGGTTTAAGGTGGGCAGTACCTACTTCTACAGTAGAAGTTCCTTCTTTTACAAGTAACTCAAAGACTGACCTGACAGCTCCAGGCCATCAACAACTCCAGGCCAGTGTGGAGAATGGGCAGAACAGCCTGGGGCACATCTCTGCACCCGAATAACACACATCACAGATGAGGGAATAAAGGGACAGGAAGGACAGCGTAGAAGAGGACCCCTGACAAATTGCTGATAACTGCCATTCATAGTGCTGAACACGTAAATGACACAACAAAAGATGGTCTCGTTTAAACTTCACAAAACCTTTCATGGAGGGTATGATTACCCTATTTTACAGATGAAACTGAGGCAGAAAATACTAAAGTAACTTGCCTCCTTCTCCAAATCCATACCAGCTCTTCTCTATGTTAATTTTCTCCACAGAACTTTTCAACATTTGCTATCTGAGATTCTGATACTACCTTTCTAGAATATAAAATCCATGACAGCAGAAACAATGCAATTTCTTACCACTCTATCTTTAGGACTCAGAACAACACCTGGCCCACAGTCAGTGTTCAAACAATATTTGTTGACTGAATGTTGACTGAATAAGTAAAACAGCAGTAAACTTTTAGAGATATCTCTCTTGGTGAGCTTTTCCCAGGTTTCATGTGAGAGCAGCTGAAGCAAATTCAGTAGGAGCCAACAGTGCTTCAGAGAAACAACTCGGGCTGGAAGCAGGCCGTGTTTATCCTCTGAATTCCAGGCACTGTTCTCTGGCCTCTCACTGGCCACTAAAACTGGAGAGGTTGATTCTGGCAGAAATTGAAGGCATTTGGCATGCACACATCTTTTAGGTCACCAGAAATAACTTGGACATGCATGTGTGTGTGTGTTAAGCGGAAAGGACAAGAAAAATCAGTTTTATTTATGGGGCTACTGGGCAGTGAGTTAGTTTTTAGGGGTGGGGACCACTTAGGCAGGGAGAACTCTCAGGTTAGGTTGTTCCATTACTGGAATCATCCCCTGTCCTTCTCTCCATCCCTACCCCAGCGGTCTGAAAAAAAGCATTTCCTTGGTCAGTTTTAATTTGGGGCAATTACTGCAGTATCTTCAGTCCCTAGTGGGAAGTCCCCTGACTTCTTTCTCGGCATTTGTTTACTTCCTCCTTACAAATCACTATCCTCCAAAAAAGCGGAGGCATGAGGCCAGTTCTGTTGGTCACTAGGAAGGAGAGAGATGAATTTCTGCTATCCTTTGTAAGCACCCAGCGAATGACCTCTGTTCTTAGGACAGTTCACTCCACCCTGTCCACCACCAGGAGTAGGGGGATGGGTGCATTCAGGGACACGTTCAGGGCCAAGGACGGGCACTTGCCAGCTGATGTTGGTGCCAGGATTAAAACCTAGGTCTGCCTGCTTTCCATGTCAGTGATAGAATTATCTTTCTTTTTGCCTCTGCCATCAGCTATGGATTTGGTTTTGTTTCTTCTGAGAATCTCATTTATGAGTCATTTTCTTTCAAGGAAGATTCTAGAAATGGGAAGCTCATCTTCATGTGCCGCTGTGGCAGGGTGAGAACCTTCCTCCCCTCCTACTGACCCAGGCAGCCCAGCTCCATCCCAAGGCCACTGCTCATGACTCTGACTTCTGTCAGTTAACCTGTGCTGAAAAAACTGGCCCAAATTCAGTAGCTTAAAACAACCACAGTGTACTACTCCTCATGAATCTGTGAGTTCACTGGGCAGCTTTTCTGTTGCTCTTTCCTGGACTCATGTGGCTGCAATGGCTGACTGGTGGCCCGGGTTCTGGGCTTAGCTGGGACAGTAGGCCATCTCTCTCCAGTGGTCCTTCATCCTCAAGGAGGCTGGACTGGGCTTTTTCACATGGTGACTGGGTTCCAAGAGGATGAGACAGGAAGCTGCAGGGCCTTGTGGCCTGGCGTGGAAGTCAAATGATGGTCGAATCAAGTCAGAGGGTAAAGGCCAGCCTAAGTGCAGGAGCACCACCTCTTAAGGGGAGGAACTGCAAAGACTTTTGGGTCATATTTATCACAGGCCTCCAAGACAGAAAGGAATGAACTGGGACAATAAGAAGCTAGGGACTTAAGAGTTTCATCTGTCACCAGAAAACATATGGTTTTAAAGAGGCCAAATCTTTTAACTTTTCAGAAGAAGGTGGAAATCTAGATTTAAAAAATCTATTAATAGCCTATTTTTTAGAGTAGTTTTAGGCTTATAAAAACATTGCTCAAAATTACTTAGAATTTTCATATAACTCTTCTCTTTCCTTAAGTTTCCTCTATTATTAACACCTTTCATTACTGTGGTACATTTATAGCTACTGATGAACCAATTTTGATACATTATTATTACTATTATTATTAACTATCAACTAAAGTCCACACTTTACTTATGATCCACTTTTTCTGTTCTATGGGTTTTATGAGTTCTGAAAAGGCATAATGTCTTATATCTACTTTTGGAGTATCATATAGTAAAGTATCACTGTCCTAAAAAAACTCTGTGTCCTTCTGGCCCTCTAATCTTTTTGCTGATTTTGTAGTTTTGTTTTCCAAAATGTCATGCAGTTGGTATCATCCCATACTATAGTCTTTTCAGAGTGGCTTTATGCATTTATGGTTCATCCATGTCTTTTCATGACTTGATAGCTCATTTCCTCTCAACATCAAACAATATTCCATTGTTTGGATGTATCATACTTTGGTTATGAAGAATGACTTGGTTGCTTCCAACTTGGCAGTTATGAATAAAGCTGCTATTTATATTTGTGGGCAGGATTTTGTTGTGAATGTAAGTTTTCAACTTATTTGAGTAAACACTGAGGAGTGTGGTCACTTGATCGTGTTGTGTGATAAGCCTACGTTTAGTTTTATAAGAAGCAATCAGCTTGCCTTTTATTTATTTATTTTTGTTTTTCAGGATCCTTTATTTTTTTTTTCCTTTCTTTTTTTTTATTGTAACAAATTCAGGAAAGACTTTTTTCTTTACATTATTGTGTTGGTTTTGCCATACATTGACATGAATCCGCCATGAGTATACATGTGTTCCCCTTCCAGAACCACCCTCCCACCTCCCTCCTGATTCCATCCCTCTGGGTCATCCTGGTGCACCAGCCCTGAGCACCCTGTATCATGCATCAAACATGGGCTGGTGATTGATTTCACATATGATAATTAACATGTTTCAATGCCATTCTCCCATATCATCCTACCCTTGCCCTCTCCCATAGAGTCCCAAAGACTGTTCTATACATCTGCATCTCTTTTGCTATCTCGCATACAGAGTTCTCGTTACCATCTTTCTAAATTCCATATATATGCGTTAGTATACTGTATTGTTGTTTTTCCTTCTGGCTTACTTCACTTTGTATAATAGGGTCCAGTTTCATCCACCTCATTAGCATGGATTCAAATGTATTCTTTTTAATGGCTGAGTAATATTCCATTGTGGATATGTACCACAGCTTCCTTATCCATTCGTCTGCTGATGGACATCTAGGTTGCTCCCATGTCCTGGCTATTGTAAACAGTGCGGTGATGAACACTGGGGTACACGTGTCTCTTTCAATTCTGGTTTCCTCGGTGTGTATGCCCAGCAGTGGGACTGCTGGGTCATATGGCAGTTCTATTTCCAGTTTCTTAAGGAATTTCCACACTGTTCTCCATAGTAGCTGTACTAGTTTGCATTCTCACCAACAGAGTATCAGCTTGCCTTTTAAAGTGGCTTTCTCAGTTTGCATTCCCACCAGCAATGCATGAGACTTCTGTTGCTCCTAATCCTCATCAGCATCTGATGTCAGTGATTTGGAGGCCAGCCATTCTAATGGGTGTGGAATGATATCTCCTTGCTTTAATACTGAGCATACTGGTTCTTTATCAGATATGCATTTTGCAAATGTTTTCTCCTAGTCTGTGGCTTGGCTTTTCATTCTCTTAATAATGTCTTCTGCAGAGCAGAAGCTTTCAGCCTAAATGAAGTCCAGCTTACCAATTTTTTTCTTTCACGGATTATGCTTTTGGTGTAATATTTAAACAGTCACTGCCAAACCCAAAGACACCTAGTTTTTCTCCTATGTTGTGTTCTAGAATTTTATACTTTGCATTTTACACTTAGGTCTATGATCCATTTTGATTTAATTTTTGTGAAAGTTGTAAGGTCTATGTCTAAATTCATTTGTGTGTGTGTGTATGTCTAGTGGTTTCAGCCAGTATGAAATCTGGATTTTGTTGTGAAGTGACCTGATCTTAAAGGTTGGTTCAATTTTTTTTTTTTTTTTTGGTGGTCATGCTGAGATAACAACTAAGTTCCCCCTCCTCCAATACACATTTCCGCAGAATGTTTTTCTCCATCCTGGATCACCTCTGCCTCCTTCATCCCCTCACCTGAAATGCTCTTCCATCCATTTGTATCATCTTACCTAGTACCCACCTCACATTTCATCTGTTTCACCTTTCCCAACACTAGACTGGCTTGTGTACCTAACAAATACCCAGTTAAGAGATGTTGAACTCTATATGCACTTATGAGCTCTAAGTCCCATTTAGCACTGACGTTTACCACCATCTTTCCCCCTCAACCAGAGTATAAACTTCTGGGGAGGCCCAGAATTCTCCTTTACCACAGGAAGCTCAGCAGAGGTCTGAGCACAAATTTGGTCAGTGATTTCCACCGACCATTTCAGACCAGCTAAAGTGCTCTTTGATCTTAGGAGAGATGGCTGAGGACCTTCCAAAGACAGGATCCCTGAAGTCTTGCCCTAGCAAATGCTGAAATGGTGGCATCTCTGATTCTGATGCCAGCTTCAGCATTATGTCCACAAACAAGAGGGCCCTCACACCTTGGAGAATTAGGAAAGATTTAACAATGAGACAGCAAAATATGGCCTCCGAAGTACCAGAGATGCCGAGTCACAAACTTGTTTCTTTCATTATGATTGTTCTGTGGTCAGAAGGATCATTCTAGTCATTATGAAAACAATGAAAAAGAAATGAATGAAATAAAAATAACAGACAGTTTTCTGGTGACTGGTTTCCCACCTTATGCCTAATTTATACTCAACGCATTGGTAATCCCCCACCCCTTGAGTTGGTCTTGTGTTTGCAGCTGCATCATTAAGTGTTCTCCAATCAAGGAGCTTGGTGCACTTCAAAGTGAACAAGGATGGAAAGAATGAAAGGGTCCAGGGCTGAGACCCAAGTGGTCTGGACTGGCTGTGACAGAGCCCAAGCACCACGGCAGAAGGTGCTTCAGACCTTTCAGAATTCACAGCCTCAGGGAAATGCCGTGGCTTGCATTTGCGGGATGACCTCGAGTCTGTCTGTGTGTGGTCCATCCAGGCCAATTCCAGGCAGAAAAAATCAGGCAGGCACAAACTGGGTGACAACCTCTCCCAGCCCTGGGTTTCAGAAATGGGTGGTGAACCAGTTGCAGTGTGGAGCCACTGACATGGCCCTCATCAGGGCTGACAAAAACTCCAGTGTCAAGGGCAGCCCTTCCGGAGCTCAGGATTCCCAGTTATCACTTAGTGATCCCCTTGAATGAAGACAACAGTCCAGCTAGAAACACACCCACATTTCAGCCTCCCATCCTCCACCAAACAAGGAGACTGTTCCTGGCCTCATACTCCCTTCCCTGGGAAAGCCCCCAAACCTATAGCAGGTAGGCATGTGTCCCATGGATGGCATGAAGCAGGTAAAGTAACAGTCAGTGTTTTACATAAAACAAATCCCTAGCTTACTTAAAGTATGACTTTTGTACATTTCATAGCATATGACAGTTAATTGGGTTCTCAAAAAAAATCACATCTAGACATCAAAAAATAAAAAATCACAAGCCCCCTCATCCATGACCTGTTCAAAAGACGTAACCCCCCCATTTCCATGTAACTGCAAAAGCAGCCTCTTTGGAAATGCTATACTCAACAAATCCTCAGGGGCTCCCAGACACCAGCTGCTGAAAACAGAGCTTAAAGACCACCAGCTGGTGTTGCTGGTGAAAATCAGGGAGTGTTGAGGGAGGGAACTAAGATGGTGGAGGAATAGGACGGGGAGAACACTCCCTCCCCAATAAATATACCAAAAGAACTTTTAAAGGCCGAGCAAACTCCAAAAAACAGGAACTGAATGCTGGCAGAGGACATCGGGCATCTGGAGGGGCAACCCATTGCCTACGTGAGGAGGTAGGACAAAAGAAAAAAGAAAAAAAAAAGTAAAGGGAGAGACAAAGAGCTGGGGACGGTTCCGTCCCGGAAGGGGAGTCTGGAATAAAGAGAAAAAAAAAAAAAAGAAAGAGGAGAAAGGTTTCCGAATACTAGGGAGCATTCCCTCTGGCAGATCTGCGGTGAATCTTGGAGAGCAATATAGCTGGGAGTAAAAGCAGATTAATAGCTAAGCCCTGCAAGGTACGTCTCTGGCTACAAGGCACAGCCGAGCAGCAGCACGGGCGCCCCACCCCCCACTAGCCGAAGTGGACTGCTCCTGCTCAGGGAGGGGCGGGCCCCGCCTCAGGGAACAGAGCAGCCCGAGGGACCTAACCTCCCAGGAAGAGCCCCCTCCCCCCCAGGCCCTTGCACAGAACAAAGGGCGGTGTGGAGTCAACAGAGAGGCAGCCGGCTGGGTGGAACTGGGCAGCTGTGGGCTGCGGACCGGCCCAGCCCCCGCCTGAGAACAGTGGGCATAACCCAGCCCCGGCGAGGCTAACCAAGACTTCTGGGGATTCTGGACAGATAGGTGCTGTACACACCGAAGAAGGCGTGCTCAGCGAGCGGTGGGGCCGAGGGAGGGGAGAAGCCGCACTCCCCAACTGTGCTGGGCGGACGACAGAGAGCCTGAGCAGAGGGGGCGGGGGAAGCCCTCTCACCAGGAGCGGGACAAACCCCAAAGCGCTGAATAGACACTTAAAAGACCAGCAAACAGAAGATGCTAAAGTAAGCAGAGCCAACAGCTTTGGAACTGACAGGAGTAGCAGATTAAATCCCTGCCGGTGGCACAGACTGCCTAGAAAGGAGACTATAGACCGTGAGAAGTACAAGCCAGACCAAGAAGGCCTGCTTAGCTACACGCTGAGAAAACCGTGGCTGGGCCGGGGGAGGGGAGAAGCCGCCCTCCTCAACTGTGCTGGGCGGACAACAGAGAGCCTGAGCAGAGGGGGCGGGGGAAGCCCTCTCACCAGGAGGAGGGCAAACTCCAAAGCGCTGAATAGACACTTAAAAGACCAGCAAACAGAGGACCTGAGGCGAGCGGAGCGAACAGCTTTGGAACTGACAGGAGTAGCAGATTAAATCCCTGCAGGTGGCGCAGACTGCATAGAAAGGAGTCTATAGACTGTGAGAAGGAGAAGCCGGACCAAGGAATCATCTGAAAATCTACAGACCCTTCCCTTCCCTGTACGCATCAGCACCAGAGAAAGCCTTAATTATAACTGTACTAGGAACATCTTTTAAATTTTTAAAACTTTTATATATATATTTTTAGAATTTTTAAGTCCCCTATGACCTTGCTATTTTTTTTCTTTTTTCTTTCATTTCCTTTATATTTATTTTCCGTTCTTTTAAATCTCCTCTTTCTCCCTTATTGTATTCTCCGTCCTATTTCTTCTCTTAACTTTTATATCTCCATTTTTTCCCCCTGTTTTTATTTTTTTTAATTGATTTTTTAAAATTTTTTTTTCTCCTTTAGCTTTCTTTCTTTCTTTTTTTTTTTTTGTAAAAGTATTTTTGAGAATCCAGTCTTTACTCTAGATTTTTAATCTTTGCTCATTAGTACTTGGTATCAACTTTGTACCTTTTAGGATCCAAGCTCCAGTACCCATTGCTACCTGGGAGTGAGATCATTGACTTGACTGCTTTCTCCCCATTCTTATCTCTTGCTAGTAACAGTGAGGAAACCTGAACCCACACACCAGAAAACCACACAAGCCTTCCCATCCAGGAAACTTCGACAAACCACACATCCAACCCCTCCCACAGAGAGGAACCCCCACAATAAAGGGACAACACAGCAAGATAAACAAGATGAAAAGGCAGAGAAATACCAAGCAAGTAAAGGAACAGGATAAATACCCCCTAGACCAAACAAAAGACGAAGAGATAGGAAGTCTACCTGACAAAGAATTCCGAATAATGATAGTGAAAATGATCCAAAACCTGGAAAGTAAGTTGGAGTTACAGCTCAATAACCTGCAGGCAAGGATTGAGAAGATGCAGGTAAGCTTTAACAAGGACTTAGAAGAAATGAAAAAGAGTCAAAATACAATAAATAATGCAATAAATGAGATAAAAAACACCCTGGAAGGAACCAACAGTAGAATAACAGAGATAGAAGACAGAATAAGTGAGGTAGAAGACAGAATGGCAGAAATAAATGAAACAGAAAGGAAAAATGAAAAAAGAATTAAAAAAAATGAGGACAATCTTAGAGACCTCTGGGACAATATTAAACGCACCAATATTCGAATCATAGGAGTCCCAGAAGAAGACAAAAAGAAAGACCATCAGAAAATTCTTGGAGAGATAATTGTTGAAAACTTCCCTAAATTGGGAAAGCAAATAGCCACTCAGGTCCAAGAAACACAGAGGGTCCCAAATAGAATGAACCCCAAGCGGGACACCCCAAGACACATATTAATCAAATTAACAAATATCAAATACAAAGACCAAATATTAAAAGCAGCAAGGGAGAAGCAAAAAATAACCCACAAGGAGAATCCCATAAGGATAACAGCTGATCTCTCAATAGAAACGCTTCAGGCCAGAAGGGAATGGCAAAACATACTTAAAGTCATGGAAGAAAACAATCTACAACCCCGATTACTGTACCCAGCAAGAATCTCATTCAAATTTGAAGGAGAATTCAAAATTTTCTCAGACAAGCAGAAACTGAGAGAATTCAGCAACACCAAACCAGCCCTCCAACGAATGATAAAGGAACTTGCCTAGATAGGAAACACAGATGGGATAGATAATCTCGAACCCAAAACAATAAAATAAATGGCAACGGGATCATACATATCAATAATTACCTTAAATGTAAACGGGCTGAATGCCCCAACCAAAAGACAAAGATTGGCCGATTGGATACAGAAACAAGACCCCTATATATGTTGTCTACAAGAGACCCACCTCAAACCTAGGGACACATATAGACTGAAAGTTAAAGGCTGGAAAAAGATATTCCATGCGAATAAAGAACAAAAGAAAGCAGGAGTGGCAATACTCATATCAGATAAAGTAGACTTTAAAATAAAGGCAGTGAAGAGAGATAAAGATGGACATTACATAATGATCAAAGGATCAATCGAGGAAGAAGAAATAACAATTATAAATATTTATGCACCTAACATAGGAGTTCCACAATATGTAAGGCAAATGCTAACAAGTATGAAAGGGGAAATCAACAACAACACAATAATAGTGGGAGACTTTAATACACCACTCACACCAATGGATAGATCAACTAGACAGAAAAGTAACAAGGAAATACAAACTTTAAATGATACAATAGACCAACTAGACCTAATTGACATCTATAGGTCATTCCACCCCAAAACAAGGAATTTCCTTTTTCTCAAGTGCGCACGGGACCTTCTCCAGGATATATCACATCCTGGGACATAAATCTAACCTTGATAAATTCAAAAATACTGAAATCATCCCAAGCATCTTTTCTGACCACAATGCAGTCAGATTAGATATCAACTACAGGAGAAAACCTTTCAAAACTTCCAACATATGGAGGCTCAACAACACACTGCTGAATAACCAACAAATCACAGAAGAAATCAAACCTGAAATTCAGTTATGCATGGAAACGAATGAAAATGAAAACACAACAGCCCAAAACCTATGGGACACTGTGAAAGCAATGCTAAGGGGAAAGTTCATAGCAATACAAGCTCACCTCAGGAAACAAGAAAAAAATCAAATAAATGACCTTACTTTACACCTAAAGCAACTAGAAAGGGAAGAGATGCAGAAGCCCAGGTCTAGTAGAAGGAAAGAAATCTTAAAGATCAGGGCAGAAATAAATGCAAAGGAAACAAAAGTGACCATAGCAAAAATCAACCAAGCCAAAAGCTGGTTCTTTGAGAAGATAAATAAAATTGACAAACCATTAGCCAGACTCATCAAGAAACAAAGGGAGAAGAACCAAATCAACAGAATTAGAAATGAAAACGGAGAGATCACAACAGAAAACACAGAAATACAAAGGATCATAAGAGACTATTATCAGCAACTATATGCAAATAAACTGGACAACCTGGATGAAATGGACAAATTCCTAGAAAAGTACAACTTTCCAAGACTAAACCAGGAAGAGATAGATAATATTAATAGACCCATCACAAGCACGGAAATTGAAACCGTAATCAGAAATCTTCCAAAAAACAAAAGCCCAGGACCAGATGGCTTCACAGCTGAATTCTACTAAAAATTTAGAGAAGACCTAACACCTATTCTACTCAAACTCTTCCAGAAAATTGCAGAGGAAGGTAAACTTCCAAACTCATTCTATGAGGCCACCATCACCCTAATTCCAAAACCTGACAAAGATGCCACAAAAAAAGAAAACTACAGACCAATATCACTGATGAACTTAGATGCAAAAATCCTCAACAAAATTCTAGCAAATAGAATCCAACAACACATCAAAAAGATCATACATCATGACCAAGTAGGCTTTATCCCAGGGATGCAAGGATTCTTCAATATTCGCAAATCAATCAATGTAATACACCACATTAACAAATTGAAAAATAAAAATCACATGATTATCTCAATAGATGCAGAGAAAGCCTTTGACAAAATTCAACATCGATTTATGATAAAAACCCTCCAAAAAGTACGAATAGAAGGAACATACCTCAACATAATAAAAGCTATATATGACAAACCCACAGTAAACATTATCCTCAATGGTGAAAAGCTGGAAGCATTCCCCCTGAAATCAGGAACAAGACAAGGGTGCCCACTCTCACCACTACTTTTCAACATAGTTTTGGAAGTCTTGGCCACAGCAATCAGAGCAGATAAAGAAATCAAAGGAATCCAGATTGGAAAAGAAGAAGTAAAACCCTCTCTGTTTGCAGATGACATGATCCTCTATCTTGAAAACCCTAAAGACTCTACGAGAAAATTACTAGAGCTAATCAGTGAATATAGCAAAGTTTCAGGATACAAAATCAACACACAGAAATCCCTGGCATTCCTATACACTAACAGTGAGAAATCAGAAAGAGAAATTAAGGAAACAAT